>CM054057.1:164841735-165208722 GCA_028641055.1 Alopecurus myosuroides | reverse complement strand
AGGGTTCCTGCCAAGGTGATGTGGCATGCTCATATAATACACCGGTTGAAACGTTTGTTCCGAAACAAAGAGCATGCCAAGTTGTGCGATGGCACTAAGAAGACCGTAAGAAAGATTGATATGCTGAGACACCCCGCTGATGGGTCGCAGTGGAGAAACATCGACGATAAGTACGAGGACTTTGCACATGACGCAAGAAACTTAAGGTTTGGTCTGAGTACAGATGGCCTGAATCCATTTGGGAGCAGAGTAGCAGTCATATCACCTGGCCCGTGACTCTATGTATCTATAAACCTTCTCCTTGGTTATGCATAAGCGTAAGTTCATTATGATGCCAGTGCTTATCCAGCCCGTCGCAACCCGGCAACAACATTGATGTGTACCTGAGGCCACTGGTTGATGAACTTTTAGAGTTGTGGCTGACGAAGGTGTACGTGTGTGGGACGAGTACAAACAAGAGGAATTTGACTACGAGGGTTGCTGTTTGGTTACCATCAATGATTGGCCCGCTCTTAGTAACATCTCAGGACAGTCAAACAAGGGATACAGCGCATGCACACACTGTTTAGGCGAGACAGGAAGTATACATATAGGCAAGAATGTGTACCCGGGGCATCGTCGATTTCTTCCAGACAGGCATCCCGTAAGAAAGAAAGGAAAGCATTTCAAAGGCGAGGCAGATACACGGAGGAAGCCAACCCTCCCTAAAGGTACTGATATATATGACATGGTCAAAGATATAAAAGTAATCTTTGGAAAAGGGTCCTGGCGCACAATCTGTTCCAAATGACGCCGACAACCACGTAGCCATGTGGAAGAAGAAATCTATATTCTGGGAACTACCCTATTGGAAATTCCTAGAGGTTCTCTCTGCGATCGACGTGATGCACGTGACGAAAAATATTTGCGTGAACCTGCTAAACTTATTGGCCGTGCATGGGAAGAAGTCGAGAGATACACCAAAAGCACGGCTGCAACCACCAACGTATGCACGAACGAGACGACCTGATGAATCCAGAGAATTTCAAAGGTCCTGCCAGCTACGCTCTTACCAAGGAAGAGAAGGAGATCTTTTTCCAAGTCCTGAGTAGTATCAAGGTCTCGTCTGGCTACTCGTCGAACATAAAAGGAATACTAAACCTGGAAGAGAAAAAGTTCCAAAACCTTAAGTCTCATGACTGCCACGTGATCATGACCCAGTTACTTCCGATTGCATTGAGGGGCTTCTGCCAGAAAACGTGCGAGTACCCATTGTGAAGCTATGTGCATTCCTCAACGCAATTTCTCAGAAGGCAATCGATCCAGCAACTCTACCAAGTTTACAGAAGGACGTGGTCCAATGTCTTGTCAGCTTCGAGTTGGTGTTCCCACCAACCTTTTTCAATATTATGACGCACCTCATAGTTCACCTAGTCCAAGAGATTTCCGTTCTCGGTCATGTATTCTTACACAATATGTTCCCCTTTGAGAGGTTCATGGGAGTCTTGAAGAATTATGTTAGAAACCGTGCTAGACCAGAAGGAAGCATGGTCAAGGGCTATGGAACAGAGGAGGTCATTGAGTTTTGTGTTGACTTTATTCCTGACCTGAACCCGATCGGGGTTCCTCAGTCGCGCCATGAGGGGAGACTGCGTGGAAAAGGCACGCTAGGAAAGAAATCAACAACATGTATGGACGAGCAATCTTTCAGTCAAGCACACTACACAGTTCTAGTTAATTCCAGCTTGGCGGCTCCATATATCCAGGAACACACGGATATTTTACGCTCGGAATATCCGGAGCAACCTGAAGATTTCATTGCTAAAGAACACGCGAAGACTTTCGGAGGTTGGTTGCAAAGACGTCTGATTAATGACAACATTGTTGAAGATGAGCTATACTTGTTGGCCAAGCAACCATCTTCGACTGTATTGACCTTTAAAGGGTACGAGATAAATGGTAACATATTTTACACGGCAGAACAAGATAAAAAGAGCACCAACCAAAACAGTGGCGTCCGGTTTGATGCAAAATACGACAACGGGCAAAGGGTCACATACTAGGGTTACATAGAGCAGATATGGGAACTTGACTACGGACCTTCCTTTAAGGTCCCTTTGTTCTGGTGCAAATGGTTCAACCTGTCAGGCGTGAAGGTAGACCCGAAGTACGGAATGACAACAGTGGATCAGAAGAATCTTGGGTACGGCAATGATCAATTCGTCCTAGCCAATGATGTGGCTCAGGTTTTCTATGTGAAGGACATGTCTAGCAGACCGAGAAAAACAAAAGATAAGGAAACGAATACATCAGACGATGAGCCAAGGCGCCACATAGTTCTTTCAGGGAAAAGAAACATCGTGGGAGTCGAGGACAAGACAGACATGTCAGAAGATTACATTAAATTTGATGAAATTCCTCCCTTCAAAGTCAAAGATGATCCTAGCATTCAGTTAAATGATGAAGATGTTCCATGGTTACGGCGCAATCAGAAGAAAGGCAAGAAGAAAAATAGAAACGGATCGTCCCTTTAGTACCGGTTGGGGACACCAACCGGGACTAAATGGGTTAGGGTTTCGTTTGGACCAATCAGATAGAATCACACGGATCGTGTGTTTGTTTCAACCGCTTGTGAGTCGTTGGATCCGGGGTGTGTTTCTTTCCAGCTGTTGTGAGCCGTTCGATCAGGGCTACGGTGTGTTTCTTTCGAGCTGTTGTGAGCCGTTGGATGAGATGTTTCTTAACCGTTGGATCAAAACCCTAGCTCAACACTTTGTGAGCCAGAGGACCCTATATATAGCCCAGCTTCATACACCGTTCAGTTCATCTCCCAAATACAAAACATCCGGATTCGCCAGCATACGCCCCGCTGTGCATTTGGTATGCATATATGCACTCAGTAGCCACTGCGGGGTTGTATACTGGCGATACCGTTTGTTTTGTTCTACACCCTCCTTTAAGGTTTGATACATCATATACTCAGTTCATCGAGCAAATACAAAACATCCGGATTCGCCATCATACGTCCGGCCGTGCATTTGGTATGCATATATGCACCAGTAGCCACGGTCGGGCTGTATGATGGCGATACCGTCTGTTTTGTTCCACACCCCCCTTAAGGTTTGATACATCATATACTCAGTTCATCGAGCAAATACAAAACATCCGGATTCGCCGTCATACGTCCAGCCGTGCATTTGGTATGCATATATGCACCCAGTAGCTAGCCACGGTTGGGCTGTATGACGGCGATACCGTTTGTTTTGTTCTACACCACCCTTTAAGGTTTGATACATCATATATTCAGTTCGTCGAGCAAATACAAAACATCCGGATTCGCCATCATACGTCCAGCCGTGCATTTGGTATGCATATATGCACCCAGTAGCCACGGTTGGGCTGTATGATGGCGATACCGTTTGTTTTGTTCTACACCCCCCTTTGAAAACAGAAAGAAGAAGAAAAAGAAATGTGCGCCCCCCTGTACAGGCCTTTAGGACCGGTTGCCGTTAACAACCGGTGCTAAAGACCCTTTAGCACCGTTTGTTAACCGCAACCGGTACCAAGAAAGGCAAGAGTAAGATTGTGACGACCGATTGTCACAGAGGCAGACAGAAGAAGTCACGGTATGGCAGTCACGTATTCAACATCAACCAAGAAAGGCAAGCGTAAGATTGTGACGAAAGGTTGACAGAGGGAAATACTCGCGATATATGTATGTACTTTTTAAAAGTGAGAAACAAAGTACCAGCGGGCTAGTATACCAAAATCAATCTACATGTATGGTATCTCGCTAAATTAATCTATATATATGTATCCACGATATATATGCTCGATGTATCACTTGCGCTCTCACTTCTCGTTGCCTTACTCATTACCAACCCTAACTTACCACAGGCGCATAGACCGCAATATGCGCCTGGGGTAACATTACCGCAGGCGCACAGACAAAATATGCGCCTGGGCTAAGATCTATAGCACAGGCGCATACTTTGTAATATGCGCCTGGGGTAAGTTATCAGATTACATTAAATTTGATGAAATTCCTCCCTTCAAAGTCAAAGATGATCCTAGCATTCAGTTAAATGATGAAGATGTTCCATGGTTACGGCGCAATGAGAAGAAAGGCAAGAAGAAAAATAGAAACGGATCGTCCCTTTAGTACCGGTTGGGGACACCAACCGGGACTAAATGGGTTAATTAGGGTTTCGTTTGGACCAATCAGATAGAATCACACGGATCGTGTGTTTGTTTCAACCGCTTGTGAGTCGTTGGATCCGGGGTGTGTTTCTTTCCAGCTGTTGTGAGCCGTTCGATCAGGGCTACGGTGTGTTTCTTTCGAACTGTTGTGAGCCGTTGGACGATGTTTCTTAACCGTTGGATCAAAACCCTAGCTCAACACTTTGTGAGCCAGAGGACCCTATATATGCACCCAGTAGCCACGGTCGGGCTGTATGATGGCGATACCGTCTGTTTTGTTCCACACCCCCCTTAAGGTTTGATACATCATATACTCAGTGCATTTGTTCTACACCCCCCCTTTAACACATCCATCCATGTTATGGTGGCGCGTGGCCTGGAGGGCGCGGTATAAACTGTCGCGCCTCGAGCGCTTCTTCTTCATCCCTCTGCACCGTCGCGCTTCCACCATGCCTCCGAGGAGGAACAGCACCACCGGTTTCCGCGGCGTCCGAGCGCGGCAGAACGGAATGTTCAGCGCAGATATCCGCTGGGGGGATGACCGCATCCCCCTCGGCACCTTTGCGACGGCGGCAGAGGCAGCCCGCGCCTGGGACGCGGCGGCCTGGCGCCTCAACCTCCCGCGGTCGCTGATGAACTTCAACGACTGCCACACAGTCTGGGAAGCGGAGGCCAGGGCGACGAAGCCACAGATCATCACTGCCGCCGACCACCTCCACCTCCGCCACCGCGCGTTTCAGGGCCTAGTCGACGCCAGGGAAGACCGCGTCGTCCGCGAGTATTACCGGAACAACCCGGGGGAGGAGAGCGCCGACGAGGAGCTCTGGCAGACCCGCGCGTCTGAGCGGGCGGAGCGCCGCCTCGAACGCCACCTCGCGTTAGATGCCGCTCGGGAGGCGAGGACGAGGGCGCTGCAAGAGCTTCGTCGGGCCGACCGCGCCGGCGAAGTCTGGGCCTCCGACGATCCGAGGTGGGGGCCTATCTCGGACATACCATCATGCACCTCCGATGATGACGAGGAGGTCACCGACGAGTTCGGCGACGATGATGACCCGGAGGAGGTCACCGACGAGTTCCCCGACGACGACGGCGAGGAGTAGTGTTCGTCTGTTTTCTCTTTTTAATAAAAGAATTTGTATTCCCGCGACACTGCGGCAATCGCTAAATCAATCTACATGTATGGTATCTCGCTAAATCAATCTATATATATGTATCCACGATGTATATGCTCGATGTATCACTTGCGCTCTCACTTTTCCTTGCCTTACTCATAACCCACCCTAACTTACCACATGCGCATAAACAGCAAAATGCGCCTAGGGTAACTTTACCGCAGGCGCACAGTCAAGAGATGCGCCTGGGATAAGAGCTTTACCGCAGGCGCATGTTGTGTACGGTGCGCCTGGGGTAAGTGATCACATATACAGAAACAGTAGTTTTTCTGTTTTGTTTTCTTGATGTGTTTTTGTTTGTTTGTTTTGAAATGTGTGTTTGACATAATATAGAAATAGTATAGCTAGGAATTAATATAGAAATAATATCCATTACATAATAATATATATATTACATGATAATATATCCATCACATACTAATATATCCATTACATGCATATATCGAACACAAGATGCGGTACACAAACAACATCTATGGATCCGTCGAGTAGAAGCGGAACAACTCGTAGGAGACGTATGCATCTATGGCTGCATACGTGATGTTGGTCCAGTCCAGTGGGTTCTTCTCCCACAACCAGTGATTCTTCGAGGGGAAATCAGTCTTCATGGTTTCGTAGCCCTCGTGGATGAAGGCAGTTGCCATGAGAGCCATCCCGGTCTTCGGCCTGTTCAAATCAGCAAAATGGATAAGATCCTGAAGATCAATGTAGTAGTGATCTTCAGGTATCACAATACCCAAGCGCATCAACTTCGGACGGTCTTGCGTGTTGTCAACGCTGCAAAAGTCATACCCCTTGTTGACAAGAAAATCAGCAAGTGCCGGAGAATGCTTTGAACTACTGCAACAACAAAAATTTGATACGTGTACGTGTTAGATATATTGCAACACATGTATTCTTCACATGCAACAAACAAATCGAAGATGCAAGATTGTACGTGTGCGTTACCTTGACCATTGGAAGACCAAAACGGCCTCCTTGAATGCAATCTGGATGACTGCAACATTCCGTTTATCCGCCGTATACTCTAAATCAAGCCCGAAAAACCGGTGTTCTTCGGGAGAGGAGAAATACAGATCGGTCAAATACCCAAGAGCACCGGGGAGCTCCTCGCAATTGTTGGTGTAGAACACGTCGAGACTTTTGCCGCATGGTGTGGCCACATCATATCTCTTAGAAACTTCAGCCATGGTGCTTAGTGGAGGAAGATCAAGAGAGGAAGAAGAAAAGACAGAGGAAGAAGAGAAGAAACAGAGACTCGCGATCGGGCCGGTGCGCACTGTAGCAATAAAACTGCCGCGCGCGGGAGGCGGACAGTTTGTACTAAGACCTTTAGCACCGGTTGCTAACACAAACCGGTGCTAAAGGCCTGTAGTGGGCGCGCAGTCTGGGTGTGGCCCCAACTACAGGCCTTTAGCACCGATTTGTGTTAGCAACCGGTGCTAAAGGGTCTTTAGCACCGGTTGCTAACACAAACCGGTGCTAAAGGCCTGTAGTGGGGATATATCTCTAGGACTTCGGAAATTTTGGCTCATTTCCCTTCGCGCGTCTTCTCCTATACCACGTACGGCGAAGCCCTGCTCCGGCGCCGCGCCTCCGTCCGCCTCGTCGCCGTACGCCTCGCCTCGGTCCGCCGCGCCTCCGTCGGCCTCGCCTCCGTCCGCCGCGCCTCCGGCCGCTCTCTGTCTCCGTCGCCGTCGATCCCCCGCGCGGCCCCGCGTCCGTCGCGCCTCCGCGGTCGCCGTCCGCCTCCGTCGCGCCGTCGCGCCGTCCGCCTCCGTCCGCCTCCGTCTCGCCTCCGCCTCCGCCGCCCCGCCTCTCGCCCCTCGATCGCCGTCGCCGGCCTAGCTAGGTAAGTTTTATTTCGGTTTTTTTCAATTTTGTTTTACTGTTAGAATTTTTAGAGTTAGTGTTAGTGTTTAGTGTTAGAAATTTTTAGAGTTAGTGTTAGATTGTTTTTAGAGTTAGTGTTAGTGTTAGAAATTTTTAGATTTAGTGTTAGATTTTTTTAGAGTTATTAGTGTTAGTGTTAGAATTTAGTGTTAGAAATTTTTAGAGTTAGTGTTAGATTTTTTTAGTGCTTTATTTTGTTTTTACAATTTTGTTTAGTGTTAGAATTTTTGTGTTAGAATGTTGTGTTAGAAAATTTCACTAAGTTAGTGTTAGAAAATTTCAGAAAGTTAGAATATATATATAATTTCAGTAAGCTAAATTTTTTCACTAAGTTACCATATTGTTCCTGTTTAACTTTCATCTTATTTCTGTTATATTTCTCAATTTACTATTTTTTACTAAGTTAGAAACACTAAGGTATTTTACTTAATTATGGAATATTTACTTAGTCCGGGCAGGTTTTTAGTTCATGTCTTTGTTGGACCCGCCGGGGATGTCCGGGACTGGGCCCCGCCAGGCTGGCATTGGGAGCTCCTTAGTACCGGGGCACACGGCTTGGTGAGAAATCCGGGTGACGTGGTCGACCCGGATATTCTTTGGTGGCCATCGCGTGGGCCACGCTCGGTGCGGAGAGAGCCGGCCCCTGAGGAGGTGGTACAACAGCGTATCAGGGAGTAGGACGAGCACGTCCGTCGCTACATGTACTTGCTCGATAGGCAGTATAGGCAGTATAACAGCAGTTGGTCGATTATTAGGAGGGTTCCTTACCACGTGAGCTATGACCCTATGAGGGTTCCTTATCTATGGATGCGTAGCACCCGTGACTCAGCACCCCGCGGCTTAGGACCCGGTCGGAGTTAATTATTTTGAGAGATGTCACGAGACTATGTATAAGTGATATTATTCGATCGTGATGTATTAGGGTTAAAAAAATCAACCCGAGCTATGTAACTCTTGGTGTGTCCAGAACTATTATTTCATTAATATGTCCAGAACTATTATTTTATTACTGTCCGATGAAATAATTTCGCCAAGTGCCCGATGAAAATTTCGCTAAGTGTTCTTCATTTTATAAATTTTACTAGCAGGTGTTGAGCTATGGATCCCCAAGAACCTGCACATGATCCGCACGCCGATAAACTCGCGGGAATGGGTGAGGCGGAGAAGGAAAGATTAATGTGCGAGATGATTTTTAATAATGCAACGGCCATATATCGTGATGACGATGGTGGACAAGCGTTTAGCAATCAATTTTTGAACGACTCCGGCGACGGAGATCAGAATATAGAAGATGTAGTAGATGATGACGACGACAACGTCGAGGATGAAGAAGTGCCCTCTAGAACAAACTCTGCCAATGTATATCTCAAGTCACTGTTCACGCAACAATTAATTTGTATTGCACTTACTAACGAATCATTATTTTCCCGTTTAGGCGCCCTCCGGAACAGCTAGCGCAAGTACTGAGACAAAGTCCAAACGAGGCCCGGCCGCAAGGTTGAAAGATACCGCAAGGTTCTCGATTGATACAGTTGCTGCTGATGGCAAACCACTGCAGCCCCCAGAAACTTATCGCAAATTCGTAAATCAGTGCGGAGTTGTTGTAAGAGACCTGGTCCCGATCAACTTAATAGAATGGAATAAGCCGAAGACCGGGGCCAACGTTGGAGCTAGTTATGTCGATGAAAGATTGAAAAAAATTCTTTGCGAAACGCTATGGCAAAATTTCAGCGTAGCGAGCGATAAGAAGAAGAAAGTCGAGCAGTGGGCTTTGAAGAAGATGGCCACACAATTCCAGAGGTGGAAGAAAGAACTGTGGAAGAAATATAAGGACGAAGATCCAGTTTTCACTGGGAACCTAGTGAAGATAAGAGACGCTTGGGATGATTTTAAGGCGTACAAGAAATCGGGTGTCTTTGCATCCCGATCGGCCACAAATTCGGAGAATGCGAAGAAGAAGAAATATCACCATATTTTGGGGTCAGGTGGCTACATGACTGCCCTGCCTAGGTGGCGAAGCTATGAAGCTGCGCTTGTGAAAAGAGGTATCATTCCACAGACACATGACTGGCCCGATAGGTCCAAGTTCTGGTTGTTCGCGCATGGGGCAACGTTGGACGCTGAGACTGGGATGATTGTTGCTCAGGGACCATGGTCGGAAAAAATAACAAAAGTCGTAGCAGAACTAGAGAAGGCAATAGAAGCTGTTCGAAAAGGAACTTTTGTTCCCGATAGAGAGAACGACGAGCTGACGAGGGCACTCGGGAACCCCGAAAAGTGGGGACGAACACGAGGCTTTGGAGCGGATACCCCGTGGAGCCAAGGGTTTGCAGCGGACATTGCCACTTACAGAAGCCGTGATAGAAGCAAGAAAAAGACGAGTGAACGGATATCGACATTAGAACAAAAGGTGGATTTTCTCTTGAAGAAAGGGGGACACCCTCTACCTGACACTGAAGAGGAGGTAGAACATCGTCCTGCACCTGATCAGCTGCAAATAGAAGACGATCATGCCGTCCCATCTCAGCATAGAAGCAGCGTGGGTTCCACGCACCTGCAGCTAGAAGACGGTCGTGCAGTCGAACCGTCGGCGCCTCACTACCCCGTGGATGATATCACGGAGAAGACAAACTGTGAGATACATATGCCAATGGGGAACATATCCTTCAGGGTGGCGTCAGGCTATGCTTTACCGAATCAACCTGGAGCAACCTACCATGGTGGTCAGATTCCAGCATCCCATGCTCGTGTCGGGTTGTCAACAATTACGCCGGGATGCCATTCAATTGAGCTCAGTATTCCTGGAGGTGAAGGCGAGAAGACACTGGGAGAAATGGAGCTTGGTATCATCTTGTGGAATAAGAAACACATCGTGTTCCCTAACTCGGCGCCAAGGCCACCGACTCCTCCAGGTACGAATGCACCATACCTCCATCAATTACTGAATGTTGCACCACATGTTATCTTATTTTTAATAGTTTTTTCACTTTCGTACAGAGAATGCACGACCTCCAAGTCCACCCCCCAACGAACCTCCAAGTCCACCCCACAATGAAGATTGGCCGGAGCCCGAGGCCGAGGGTCCATCGCCCGTGCACTCCCGTGAGCCGACGGATGCGCCCACTACGGGTACGACAAAGCGGAAGCTGCAGTTCAGAAGAAACGGGACTCCTCCCAAGAAGAGACCAAGGAAATCCAAGAAAGTCAAGAGTCCCCCGAAGTTACCAGGCTTGATGACTGAGGAGAAACTAACCAATGCAGTGGCATCCAAAACCAAGGCATGGTTCGCACAGTTTCCCCTGAAGCCCCCTCCAGACCACTGGAAGGAAACTCTGAAGGACATCCCAAAGTGGAAAATTGAGCGGACCGTCGACAACTTATATTATCCTTTACCGCCGCCACCGCCGCCCCTTTCAGACTATGAACGGTATATTGAAAAGAAGCACGTCGCACAGATGAAGCAGGCGGAGCAGACGAAATGCGGGAAACGAGTTCCCCAGCTCGGACAACAAGAAGCACAGTCAGTTGGCCCGCTCAAGGTCTTATCTGACCAGGCTTCAGTGTCCTGTCCACGCATGGGCGACGTGGGTTACGCTATTGCTGATGTGGTATATAAATACAAGCCCGGGCACCCTCTGGTCGAAAATCCTACTGCTCTAACAACCCAACTACGGAGTTTACATGATTGGTACTTGGAGGACGCAAGGCAGGAGAGAGACTGTATCATGGCTCAAATTCAGGATCAACACTACTTCGGAGATTACGGTGTCGAGCTTGGGTTCGATGATTTCTTCCAGATGTACAATCAACGTGCCCTCGACAAGTCTATCCTCAGCTGCTACTGTTTGTAAGTGATTTATTTGTGTAATTTAATTATTTAGTTAAGCTCGCGTTCGTTGCCCGTATAATTATCACTCACGACATTCTTTTTGTACGCTACTATGCAGAATAAAGATTCGTGAATGCAGACTGGCAGGAATCTGGGACTTTGGGTTCATTGACCCGTATTCGTATCATCAAAACACAGTAGAAAAGTTCAACAAGACTACACCGGATGATTTGCTAAGGTTTTTGAAGCGACAAAATACCAAAAAAGAAATACTTTGGCCCTACGGATTCAAGTGAGTGTTACTGTCTTGTAGACATTCCATTTTGCTTACCTGATGTTAAGTGTAATTGATGAGTATGCATGACTGCGTGTGTACACGTGCGCAGCGGCCACTTCATATTGTTCATCATTAGAATCGATAGAGGACAAGTTGAAGTCTGGGACTCGTTAAACTGGGGCGCTGACAGATGGAAGGGCGCGCGTCAGATGCTTCAAAAGTATATATATATCAGCCTCTTTCGTTCATCGGCCTCTTTTTCGTTCATTCCCTGATATCAAGTAAGTAATAATTAACTCTTCTATTCATTTTTCTTTTGTCGCCCAGGGTTTGGCAAATGTTCATCAAGGAAGAACCCGGTACATGGGCAGACAAGCTCAACTTTCAGATTAACACAGTAAGTAGTACTACGTACCCTGATTTAAATACCATTACCATTCTCTTGATTATTATTAATTTGACTGAATTATGTTTCTCGTATATAGAAAGTCCCGCAACAACCACAGGGAACTGATTATTGTGGATACTACGTTTGCGAGTTCATTCACAGGAAGATCAATGAGAAATCCCGTACTACCAGAACTCTAGAGGTATGTAACCGGATCTTCACAACTTTATTTATGTTGCCATTAATTATGTTTAGTTTTGTTCATAACTTAATTGTTTTCATCTACTTCTTTTCAAGATGGCACGAAAGCGGGCGCAGCTCAAACCAATCGACCGTTGCAAGGCTATTGCAGAGGAATTGGCAGGATTTCTTCTCACGCAAGTCATAGCAGAAGACGGAGAATTTTTCCATCCTATGAACCAATTATAGCCAGCTCCCTTCTCTATGCAAGTATACAACTATTCAAAACGAACTTCAGATTATGTAATTCCCGGTCGATTACTTCGTGTTACATGTATATATATATGTACTACTATTTGGTGCATCAACATTTAACCGCAAACAGAAACGGAAACACGTAAACGGAAACCCTGAAAATACGGAACACGCCCTAAACCCTAAACCCTAAATACGGAATTGGAAACCCTGAAAAGAAAAAAGAAAAAAAAAGAGAAAAAAAAAACTTTAGGACCGGTTGGTATTACCAACCGGTTCTAAAGGTCCTCCGCCTGCGCGCTCTCTTCGGCGCCCACGTGGAGGCCTTTAGAACCGGTTGGTGACTGACCGGTTCTAAAGGGGGGGGGCTTTAGTCCCGGATACGTAGCACCGGTTTTGTATCCGAGTCCAAAGGCCCTTACAAACCGGTGCTACTGGCCTGTTCTCCACCAGTGCACTGAGCACCAGTATGCAGTACACTTTGTACCGCTAGGATGTCAGTGGGAGGTAGTACCGTTGTGGTGTTGAGGCTACTTCTAGTATGTCTTGAAGGTCAATTGGAGTGGTCATTCATCCCTACCTTCAAGACATCAACACTATGGATAAAGATAATAAGATACAAGGGGAGCATTTTGGAAGTATTCCCCAAGAAAAATGCGATCAAGAAAGATGGTCCACTTGATGTGGACACCCCGACAATGGGGGTGCCATAAGTTGGGCGTGAAGACCCGCCACGCTTCAACAATACTTAAGAAGAAGTAATCTGCATCCTTGACCGCTAGACCGCAGGCAGCGTTTCCCGGCTAAGGAAGGCCTCCTTCCCGGGGCGTGGGGACCCGTGACCACCCCGGGATGATGTGGAGACCACAAAAGTGGTCCTCTTCCACGTGTCGCAAGATCGCATGGGACGACAGGAAGGTGTCCCGCGCTCCTGGTGGACAGGTGCCACTTGGGAGGGCAGGTGTCACCATAGGAAACATGTGTAGTACATATAGAAGGACAGTTGTGGTGTGTCATTTGAACAAATAGTATGGTCACCTAGCGGGGCTGAATAGGTGCTACGATAAATTTTATTTTTTCTTCAAATTAAGGCCTAACATAAAGGTAAATTCTCTAGATAGTGCAACTAAGGTGAATTTACTTATATGTCAAGAACAATAATAAACACAATAAAAGCACAAGTAAAGGAGTAGGGAACGAGGTAACCGATATCGGAAGCACGCGGAGACACAATGTATTCCCGAGTTCCTCCTTGTTAAGGGAGTACGTCTCGTTGGAGGGGTGTGAGTTTCGCCACAAAGGTCTACTCAACGCCACAAAGGCCTCACCCTATTCTCCGATGAACAACGCCACAAAGGCCTAGTCCACCTTCCACTATTGATCCCATTTGAGGCGGGAATCAAATCCTAGTATGCACCAAAAACAATAAACTTGAAATAGGACAGTTGTGTTGAAAATGTGTTCACAAAAAAGAGCTATATCCTCCGAACATTCTAGGGTTTCGGTCCAAATGAAGGGTGTTATGGACAAATCCATGGCATATTTTGTTTTAATGTGCCCATATTGAACACAAACATGGATATTGGAAGCACGGACAATGGTGATGGGGAAGTTTTTCTTTCTATAGAATAAAAAACCATTTTCCATTTTTTGAGTGTCAAAAAAGGTTTTCTTTGTGAAGGACTTACCACAAATATGTTGCAAAACTTGGGAGCTGCATTTTGTAATATACTAGGCCATGTTATGTGCACAAATAAACAATTTGTTTCCTAAGAAAAAGTTTCCATCCACCTCTTTCGAAAAACTCAAGTTTCCACCCAGTCAGTTGGAAACGGGACAAATTTGAACTACAAGTGCCTCGTAATTTGCTCATGATTTTTCGAAAAAATCATTTTTAGGTACACAACTACCTATTTCAATAGAGATACACCAAGAGTTTCTCTATATTGAACCCCTATCTACGAACGGTCATGCCCACCGTCTTGACTTTTTCTTGAAACCGGCTGAGAAAATTCCATAAAATTCAAAAAAAAAACCCAAAATAACGCGAGACCTTCGCTGGTGTCATTATATATGTCCTAGTATCCACCAAAAATAATAAACTCTGAATATGAAGGTTGTGTTCAAAATGTGTTCACAAAAAAGAGTTATCTCCTCCGAACATTCTAGGGTTTCGGTCCAGATGACAGGTGTTATGGCTAAATCCATGACATAGTTTGTTTTAATGTGCCATATTCCACACAAACATGCATCTTGGAAGGACGCACAATGTTGACAGAGGAAGTTTTTCTTTTTATTGAATAAAAACCATTTTCCATTCTCCGAGTGTCAAAAATGGTTTTTTTTTGTGAAGGACCTACCAAAAATATGTTGTAGAACTTGGGAGCTACAGTTTTTGAATATACTAGACCATGTTATATGCACAAATAAACAATTTGTTTCCTAAGAAAAGGTTTCCATCCACCTCTTTTGGAAAAAACAAGTTTCTGCCGATTCAGATGGAAACGGGACAAATTTGAACTACAGGTGCCTCGTAATTTGCTCATGATTTTTGGAAAAAAATCATTTTTAGGTACACAACTACCTATTTCAACAGAGATACACCAAGATTTTCTCAATATTCAACCCCTAGCTACAAACGGTCATGCCCGTCATCTTGACTTTTTCCTGAAACTGGTTGAGAAAATTGCAGAAAATTCAAAAAAAAAAACCAAAAATGACGCGAGACCTTCGCGTGGTGTCATTATATATGTCCTAATATCCACCAAAAATAATAAACTTGGAATACGACAGTTGTGTTGAAAATGTGTTCATAAAAAAGAGATATCTCCTCCAAACATTCTAGGGTTTCGGTCCAAATGACGTGTGTTATGGCCAACATGGCATAGTTTGTTTTAATGTGCCCATATTCCACATAAACATGCATATTAGAAGCACGGACAATGTTTACGGAGGAAGTTTTTCTTTTTATTGAATGAAAAACCATTTTCCATTTTCCAAGTGTCAAAAATGGTTTTTTTGTGAAGGACCTACCACAAATATGTTGCAAAACTTGGGAGCTGCATTTTTTTAATATACTAGACCATGTTATATGCACAAATAAACAATTTGTTTCGTAAGAGAAGGTTTCCATCCACTTTTTTTCTAAAACACAAGTTTCTGTCGATTCAGGAGGAAATTGGACAAATTTCAACTACAAGTGTCTCGTAATTTTCTCATAATTTTTGGGAAAAATCGTTTTTAGGTACACAACTACCTATTTCAACAGAGATACACCAAGATTTTCTCAATATTCAACCCCTAGTTACGAACGGTCATGCCCGCCGTCTTGACATTTTCCTGAAACCGTGTGAGAATTTTCCAGAAAATTCAAAAAAAAAAATGACGTGAGACCTTAGCGTGGTGTCATTATATATGTCCTAGTATACACCAAAAATAATCGGAAGAAGTTGTATCAAACCTTTTATGTCGGAGATAGAACAAAACAATCGATATCGCCAGCATACAACCCTACCATGGCTCATGAGTGCATATATCCATATCAAATGCACGGTAGGACGTATGCTGGCGAATCTGAATGATTTGTATTTGGTAGATGAACTAAAAGATGTTTGCAGGGAGTCCGAGAGGTGGGCTATATATAGGTCTGTGTGGCTCACAAAGTGATTGTGCTAGTATCGATCCAACAACTCACAAGAGCTCGAAAGAAACACACCCCTGATCCAACGACTCACAAGAGCTTGAAAGAAACACACACGATCCATGTGATTCTTCCTGATTGGTGGGATTCCGACGCTCGAGAACCCCTCTCCGACGAAACCCTAACCATTTAGTCCTGGTTGGTAAAACAGGCCGGGAGGAGAACCCCTCTCCGACGAAACCCTAACCATTTAGTCCCGGTTGGTAAAACAGGCCGGGACGAGAACCCCTCTCCGACGAAACCCTAACCATTTAATAGATTATTACATAGTAGACTCATAATATTACATGAACCATGAAGGTTTAATACATTATTACATAGTAGACTCATAATATTACATGAACCATGAAGGTTTAATACATTACATCCCCAACTAGTGCTGCCATTGTTTAATTTCCTGCCGTAGCCAAGGAGCATCTTCATTATTTAGCGGGATGCTTGGGTAATTTTTTCACTCTGGAGGGTGGAATTTCATCAAAGTTATTGTAATATTCTACATGTATGTATTTTCCTCCACTCCATCGGTGTTTCTTTTCCCTGAAAAAACTATGTGGCGCTTCGGCTCACCGCATAATGTATTTGTTTTCTTATCTTTTCTTTTCTTAGGTTGGGTATAAATTTCCTTCAGATAGAAAACCTGAGCCACATCTTTGGCTAGGACGAATGGTTCTTCTCTATACCCAATGTTGTTGAGATCCACTGTTGTCATTCCGTACTGCTGGTCTACCTTCACCCCGCCTCATGTCATCTTGACCCACTAGCACCGAAACAGAGGGATCTTAAAATTGGGTCCATAGTCAAGTTCCCATATCTCCTCTATGTAACCATAATATGTCTCCTTTTGCCCATTGTATCCCATTGCATCGAAACGGACACCATTGTTTTGGTTGGTGCTCTTTTTATCTTGGTGATCGTGTAAAACGTATTCCCATTTATCTCGTACCCTTGGAACATATTTATTTAAGACTCCCATGAACCTCTCAAACGGGAACATATTGTGTAGAAATACAGGACCGAGAATGGTAATCTCTTTGACTAGGTGAACTAGGAGGTGCATCATAACATTGAAGAAGGATGGTGGGAACACCAACTCGAAACTGACAAGACATTGGACCACATCTGTCGATAATGCTGGTGGACTTGCTGGACTGATTACCTTCTAAGAAATTGCATTGAGGAATGCACATAGCTTCACAATGGGTAGTCGAACATTCTCCAGTAGAATCCCCCTTAAAGCAACTGGAAGCAGTTGAGTCGTCATCACGTGGCAGTCATGAGAATTTAGGTTTTGGAATTTTTCTCCGCCATATTTATTATTCCCTTTATATTCGACGAGAAACCATACGGTACCTTGATACTACTTAGTACTTAAAAAAAGATTTCCTTCACTTCTTTGGTAAGAACGTAGCTGGCAGGACCACTTTGAAACCACTTAGGATTCATGACGTCTCGTCCTTCCATGTGTTGTTGGTCATGCCGTGCTTCAAATGTATCTTTTGACTTCCCATACAAGCCAAAGAAGCCTAGCAGATTCACGGAAAGATGTTTCGTCAGGTGCATCACGTCGATCGCAGAGCGGACATCTAGGACTTCCCAATAAGGTAGATCTCAAAATATGGATTTCTTTTTCCACATTGGTGTGTGTCCGTCAGCGTCATTTGGAACAAGTTGTCTGCCAGGACCTTTTCCAATGATTACTTTCAAATCCTTCACCATATCAAATACATCATCCCCAGGTCGGAGGAAAAGCATCTCCCGGGTTTCTGCCTCACCATTGAAATGCTTGCCCTTTTTTCTTAAGGGATGCTTGCATGGAAGAAAACGACGATACCCCAAGTACACAACCTTCTTACATTTATTCAGGTATAGACTTTCAGTATCATCTAAATAGTGCATGTATGCATTGTATCCCTTGTTTGTATGTCCAGAAATGTTACTAATAGCAGGCCAATCGTTGATGGTTACGAACAACAACGCTCGTAGGTTAAATTCCTTCTTCTTGTGCTCATCCCACACACGGACATCTTCTTCATCCCATAACTATGAAATCTCATCAACTAATAGCCTTAGGTCCATATCAATATCGTTGCCGGGTTGCTTTGGGCCTTGGATGAGCACTGACATCATAATGAACTTACGCTTCATGCACAACCAAGGAGGAAGGTTATAGATACATAGAGTCACATGCCAAGTGTTATGGTTGCGGCTCTGCTTACTAAATGGATTCATGACATCTGTACTTAGAACAAACCATAAGTTCCTTGAATCACCTGCAAAGCGCGGGAACTTTCTCTCGATTTTTCTCCACTTCGAACCATCAGCGGGGTGTCTCAACATCTTGTCTTTCTTACGGTCTTCCATGTGCCATCGCAACAGTTTGGCATGCTTTTTTGTTTCTGAACAAACATTTTAGTCGTGGTATTATTGGAGCATAACACGTCACCTTTGCAGAAACCCTCTTCCTGGGGCGCTCACCCTCAACATCGCCAGAGTCGTTTCGTCTGATCTTATACCGCAATGCAATGCATACATGGCATGCTTCCAAATTCTTGCATTGCTCACCGGGGTAGAGGATGCAGTCATTGATGCGTACTTCTCCACTTCTAATCCTAGGGGGTAGACAACCTTCTTTGCTTGGTATGTACTGTCGGGCAATTCATTATTTATTGGAAGCTGCTTCTACATTATTTGCGGTAACTTTGTAAATCCGCTATCAGTCACACCATTCTCTGCCTTCCATTACAGCAATTCCAGTGTGCTATCCAGCTTTTTCTGGCCATCTTCGCAATTTGGATACAACAATGTTTTGTGATCCTTTAACATTTGGTCGAACATCACCCTCACCTTTTCAATTTCGCGTTCTACCTTTGCATCCGTAATGGCCTGGCCAAGATCAGCGATGGGCTCATATGGTCCCCGGTCTTCTCCTTCTTCTTCTTCTTCTTCTTCTTCTTCTTCATTTTCTTCCATTCTAGTACATGTACCGTATTCAGGGAACATATCATGATAGCTGTCATCATTCTCTTCTTCTTCGTTGTCTTTCATCATAACCTTTTTTCTCCGTTCCTGGTCCAACAATTATAGCCGGACATGAAACCGGACTGAAACATGTGGATGTGGAGGACTCTGTGGGAAGAGTGTGAAGGATCGAGAGGTTAACTAGAGGGGGGGTGAATAGGTTAACTACAAATTTTAACTTCTTTTTCAAGTTAACAAGGCAATGCTCAAATATAGATTATCTAGATTATGCAACTAGGTGAACAATCCTATATGTTGAGCAAGTACAACTAGCACAAGGTGAGTAATATGACTAAGCTAGTAGTAACAAGTAAAGGTAAGTTGAGGAATAACCGAACATAATGACGCGGAGATTTATCCCGAAGTTCACTTCCCAATGGAAGCTAATCTCCGTTGGAGCGGTGCGGTGCCACCAAAGTGGAACACCGAGTAGGCCTCAAATGCCACACCGTATCTCCTTCGAGTCCTTCCACCGATGTGGATAGGCTCGAATCACTATGTTGCCGTTGAGGTTGACAACTAGAACCTTTACAAGGATGAGGCACACTCCACAAGATTGGAGGGTCCTCACCAAATCCCAAGAGCCGCCAAGACTCCGAGAAGCAAGATCCACAAGCACAATAGCACCGGGGATATCAACAAGGCTCCGAGCTCCGATGAACTAAGAGCAACAAGATTCCTAGCTCCAATGAACTAAGAATGAAAAGATCCCTAAGGGATGAGTGGGTGGATTTCTAATCGACTTAGTGGAGTTGTAGATCGGGGGTGTCTCCCTCAAATCCCAAAGTATGACGAGCTTTGGTTGGGTACTTGAGGAGATCTTGTTCTTGAGCCTGAGCTTGGTCAATAAATGGTAGTGAGAGAGAGCGTGGGTGTGATTGACAAAGCCAAAAGGTAGGTGGAGGCGTCCTTTTATACGTGGGTGTAATATGGCCGTTGGGGGGGGGCAGATTTCACCTTACAACACCCCCCGGCCTGGGGGCCGGCCTGGCCGGCCTGGGGCAGCCAGGGCCGGGCGCATCCCACCCCGGCCTGGTACCCGGCCTGGGCCGGCGTGGAGCGAGGAGAGAGGCCGGCGTGGGGCGATGGAGGGCCGGCGTGGGGGCCCGGCCAGGCCAGCGTGGGGGCACAGGCGAGGCCGGCGTGGGGCAGCCAGCCACCCAGCCAGCCCGGCCTGGGGCCGGCGTGGGAGCGAGGCGGGGCCGGCCCCCCACCCGAAGCGCCCGGCCTGGGGCCAGCGGGGGCAGTGGGGTGAGGCCGGACCCCACCCGGGCAGCCCGGCCTGGCACCCGGCGTGGGGCCGGCGTGGGGCATGGCGAGGCTGGCGTGGCAGCCACCAGCCCGGCCAGGCCGGCCAGGCAGGCCGGCCACCCCCCTTTTTCTTCTCCTTTCTTGTTTCCTCCTCATTTCTTCTTCTTTCTTCCACATCTCTTTCCGTAGATTTTTCTACCTTATTGCAGCAACTTGTATGAGGTTTACGGGGAGATCTTTTCTGAGTACACTTAGAAAAACACATTAGTCCATCTATATGTTGTAATCAAACACTCAAAATAGGATTTAGGAACTATGTTCTTTCAATCTCCCCCTTTTTGATGTTTGATGACAACATACGGATTTGCGTAAGAAATAATTTTGCATGGATATTTGTGAGAGAATTAGCATATATTCGTACTCCCCTTATTTGTGTGCCCAAAACAAAATATAGTATATTTGATCATCATGTTAAGTGCACCGATCATAATCTCATCTTCACACTATGTTTTATAAGATAATAGGGTATATGATGTGACTACGATAAACTTATGTGAAGTGGGAGAATTATCCAATCATGATTTTAACATTGAAGATACACACAAAGATGAGTAATAGTGTTTACCACTAGAATGATCTTACCATAGTATTCTTCTCATAGTTATAGATGGATAACAACTACCCTCATTATGGCTTCAACACATCAAAGTGAGTAGATGAATAACATAATAGCCTTGCTATGATTTTCAACATATCAAATATCACACGCATAATATATAGATAGAAGTACGATAGGTAAATAAAGACATAGTCTTACAATAACACCAAAGTTCAACAAACCACACAAATAGTCTCAACTAAGAATGTCGAAAGCAAATAGTGAAGATAAGACGCAAATGGATGCATGAAATGCAATGCAATGCGTGAGTGTTTCTCCCCCTTGGCATCATACACCAAAAAGGGAGAAAAGTGCAATCCCAATCACTCGTCGGCCATCTCATCATCTTCCCCAATGAAGTCCTCTGGAGGAGCCTGACTGGAGCTAGCAGTGGTAGTGTATGGCGCCGCAAAAGAGCCGAGTGAGCTAGCATCATCTCCACACCAATAAGTATGCAGATACTTCCACTTATCCTCTGAAACCTCGTCTTAGCTGGAAGGACTTAGGGGAATCTTAAGAGCAGTCTGGATAGAATGCTGACGGCGACTAGAGGCCTTGCCTTTGCGATAGGCCTCATAATCCTGATGCTGCTTATCAATGAAGAAACAGTTCATCTTCTGGAGAATCTTCTTAAGGTTGAAAGTTTCAGGAGAAGGACTAGGAGAAGGAGAGCGGCGCACCCCCTGAGATGTACTAGGAGTGAAGGACTCGGTGCGGGTGCGCTTAGGCCGTGGATCAACAGCTGACTCAGGCGCAGCATCAAGCATAAGAATAGACTTCTTGGGAGTCACCTTGGCATAGTTGTTGATGAGACCAGCTGGGATCTTGGTCTCAATAAGGCGCTGAATGTACGAGCCATAGATGGGAACCCTCCTTTCACGAACCACAGTCTGCATCTCGTGCCACATGTAATCCAGAACATCCAATTGCTTCTTGGCCCTCATTTGAGACTCAAAGTGATATAGAAGGTTGATCATCCACTTGCGTACCTCGCCCTTCTCACCAAATTTGGCATTGATGGTATTGCGAAGAATAGCGTGCACCATATACCAATGTTCAGAAAAGAACTTGACTTTAGGAATGTGCATGGAGCCGGTACCTTCGGGATAGCAATGGCGAATACCCTCCTTGGCCTTCATAACGTTCTTGGAATCACCATGAATGCGGAAATAGAACATATAATCAAACCTATACTCGGGAATGCCCAAAATGGTACCAAAATCATCCATAGTAGCAACACACTTGGAGCCACCGCTCATCCATGTCAAGGTACGCGGTAGCCGCATGGGGCCTCCATATGAGAAGTGAACAGTGGAATAAAACTCCTTGAGCAGCTCTGGCGAAAATGGATGGGCAAGAGTGTCACCCATGAGAGGAGTGATGTTGTGGTAGTCCATGAGTTCCATAACCTCAGGCCACTTGTTGCGAGCATACTCAATATCAAAGTAATGTTGATCCACATATCCATGCTGAAGCTTGCCAAGAATAAAGTCATGCATGACTTGATGCATCTTGCAATAGAACCTAGGATCAGGGCATGTGCGTTCACCAAACTCATAAGGATCAAATTTCAGCCTTGCTTCCTCAAAGTCGGTGGTACTAAGACCACCCCAGTTCGCGATCACGGGTTCCTTAGGATTGACTGGAAGAGATGAACCCTGTTTCCGTGAGGGAGTAGAACCAGCAACATCCGCGGCACTCTTCTTGCGAGGGTTGCGAGGGCGGAGAGAGCGGGGAGCTTCGGACTCATTTTGGGGATTGGAATCACCTGAAACATATGATGCATGGATATGGAGCATGATAATGAGTGCACATGTTCGTGGTTTGAGAAAAAAATTAATCCATGAATATATGTGATAGCGCCGCGGTGAAAAACAAAAACGAACACAATATTAATGAGGACACAACACATTATTATTAGTGGGAGCACATTATCATAGCATTTGTATAGGATTGTGTTGGTGTGCTTAGTGAAAATAGGCATGGAAGGATATATGGGGCATGATACTATAAACACCATTATTATGTAAAAAAATAGGGCATAGCATACACATCATGTCATGATGAACATAATAATCTAGAAGCACGACACTAGAAAAATCATATCAATAATGTGGAAATTATTTTTGAACCATGGCCAAACATGAGAGAATAATGTGCAAAGTGAGGTAACGCATAGTATCATACGGCTAGAACATGAGGAGCATATGACATCAATCATAGCATGGCATAGGAATTAATCTAGTGACATATGAGCGGCATGAACCCTAGCATGAATAGATGGAAAAAAATATAGCACATGAACACTAGCACTAGCACACTGATAGATAGTACTCACATACACGCAATCCATAGAAAAGACCAAAGAAAAATTACCCGAGTTCGAAGCCATCTTCAAACAAAAAGCACTAAGCAGTAAGGTGGACCGATCTCCTCCAATAAGGGGCCAACAAGAAATCCGTGTGGAGGAGGGGGCGGAGAAGGACGAGGGCTTGCGGATCCGTGATTTTGGGCGGTAGGGATGGGCTAGGGAGGTGGGGGAGAGGGGGGTTAGGGGAGAGCACCAAGGGGCTCTAATGGAGGAGGGGGGAGGAAGAAGATGGGGATGGGTGCGGTTTGGGTTCGTGTGGGGTGTGCGTGCGTGCGTGTGTGTAGGCAGCGCCCCACCCCGGCCTGGGGCCGGCGTGCCCGTGAGTGTGTGCGTGTGTGCCCGGCCTGGGGGCCGGCCAGGCCGGCGTGCAGCGGAGGGAGAGGCCATCCTAGTGGCCGAACGCCCCGGCCTGGGGCCGGCTCGGCGGTGGCTGAGGCCGGGGTGGGAGGGGCGAGCGCGCGCGATTTTTTTTTTGTTTTTTTTTTCGGCTGGTGTTGGGTTGTGTTTGGGTGTGTGTGTGTGTTTCCCTTTTTTTTAATCCTCCCAAAGCAAAGTGAAACACACAACTACCAAGCCAAAATAAACAAAAAAAAATTCAAAAAAATGCACAACATTCATTCTAACAATCAAAGCAACAAAGTGAAGCTAGTGTATTAATAGAAAATTTTCGTGAGTTTGTTTCTAACACCTCATATGTTTTATAGAGCAATTTTATTTGACCATGTGCACGAATGTAATGAGTATGATGACATGCATATGATGTTTTCATTTGTATCCAATGGAGAGAAAAGATGAAAAACGAAATGAGCAACATTGGATACCTATGAAATATGAAAACAAATGGAAATGCAAATGAGTGAACACTCGATCACAAATGTCTTGATATAAAACCAATCAAATATTTGGCGGTGGCCGTAGCCACCATGTATGAGTATGTTCGATGTGTCACCGCGAAGATGTATCTTGGGTGCATTGTCGAGACTCATCATTGAAGCACATGACGTCATTTGAAATGATAATTTGACATGATTTGTTTATTTATGCATTATAGTGGTAGTGTTGGCTCATTGATTGATCTACACTCCCCCTATGTCTATGCGTGCATCTAGAATCCAAATAAGAGTCTAGTAAGGGTGTGTATGCAAGATTTCCAATCAACTAAAATTGCTTGCACATATGATGTTGATCTCACTCCTTAATTCCTTGAATCTCTTCACATCTAGAGGCTTGGTAAGGATGTCGGCAAGTTGATCTTTAGTGTTGACATAAGAGAGTGAGATATCACCATTGGCCACATGATCCCGAATAAAATGATACCGAATCTCAATATGCTTGGTCTTGCCATGAAGTACCGGATTGTGACCAATCTTAATAGCACTCTCATTGTCACATAAAAGAGGCATTGTCTTAATCTTAATTCCAAAATCCTTAAGACATTGCCTCATCCATAAGAGTTGAGAGCAACAACTTGCGGCGGAAATATACTCCGCTTCCGTGGAGGAGGTGGCAATGCAATTTTGCTTCTTGGAAGACCAACACACAAGGGACCTACCAAGGAATTGGCAAGCACCCGAGGTTGATTTTCTATCCACTTTGTCACCTCCCCAATCCGCATCCGAGTATCCCACAAGATCAAAAGTTGTGTTTGATGGATACCAAAGCCCATGTGTGGGAGTGTCAACCAAGTACCTAAGAATCCTCTTGACCGCAATCATATGGCTTTCCTTGGGGTTAGATTGAAATCTTGCACACAAACCCACACTAAACATAATGTCCGGTCTAGATGCACAAAGGTAAATCAAAGATCCAATGATAGATCGATAAAGTTTGGGGTCTACCGGTATACCTTCATGATCCATAGAATGATTTGCGGTTTTTGGCATTGGATAAGGTAATGGTTTGGCATTGTTCATATCAAATTTCTTGAGCATGTCTTGAATATATTAGGCTTGACAAATAAAAGTCCCTTCATGATATTGCTTGATCTCAAAACCTAGAAAGAACTTTAATTCTCCTATCATAGACATCTCAAATTCACTTGTCATTAGTTTGGCAAATTGATCTACAAAACTCACGTTATAGGATCCAAATATAATATCATCAACATATACTTGGCATACGAAGAAATGTCCATCTACACTTTTGGTAAAGAGAGTGGGATCAATTACCCCAAGTACGAAACCACAATCTACTAAGAACTCCTTTAAATGATCATACCAAGCATGTGGGGCTTGTTTGAGGCCATACAAAGCCTTATGGAGGAAGTAGACATGGTTAGGATACTTGGGATCCTCGAACCCCGGAGGTTGTTTAACATATACCATTTCATTTAGAGGTCCATTTAGAAAAGCACTTTTAACATCCATTTGATGCAAGATGAAGTTATGACTAGTGGAAAATTCAAGTAATATACGAATGGATTCAAGCCTAGCTACGGGAGCGAAAGTTTCACCGTAGTCAAGTCCTTCGACTTGAGAGTAGCCTTGATCAACCAATCGTGCCTTGTTGCGAATCACTTTCCCATGAGAATCTTGCTTATTCTTGAACACCCATTTAGTTCCAATGATATTGTGATCCTTGGGTCTTTCCACTAGTGACCATACTTTGTTTCTCTCAAAATTATGGAGCTCTTCATGCATATCTTGAACCCATCATACACTTTGATAGGTTCAACATGAGAGACATATGAGTGAATACCACAAAACTTGAGTACTTGTCCACGAGTGGAGACACTTCTCCCCAAGCCACCAATGATATTCTTTTGGTATAGTGACTTTTGTTGCAATCTTGATGCTTGACGAGACATGATACGAACTAGTGCATCATCGGGATTTTCATTTGGTGGAATATCCTCATCATTTCCTTCATCAAGACCGTTGTCCACTCTTATTGGAGTTCTAGGTGACGTATCACCAAGACCATTTCCACCATTATCATTGGGTGGGTCTTGATCACTTTCTTGATGGAAGGTATCCACATGATGGTCTTCTTCTTGTTCTTGGTTTACCATTTGATTGGTGGTTGATGTAGAGGGCTCCACTTGCATAGAGCTAGTTCCATCCTCATTTGCCACAAGGTGTCCCTCAATGGGTATAAGTGGACCTACACCCATTCTTCCTATGGCTATGGAGGACGGTTCATCACCTACATCATCACAATCAATTTGCTCCACTTGGGAGCCATTATCCTCATGAAATTCCACATTCATAGATTCTTCAACACACCCGGTGGATATGTTGTAGACTCTATAAGTGTGGGAGTTCGTGGCGTAACCAACAAAAATGCCTTCAAAAGTTCTAGAATCAAACTTAGACAATCTAGTTCCCTTTATGTAGACTTGGCATTTGCACCCAAAAACTCAAAGATATTTGAGGTTGGGTTTGTTACCGGTTAGGAGCTCGTATGGAGTCATGCCAATCATCGGACGAAGGAAGAGTCGGTTAGATAGATGACAAGCGGTGTTGATGGCTTCGGCCCAAAAGTTATATGGAGATTTGAACTCGGCCATCATAGTTCTTTCCATATCAATAAGTGTGCGATTCTTCCTCTCCGCTACACCATTTTGTTGAGGGGTGTACGCGGCGGAATATTGATGTCTTATCCCCTCTTCACTCAAGAATTCATCCATGGTGTAGTTCTTGAACTCGGACCCATTGTCACTCCTAATGGACAAGATCTTGGTGCCATATTGGCGTTGCACTTCGGTGGCCCAAGTTATGAATCTTTCTTGAGTTTCACTCTTCTTCTTGATATAGAAAACCCAAGTGTATCTTGTATAATCACCAACAATGACCAAAAAATACTTCTTGCCACCAAGACTATCATATGTGGGAGGACCAAATAGGTCCATGTGAATGCGCTCAAAGGGTCTTGTTGTGGCGATGATTGATGTCTTGGGATGATTCTTCTCATGCATCTTTCCGGCAATACAAGAGCTACAAGGACGATCTTTGGAAAAATTCACACTTGTTAGTCCTACCACATGCTCACACTTCACAAGAGTTTGTAAATTTCTCATACCGACGTGGCCTAGGCGGCGATGCCAAAGCCACCCCACGTCGGATTTAGCCATTAGACATGTGGCGATATGTGTAGTTTCTTTCGAGAAATCCACTATGTACATACCGTTTTCCACAAATCCAACAAAGGCTACTTTAAGAGAAATAGTGTGAAGGACAAGCACATGATAACGCCCAAATACACATGTAAAATTGCACTCACAAAGTTGCAAGATGGAAAGAAGATTATAGCCAAGGGACTCAACAAGGAGGACTTTCTCAATGGATGAATCCGGAGAAATGACCACCTTGCCATGTCCCAATACCTTAAGTTGTGAGCGATCACCAATAGTTACATGAGCAAATTTGAGAAGTTGAAGCTTCAAGTCTTCTAATACTTCTTTGCTTCCGGTCATGTGTGCGGAACAACCACTATCAATCATCCATGATGTTCCACCGGAAATACAACCCTACAATGAATCAACTTCTTGTCTTAGGTACCCATTTTTGGATGGGTCCTTTTTTGTTAGTCACAAGGGTCTTGGGAACCCAAATAGCATGCTTGTAATCATCACCATATGAGGTGCCTACATACTTTGCATAAACATGACCATCAAAAGATTTAAGAAGCACATAAGATGGGTTATATTTTCCCGCAAAGTTGTTGTGAGTAGTAGTGTTCCTAGGAACAATACTTTTAGCAATACTATCAAACTCATCTTCCTCATTAGCCAACTCCCCCTCCTTCACGAAAACAATAGAGTTGGTGGAGGGAGTTGACTTCTTCTTGTAAGCCACCTTGGACGTGGAACCAAAGCCAAGGCCTTCTTTGCCAACAACACTCTCATGATTACTCAAAAGATCATTGAGGTTCTTTTGGCCTTGGATGCATGTGGCAAGGCCTTTGTTGAGTTGTGCCTTCAACCTATTGTTCTCTTCAATGAGAGTTGCCTTGACACACAAAGGGTTAGTAGCACAAGAGTTTTCATTCACGACTCTTACTCCTTTTAAGGTTTTGAGCTCATTTGAGATTGTACGATGATCTATTTTAAGCTTATCAAAATCCTTAATGAGTTCATTATAACCTTGGTTAGTTGCATCATTTAAAGTCATGAATTCCGTTACCTTAGCAAAGCATGTTGACAATCAAGTTTTACTTTAGCTATGTCAATTGCAAAGGTTTCTTCTATGCTTTCTCTAAAGAAATGTGATTCATCTAGAGCTTTCTCAAGCTCCTCAATTTTACTAGCATCATCACGAGCAAACTTTTCAAGTAACATTATTCTCTCCTCATGTTCATCAACGAGGCCATGTGCCTCACTTAATTGATCCATGAGGGAGACAAATATAGCTTTAATTTCTCCTTCTAGTTTTTCCACAAAGTTTGCTAAGGGGTCTTCCTCGACACAATTTAGTAGTGAAGGAATAGAGGAGTTAGCATGTTTGAGTGTAGGAGTCACCTTTGGGGGTATACCCTTGGCCATGAAGCACTTGTGACTCGAGGGGCCCTTGTTGTCATTTGTGTTGGAGAAGAGAGAGCTTAAGTTAGGAGGTATGACGCCCCTAGCCATGGCCGCCATACCTACTTGTTCGCCTTCACCATCACTCTCTTCACCACCGGAGGTGTACTCGACTTCTTTAGCAATCATTGCCCTAGGAGGGCCTCTCTTGACAAAGTTCTTGGACTTGGGGATGAAGGTGGATTTCTTGATAAGTCTTCCTCCATTCTCAATTCTACTCTTGAAGGTACACTCGGCAACGAAGTGCTCGGAATCTCCACAATTGAATCAAGTTCTTGCTTTCATCGTGCTTGAGGATTCCTTCCCTTTATTCTTGGTGGCATTGGATCTAAAGTCTCCTTTCTTCCACCACTTGTGTTGAGCAAGAGCCAAGAATTCTTCATGTGATGTCTTCATCTCTTTCTCGGAGACCTCATGAGTGAATCCACCATCATCACTTGAGTCATTATCTTCATGGGGAATGACATTGGCCTTCAAGGCAAGAGATGCTTTCTTTGCTCCGTTTACACGGGCCATGACATCATCGGAAGTTTGCTTCATGACCTTTAGAGTGATAAAGAGACCCAAGACATCATTGGGGGATAGGTCCAAGTAGTCGGCCCTTGCTTGTACATTCATCACCATGTTTTCATTGTATGGCATCAAGGTGAGTAGGAATTTCTCCTTGACCCAATTCTCCGTACAATCCGTGAATCCACTATCTCTCATGTAATTTACAAGATCCTTGAGTCTTCTAAACATGTCTTCTATGTTCTCTCCATCACCCAAGTGAAAGTGTTCAAAATGATTGACTTCTTGGATCTTTGGAGGTTGACATTGCCGTCAAACATATCGACACGACCATCATAAGCTTTCTTTGCACTAGTTAAGGACCGGATGTGCTCAACTCCTTCCTTTTCCATTGCCCTCTCCAACATGTGCAAAGCATGAGCATTGAGTTGCTCATCTATGATGTCACTTGAGCTTAGATTTGCGGGATCCTTTGGATCATAT
The DNA here is from genome assembly GCA_028641055.1 of Alopecurus myosuroides. NCBI lineage: Eukaryota > Viridiplantae > Streptophyta > Magnoliopsida > Poales > Poaceae > Alopecurus > Alopecurus myosuroides. The sequence continues at coordinate 165,179,040 of CM054057.1, read as the reverse complement.
CCTTTTTCAACAATTCTCCATATTTGCATTAAAGAGCTGCACATGTAAGACTTCATGGAAGCTTTCCAATTAGTAAAACGATGCCTATCCACCAAAGGAGGTGGGCCAAGATGAGTAACATGTGGATGTTGAACATTAGAAGCATTGTTATAAGCAAACCCAAAAGAATTACCACCACTACCATTTAAGGGTGCACCATTTATAGGTGAAGATGTTGCGGTTCCTTCTTTAGTTTGCACGGGGTTTCCTTGTTCATCTAAGATAATCTTTTCACTAGATTGTCTAGATGGAGATGTCAATTCTTTTATTAGTCCCTCCATCTTCTTCTCGGAATTTTCAATCATAGCTTGGATTAGCTTTTGAATCCCATCCATGGTGACGGGTTCATCGGCCATCCTTACCTCCTCTTTAGGCGGTAAAGCCTTATATAAAGAGACGAGGCTCTAATACCAATTGAAGGATCGAGAGGTTAACTAGAGGGGGGGTGAATAGGTTAACTACAAATTTTAACTTCTTTTTCAAGTTAACAAGGCAATGCTCAAATATAGATTATCTAGATTATGCAACTAGGTGAACAATCCTATATGTTGAGCAAGTACAACTAGCACAAGGTGAGTAATATGACTAAGCTAGTAGTAACAAGTAAAGGCAAGTTGAGGAATAACCGAACATAATGACGCGGAGATTTATCCCGAAGTTCACTTCCCAGTGGAAGCTAATCTCCGCTGGAGCGGTGCGGTGCCACCAAAGTGGAACACCGAGTAGGCCTCAAATGCCACACCGTATCTCCTTCGAGTCCTTCCAGCTATGTGGATAGGCTCGAATCACTATGTTGCCGTTGAGGTTGACAACTAGAACCTTTACAAGGATGAGGCACACTCCACAAGATTGGAGGGTCCTCACCAAATCCCAAGAGCCGCCAAGACTCCGAGAAGCAAGATCCACGAGCACAATAGCACTGGGGATATCAACAAGGCTCCGAGCTCCAATGAACTAAGAGCAACAAGATTCCTAGCTCCAATGAACTAAGAATGACAAGATCCCTAAGGGATGAGTGGGTGGATTTCTAATCGACTTGGTGGAGTTGTAGATCGGGGGTGTCTCCCTCAAATCCCAAAGTATCACGAGCTTTGGTTGGGGATTTGAGGAGATCTTGTTCTTGAGCTTGAGCTTGGTCAATCAATGGTAGTGAGAGAGAGTGTGGGTGTGATTGACAAAGCCAAAAGGTAGGTGGAGGCGTCCTTTTATACGTGGGTGTAATATGGCCGTTGGGGGGGGGGGCAGATTTCACCTTACAGCACCCCCCGGCCTGGGGGCCGGCCTGGCCGGCCTGGGGCAGCCAGGGCCGGGCGCATCCCACCCCGGCCTGGTACCCGGCCTGGGCCGGCGTGGAGCGAGGGGAGAGGCCGGCGTGGGGCGATGGAGGGCCGGCGTGGGGGCCCGGCCAGGCCGGCGTGGGGGCACAAGCGAGGCCGGTGTGGGGCAGCCAGCCACCCAGCCAGCCCGGCCTGGGGCCGGCGTGGGAGCGAGGCGGGGCCGGCCTCCCACCCGAAGCGCCCGGCCTGGCACCCGGCCTGGGGCCGGCGGGGGCAGTGGGGTGAGGCCGGACCCCCACCCGGGCAGCCCGGCCTGGCACCCGGCCTGGGGCCGGCGTGGGGCATGGCGAGGCTGGCGTGGCAGCCACCAGCCCGGCCTCGAGCCCGGCCAGGCTGGCCAGGCAGGCCGGCCACCCCCCCTTTTTCTTCTCCTTTCTTGTTTCCTCCTCATTTCTTCTTCTTTCTTCCACATCTCTTTCCGTAGATTTTTCTACCTTATTGCAGCAACTTGTATGAGGTTTACAGGGAGATCTTTTCTGAGTACACTTAGCAAAACACATTAGTCCATCTATATGTTGTAATAAAACACTCAAAATAGGATTTAGGAACTATGTTCTTTCAGAGTGTTCCTTCCGATTCCGACATACAGCACATAGACAACACATAAAATTATTTCGCTTGTCTGCCTGGGCCACATCAAGAAAATAACCCACTCCTTTCATGAACTCGGGAGAGCGTCAGTCATCGTACATCCATTGCCGGTTCATCTGCATTATATAATTATTATCAAAACATCATGATTAAACAAATAACCACTGTACATCGACACATGAAAGGATAAAGTTGGTACCTCAACGTAGGAGGAAAGAACGAGTAGAAAGCTCAATTAAGTGTGGACCAGACAACTTAAACCATGTTTGATTTGTGTGAGCTGAAGTGACATCGTGTCGCACCCGGACGTCTAGAGGATACTCACCGTACGAACTGAACAGTATTTTGATTGGATTACGGGGCTTACCGGCACCCGCATCTCTTACGAGTAGGCCAACACTTATGTGTGACAACCAATCTTTACTATTCACCGTCGATGTAAACTATCCCATAGAAATCAGGACACTACCATTGACGTACTTCATACCATACACACATGGTACGTCAACGGCTTTGAACAAGATGATAACACAACATATCTCTAAGACACAAAAGATAGAAATAAGTTGCAACTGGCCCTCACTAGGGCAGAGAATAGCAAATACAATCATCCAGAGGACACATGACCCAACATAACATCATTACATATCAGCGGAAGCATTCAAAGGGTCTGAGTACAGACAAATCCAAATAGGCTTAAGAAGCCGGGAACGAAAAGAAAACGGAGCCCATCCACGATGTCTCGGATCCTGCCCGGGTCCGCTACCTACTCGTCAGCAGCCTTGTCGAACTCCACATAGTAGCCGTCACGGGGATCCTCGTAAGCGTAGTCTGCGGAAACCACAGCCCCAAAGGGGTCAGTACATAAACGTACTGGCAAGCAAGACTCACAGTTCACCAAAGTGTAGCCCGTCAACACCAAGCACAGATGCCTTGGGTTCAACGGAAGAGAGGGATATAAAAGATGCTGCAACTGGCTGCACTAACCAACTACAGAACATACTACAACTTCCGGTCTAACAGAAAGAGATAAGATAGCGTATCGTAACCAACTATAGCTAACCACCAAACAAACCCATCCTGGATCTCGCCCCTTATCCAAAGAAGCAATCGGAGGATAACTCACCCAGTTGGATTAATGATGGATCAAATTGTTGTGTCAATAAGCCTATTACTAGTCAAGTTATCATTAGTTAGGTGTAAGTTGTTCTGAGTACTTGTTAGCCAGTACTTTCACCAAGTCAACCATAACCGCGGAAAACACGACTTCTCGAGAAGATTTATCCCTGCAGGGGTGCACCAATTTGGCCGTACACGTAAGAATAACCCGCCAGATGGGAAGGCCTTTCCCACCAAGCGGGGCACTCAACACAACTCAACTCTTCTTCGCATCAAGCCCAAAGCACCACGTGCTGTGCGTGCGCGGCTAATCGAGCCCCACGAAGAAAAGGGGACCCTCATAGCACTGGAAGACCACGCCGCCCTAAATGCCGACTACAAAAATTCCACCCTGGCCTCGGGCTCGTACCTGCATATGCGTGCATCAAATGGAAAGCCCGAACTAAGTGTGGTGATTTGGACGAGATGCGAATCGAATTAAATTGAGGGGGGCGCCCATACACGCTTCCCACATGCGGATAGTGCGCTCATCATGGATCAGTAGACAAGACCCTTTTCCTATTAGGGTCGACACTAGCAGGCCTCAAAACCATGCCGGGCCTCCTGCCGGTGCCTTATCAGCAAATTATTATTACCTCAAATTAACAGGTTGTTGTTTAACATCGAGCCCCAGAATATAATCAAATATGGTAACAGAAAGTACCTGATAACTGTCGCACCCTGGTTTCTAGGGGATACTCATCGGGCCGAACTGGATAGCAGATGCTTGGATTATGGGGCATACCTGCTCCCACGTCCCAGCTTCCTGGTAGGCCTGCGCTTATGCGCGACAACACAAGCCCTGCTATTCCACCGTCGATGTAAACTATCCACTAGAGACCATAGGCACTACTGTCGACGTACTTCATACCAATCACACATGGTACGTCAACAGCGTTAAACGAATGATAATCACAACATATCTCTAAGACACAAAAGATTGAAATAAGGTTGCAAATAGCCTTCACTAAGGCAGAGAATAGCAAATACAATCATCCAGAGGACACATGTCCCAACATAACATTCATTACATCAGCGGAAGCAAACAAAGGGTCTGAGTACAGACAAATCCAAATAGGCTTAAGAAGCCGGCAATGAAAGGAAAGCGGAGCCCATCCACGAAGTCTCGGATCCTGCCCGGGTCCGCTATCTACTCGTCAACAGCGTCGTCGCACTCCACGTAGTAGCCTCCCTGGAGATCCTCGGAATCGTCGTCTGCGTAAACCACAGCCCCAAAGGGGTCAGTACAACAACGTACTGGCAAGCAAGACTCACAGTTCACCAAAGTGTAACCCGTCAACACCAAGCACAGATGCTTTGGGTTCAACGGAAGAAAGGGGATATAAAAGATGCGGCAACTGGCTGCTCTAACCAACTACAGAGTTACTACCTCTTCCGGCTAACAGAAAGAAGATAAGATAGCGTATCGTAACCAACTACCAGCTAACCACCAAACAAACCCATCCTGGATCTCGCCCCTTATCCAAAGAAGCAATCCGAGGATAACTCACACAGTTGGATTAATGATGGTTCAGGTTATTGTGTCAATAAACCTATTACTAGTCAAGTTATTATAGTTAGGTGTAAGTTGTCTGAGTACTTGTTAGCCAGTACTTTCACCAAGTCGTCACATAACCGCGGACAACACGGCTTCTCGAGAAGATTCATCCCTGCAGGGTGTGCTCCAGTACCCGTACACACTCAAGCCACCAACTAAAACTCAGGTGGACTCGACACGACTCGAACCATCACTACAGCCTGTCCTAGGAGCCACGGAGCTATAAGGTCCCAGCCACGCAGCCGAATACTCAGCGCAGGTGTGCAAAACTCCCGCAGGACACAACACCCCGGCACTACAGGCCTCGCCCTATATGTGTGTGTCATCATCATCATCAGTAACCATGGGAGCGACCCATTTATGCGTATGAGCCAAATGGAACACCCGAACTAAGTGTGGCTCTTCGGACAAACTGCGGATCAGATCAAAGCCGAGGGGGGTTCCATACCACCACCCGGATGCGGTGAGCATGCTCATCATGGATCAGTAGACAAGACCCTTTTTCCTAATTAGGGTCGACACTAGCAGGCCTCAAAACCACGACGGGCCTCCTGCCGGTGCCTTAACATCAAATTATTATTATTACCCAAGCATTAACAGGTTGTTGTTTAAACATCGAGCCCAGAACAATAATAAAATATGACAACAGAAAGTAACGGGTAACAGACTCGAGCAGAAACAACCCTAAGCATGCTAGTAAGACACGGGCTCAAACAACGGGGTTATAGGACTGGAGGTGAGGCAATATCATGGTTTCGGGGTATCATGTGATAGGATCGTAACAGAAGCAACGATACATATGGCTAGCAGAAATAGACAACGGAAAAGTATCGGTAACCAATGTTGAAAGGAACACAGTGGTTCATGTGAGTGATAACTTGCCTGCAAACCCAGTAGCCTGGTACTGAGCTAAAACCTCAGAAGGGGTGTCGTAAGGATCGTCGGTCTCAACGTTGTCGTCTAACCGAGAAGAAGCAAACAGACAAAGCAGAAAGGGTAGACAATCAATATCATGGCATAGTGCACAAACATGGGGATGATGCATGTCATGTTAATGGGTGCATCAAAATAAACTAGTTGACATGGTAACACAAATTAATTGGACACATATGCAATTTTGAGTTGCATATGAAAAGCCCATGAATTTTGGTTAGATTATTTGTTTTCCAACTAATCAACAGGTGCTAGTGGTTTAGTATGATGCATGCAAAAGGAAAACAGCAAAATAACAACATTAGAATCAAATTAAAATAGGGTGTAGCAATTTAGAATTTTATTATTAATTTAGGGAATTTTGGGTGCCTTAAAGGTGACACACAAGTATTTGTTGTTTTCAACCATTTAAATTATTCAAATCAAATAACAAAGTTTATATTTGAAAATAACATCGAATTTTAGTTGGATTACATGTTTCAAATATTGAAATAGGAGTTAGGATTATTTAATTATGAATTAAACAATATTAAACAAGTTTTAATTGAATTAAACAAGATTTAAATTTTTTAGGCAATTTTAATTATTCAAAACAGAAAACAAAAATTATATATGAATAGGTTATTTAAAATGGTATGGAAAACATATTTTATTTGCATTTATTGGATTAATAAATAATTAGTTATTGAATTTCTAAATTAGCATTTGAATTATTTAAGTTTGAATTTTAAATGCATTTGTAATTGTCAAAACAGTACACAAATAGGTTATTTGGAAAGATTAGGAAATTTGGAACAGAAAACATATAAACTTTTTATTTATTGGATTTACAGAAAAGAAGATATTAAAGTTTGAAGTTTTGATTCAAATCTGTTATTTAAATGGATTTCGGAATTCAGAAATTCGCATGAATCTTTTCTCACCGCACTGGTAGCTAGCCACGGTCACTGCCGCGTGGGCTAGAGGCCAGCGTGGCAGGGGCATTCGATGACAGGTGGGGCCCAGTGCGGGGCGCGCAGAGGAAAAAATTGGGGAGGCAAATGCCTCCCCTGGGATTTGATCCCGGGACCTCTCCTTGCGCGCGCGGGACGTTGGCCAGTTGGGCTAGTTCGGTTTTGTGATAGATACAGAGCAGCGTTGTGGTTAAGGTTCAGTTTTCCGTCAGTTAAAAGTTTAACTGAACTTGTCTCTGCGTGCAGGTACAGAAGCAGGTGCAGGCAGCGAGCAGAGATCGATCGGAGGCGAGCGGGCCAGCGGCCGCGGCTGCTCGCGGGCGCTGTCCGCGGTGGCGCGCGGTGGCCGGCCGGTGCTGCGGGCGGTTGGGTGCAGGGGAACGTGCGAGGCGGAGAGGGAAAGAGGCGAGGGAAGGAGGCGGGCGAAGCTCACCTGCTGTCGAACAGAGGGAGCAGGAGGCGGAGAGGAGGCGCTCGGTGGCGGAAAACGGCGATGGCGGCGGAGCTCCGGCGGTCGTCGGCGGGAACCGAGGCCACGGCGAGGACGAGGGGGTCGGGACGTTTCCGTTCCCGGCCCTAGCTCGGCCGGTAGGGCTCCGTGGCGGCGGCGCCTCGCCGGAGAGAGGCGGCGGTGAGGAGCTCTCGGTGAGAACAGAGAGGAGGAACATGGGGAGAGAAAGAGGAGAGCGGCGCGAGGGAGGAGAAGGGATTAGGGTTAGGAGGAGGGAGCTCGAGCAGGGATTCTTAAGGGGGAGGGGGATGCTCGGGATCACCGTTCCCTCCTCTGGTGCGGACGTGGATGCCATGGATGGCTCTCCGTACCGTACGGAGGTAGGAGAAGGTCGACGTGGGGGGTATGGGCCAGGTGGAAGATGGGCTGGCCCCAGATGGGCTGTGTGCCTTTCCCCCCTCTTTTCTTTTTAATATTTTCTGTTATTTTTTTTTTTCAGATTTGGGAAAAGAGAGAAACAAAATGGTTCTAGGGTTAGCAAAATTTTGGAATAAATTTTATATTGCTCTGTTTTGTAACAACACCTTAAAACAAACATTGTTTTCCAAAAATAAATTTAACGGATGTTATTGTTTTGGAAATTAAATGATTTTAAGCAATTTTTGGTATCAGAAGAATAAATGAACCTAAGCCAAAAATTTAAAGTTTTGGATTCCACTTTTTGGTGGAACAAAATATTGTTTGTTTGGTAGTTTTCATTTGACACATTGTAACATAACAAGTATGACAAATAATTGGATTTTGTTTTGCAATTCAAATAGAAATCAAATGGAAACAATTCAATTCAAATGCAACAAAAGGCAATTATGATGACATGATGCAAAGCAATAAAAAAAACAAGAAACAAAACATCTAGGGGGGAGATTTTCATACTTGGGATGTTACAAAACGCCCCCCCTTGAAGGAATCGCGCCCCGAGATTCCTACTGAGAAGTGAAAAGGTCCGGATACTTCTTGCGAAGATCCTCTTCGGTCTCCCACGTTGCCTCTTTATCGGAATGATGCGACCATTGCACTTTCAAGAACTTGGTGCTCTTGTTGCGAGTCTTACGCTCGGTCTCATCGAGAATACGAACAGGGTGCTCCTCATAAGAAAGATCATCTTGCAGTTCAATGGAATCATGATCAACTGCACGATCTGGATCTTTGAAACACCTCTTGAGTTGTGACACGTGAAACACATCGTGCACCTTGGATAGTTTTTCTGGAAGTTCAAGACGATAGGCATTTTCCGCACGCCTTGAGAGAATGTTGAACGGACCAATGTATCTCGGTGCTAGCTTTCCTTTGACACCAAAACGATGAGTGCCTCTGAGGGGAGTTACACGGAGATATGCTTTGTCACCAGGTGCATAGATCATATCCCTGTGCTTGCTGTCATAGTAGCTTTTCTGACGAGACTGAGCAATCTTGAGATTGTCACGAATGATGCGAACTTTCTCCTCGGCTTCCTTAACAATGTCAGGGCCTAAGAGTGAACGTTCACCAGCTCCAGACCAATTGATTGGACTCCTGCATCTGCGGCCATAGAGTGCTTCAACGGTGCCATGCCTAGGCTTGCCTGGAAGCTGTTGTTGTAGGAGAATTCAGCATATGGAAGGCATTCCTCCCATTTCATGCCAAAGGAGAGACCACATGCTCTGAGCATATCCTCGAGAATCTGATTGACTCTTTCGACTTGCCCTTGAGACTGAGGATGATAAGCTGTGCTGAACAGAAGTTTGGTGCCCAATGCTTCTTGAAAACTCTTCCAGAAATGAGAAGTGAATATGCTTCCACGGTCTGAGCTTATTTCCAATGGAACACCATGAAGAGGAACAATCTTTGTTGTGTAGAGTTCTGCTAACTGGCTAGCTGATATTGTTTCTTTGACAGCAAAGAAGTGAGCTACCTTAGTGAGACGATCAATAACAACGAAGATTGCATCGTTGCCCCTCTTGGACTTTGGAAAACCAGTGACGAAGTCCATTTCAATCATGTCCCACTTCCACTCAGGAATTTTCAGAGGTTGGAGAAGGCCGGCTGTTTTCTGATGAACTGCCTTGACACGTTGACAAACGTCGCATTCAGAAACGTATTGAGCAATTTCACGTTTCATGCCAGACCACCAATACAGTGTCTTGAGATCCTGGTACATCTTTGTACTTCCAGGGTGGATGGAGAGAGGAGTTTCATGAGCCTCCTTGAGAATAACATCTTTGAGACTTTGAACTTGAGGAACCGCAATGCGTCCTTCGAAGAACACAGTTCCCTTGTCATCAATTGAGAAGCACTCATACTTCACATTGCCTGCTTTGATGTTATTTGCGATCTTCTTGATCTCAGCATCACGAAGTTGTTCAGAACGAATCTTGTCCTCGAGAGTTGGACTGGCTGTCAAGTTCGCAAGATAACCTTGAGGAACAAGACCAAGGTTGAGCTTCTGGAATTCTTCATGAAGTGGAGGTTGGCTTTCCATGATCATGAGATTATTGCAATACGACTTGCGACTGAGAGCATCGGCCATAACATTAGCCTTGCCTGGAGTGTAAGAAATGGTAAGATCGAAGTCTTTGATCTTTTCAATCCATCTCCTTTGCCTGAGGTTTAGATCTGGCTGAGTGAAGATGTATTTCAGACTCTTATGATCGGAAAAGATTTCAGTGCGATTACCCAACAAGTATTGCCTCCATTTCTTGAGGGCAAACACAACTGCTGCAAGTTCAAGGTCATGTGTGGGATAATTGAGCTCATGGGCGTTCAACTGACGTGAAGCATAAGCCACAACTTGACGTTCTTGCATAAGAACTGCTCCTAGACCTTGGAGAGAAGCATCACAGAATATCTGGAAAGGTTTGGTAGTATCTGGGCCAACCAGAACTGGTGTAGAAGTGAGTTTAGTCTTCAGGAGATTGAAACTTTCATCACATTGTGGAGACCAAACGAACTTCTTGTCCTTCTTTGTGAGATCAGTGAGAGGTTTGGCAATCTTGGAGAAGTTTTGGACGAAACGACGGCAATAGCTAGCCAAACCAAGAAAACTTCTGACTTGCTTCACCGTCTTAGGAGGTTTCCAATCAACAATTGCCTTAACCTTTTCTGGATCAATGGCTATGCCCTTGGCAGAGATGACATGACCAAGGTAAGCAACTTCTGGAATCCAGAACTCACATTTGGAGAATTTGGCATACAGACGATGCTCGCGAAGTTTCATGAGAGTGAGACGAAGATGTTCTCCATGCTCTTCCTCGGATTTTGAGTAGACAAGAATATCATCACGATATACCACAACGAACTTGTCGAGGTATTCATGGAAGACAGAATTCATGAGTCTAGAGAATGTCGCCGGTGCATTGGTGAGACCAAAGGACATGACGGTGTATTCATATAGACCGTACCGAGTGGTGAAAGCTGTCTTAGGAATATCTTCCTTTCTGATCTTTATCTGATGGTAACCCATCCTCAAATCCAACTTTGAGAATATTGAGGCTCCAGCAAGTTGATCAAAAAGATCATCGATACGAGGAATTGGATACTTGTTTTTGATGGTTTTCTCGTTGAGAGGACGATAGTCAACCACGAGTCTCTTTGTTTGATCCTTCTTCGCAACGAACAGAGTTGGGCAACCCCAAGCGGAGGAACTAGGCTGAATGTAACCTTTCTCCATGTACATATCGATTTGCTCCTTCAACAACTTCAGTTCAGGAGGAGCTATCTTGCATGGATGTTTGGAGATTGGAGCAGTGCCTGGTTCAAGTTCGATCACGAACTCAACTGCTCTGTCAGGAGGCATTCCTGGCAATTCTTCTGGAAAGACATCAGGGAATTCACAAACCACCGGAATAGTTTCAATAGATGGAAGAGGATTTGCATTGAGAGTGTAGAGTTGAGCAACTAGATTTTCAGCATGGAAGTAGACTATCCGGCCAGAAGGGTGTGTGATTTTGACAGACTTGGCAGGACAATCAATGACTGCTTTGTTGGCTACCAACCAATCCATCCCAAGAATGACATCAATATCTGAAGAGTGGAGAGCTATCAAAGATGCCTGGAATGGAAGGTTTCCAATTGTGATCTCGATGTTCTGGCTAACTTTATTGCTTTGCCAGCTAGATCCCGGTGATTTCACTAGGAAAGGGATAGACAACTGTTCGAAGTTGATTCCACTGTTGTTTGCAAAGCATTGAGAGATGAAAGAGTGTGAAGCACCAGAATCGAACAAGACTTTAGCACGAAACGAGTTCACAAGAAGTGTGCCCATTACAACCTCTGGAGATTCTTCTGCTCCCTGGGCCTTGACATGGTTCACCCTCACAGTTTTCAAGACAGACTTGTTCCTGTTGCGGGGCCTAGGCGAAGGAGTGTTTACCATCACATGATTGACATTAGAGGTAGGTAGTGATGGTAGCTTGTTCTGCGGGCACTTGTAGGAGTAGTGTCCTGATAGAACGCACTTGAAGCATGTACTAGCAGAACGAGGAGCTGTTGGACCTGGCTGAGATGGAGCACCTCCTGAAGATACCACTGGGGTGGGAGGGCGGGGAAGAATTCCTGCCGGTCTTGGCAAGCAGATGGGCGGTGTTGGAGTGGTATATGGAACCCAAACTCTCCGTTTTTGTGGTGGCATGATAGCTTTTGAGAGACTAGCCTGTTCACGAGAGTGCTTACGAGATTCCTCAACCAACTTGCGCCCATGCTCTTCATTTAGAGCGATGTTGATAAGGTCCTCAAAATTCTTGGCCTTGACGTTGGTGAGAGCATACTTGAGTTCCGGGTTGAGACCCCTGCGGAACTTTGCCATCTTTCTCGCTTCCGTGGAGATTTCATCTCCGGCGTAGCGAGCCAGACGATTGAACTCTCTTTGGTATTCCAGAACGTCCAGATTGCCTTGTGTGAAAGAATAGAATTCCTCACGCATTTTCTCCATGAGCCCATCGGGAATGTGATGGCGCACAAAGGCTTGCTTGAAATCCTCCCATGTGATTGCCACACTAGAACCTCTCATTTCTTGGAAATTCTCCCACCAAGACATAGATTGTCCACGGAGAAGGTAGGTCACGTAAGGAACACGGTCCTCGTCAGCCACATGAGCTACCACAAGAGTACGGTTCATTTCACGGAGCCAGTCATCAGCATCCAATGGCTCGGAGGAGTTCTCAAACGTGCGCGGATTGAGCTCAAGGAACTCCCGAATAGACACCCGGGTGTTGCCATTACTCCCAAGGTCTTGGTTCTGCTGCATCTGCCTTATAACTTGTGTCATCTGAGACAGCACTTTCCCCATCTCAGGTGGCAGTGTGGGTTCTTCGTCACCACTTTCCATCCTGAAGAGGATACCAAGGTTAACACACTAACCGGATAACAAAATCCAATATAAGTGCTTAAAGGATTACTTCAGACGATAAGAAAGGTAGCATGGATCAAACATATACTACCCTCAACGTTCACCATAAATGGTTTGAGTACGAAAGGATAACTAAACATAGCTAGGAATGGATACATCAATGGACGAAAGGTTCTTGAGAGAAACATGATATTGAAGCAACATCGGGAAACTCGCGACCAAAACTCCTAAGGTACTACGGAAGAACCCAGAACACGTGAAATCCTAACTTGAAAGTTTAGATGAGAAGAGAAAAACAACGTTGCACTTCCTTACCAGAAAAGGGAGGGTGGGTGGGGAAAGAAATAAAATGGCAGAATTCCTACTCTCACGTTTCATTTTTCCTATATAGCTACAAAATAGTTTCTAGACTCAAACTGCGACCAGTAAAAGGGATCCTACAGGCAGACAGGCTCTGATACCATTTGTCGCACCCTGGTTTCTAGGGGATACTCATCGGGCCGAACTGGATAGCAGATGCTTGGATTATGGGGCATAACTGCTCCCACGTCCCAGCTTCCTGGTAGGCCTGCGCTTATGCGCGACAACACAAGCCCTGCTATTCCACCGTCGATGTAAACTATCCACTAGAGACCATAGGCACTACTGTCGACGTACTTCATATCAATCACGCATGGTACGTCAACAGCGTTAAACGAATGATAATCACAACATATCTCTAAGACACAAAAGATTGAAATAAGGTTGCAAATAGCCTTCACTAAGGCAGAGAATAGCAAATACAATCATCCAGAGGACACATGTCCCAACATAACATCATTACATCAGCGGAAGCAATCAAAGGTCTGAGTACAGACAAATCCAAATAGGCTTAAGAAGCCGGCAATGAAAGGAAAACGGAGCCCATCCACGAAGTCTCGGATCCTGCCCGGGTCCGCTATCTACTCGTCAACAGCGTCGTCGCACTCCACGTAGTAGCCTCCCTGGAGATCCTCGGAATCGTCGTCTGCGTAAACCACAGCCCCAAAGGGGTCAGTACAACAACGTACTGGCAAGCAAGACTCACAGTTCACCAAAGTGTAACCCGTCAACACCAAGCACAGATGCTTTGGGTTCAACGGAAGAAAGGGGAATACAAAAGATGCGGCAGCTGGCTGCACTAACCAACTACAGAACATGCTACTACTTCCGGCTAACAGAAAGGAGATAAGATAGCGTATTGTAACCAACTGAAAGCTAACCACCAAACAAACCCATCCTGGATCTCGCCCCTTATCCAAAGAAGCAATCCGAGGATAACTCACACAGTTGGATTAATGATGGTTCAGGTTATTGTGTCAATAAACCTATTACTAGTCAAGTTATTATAGTTAGGTGTAAGTTGTCTGAGTACTTGTTAGCCAGTACTTTCACCAAGTCGTCACATAACCGCGGACAACACGGATTCTCGAGAAGATTCATCCCTGCAGGGTGTGCTCCAGTACCCGTACACACTCAAGCCACCAACTAAAACTCAGGTGGACTCGACACGACTCGAACCATCACTACAGCCTGTCCTAGGAGCCACGGAGCTATAAGGTCCCAGCCACGCAGCCGAATACTCAGCGCAGGTGTGCAAAACTCCCGCAGGACACAACACCCCGGCACTACAGGCCTCGCCCTATATGTGTGTGTCATCATCATCATCAGTAACCATGGGAGCGACCCATTTATGCGTATGAGCCAAATGGAACACCCGAACTAAGTGTGGCTCTTCGGACAAACTGCGGATCAGATCAAAGCCGAGGGGGGTTCCATACCACCACCCGGATGCGGTGAGCACGCTCATCATGGATCAGTAGACAAAACCCTTTTCCTAATTAGGGTCGACACTAGCAGGCCTCAAAACCACGACGGGCCTCCTGCCGGTGCCTTAACATCAAATTATTATTATTACCCAAGCATTAACAGGTTGTTGTTTACACATCGAGCCCATAGGACATAATAGAAATATGATAATAGAAAGTAACGGGTAACAGACTCGAGCAAAGCAACCTAAGCATGCTAGTAAGACACAGGCTCAAACAAAGGGGCGATAGGAGTGGAGGTGAGGCAATATCAAGGTTAAGGGATTCATGTGATAGGTTCGTAACAGAAACAACTACTACTAAGGCTAGCAGAAAAGAACAACGGAAAGTATCGGTAACCAATGTTGAAAGGAACACAGTGGTTCATGTGAGTGATAACTTGCCTGCAAACACAGTAGTTTGGTACTGAGCTAAAACCTCAGAAGGGGTGTCGTAAGGATCGTCGGTCTCAACGTCGTCGTCTAACCGAGAAGAAGCAAACAGACAAAGCAGAAAGGGTAGACAATCAATATCATGGCATAGTGCACAATCATGGGGATGATGCATGTCATGTTAATGGTTGCATCAAAATAAACTAGTTGACATGGTAACACAAATTAATTGGACACATATGCAATTTTGAGTTGCATATGAAAAGCCCATGAATTTTGGTTAGATTATTTGTTTTCCAACTAATCAACAGGTGCTAGTGGTTTAGTATGATGCATGCAAAAGGAAAACAACAAAATAACAACATTAGAATCAAATTAAAATAGGGTGTAGCAATTTAGAATTTTATTATTAATTTAGGGAATTTTGGGTGCCTTAAAGGTGACACACAAGTATTTGTTGTTTTCAACCATTTAAATTATTCAAATCAAATAACAAAGTTTATATTTGAAAATAACATCGAATTTTAGTTGGATTACATGTTTCAAATATTGAAATAGGAGTTAGGATTATTTAATTATGAATTAAACAATATTAAACAAGTTTTAATTGAATTAAACAAGATTTAAATTGTTTAGGCAATTTTAATTATTCAAAACAGAAAACAAAAATTATATTTGAATAGGTTATTTAAAATGGTATGGAAAACATATTTTATTTGCATTTATTGGATTAATAAATAATTAGTTATTGAATTTCTAAATTAGCATTTGAATTATTTAAGTTTGAATTTTAAATGCATTTGTAATTGTCAAAACAGTACACAAATAGGTTATTTGGAAAGATTAGGAAATTTGGAACAGAAAACATATAAACTTTTTATTTATTGGATTTACAGAAAAGAAGATATTAAAGTTTGAAGTTTTGATTCAAATCTGTTATTTAAATGGATTTTGGAATTCAGAAATTCGCATGAATCTTTTCTCACCGCACTGGCAGCTAGCCACGGTCACTGCCGCGTGGGCCAGAGGCCAGCGTGGCAGGGGCAGTCGATGACAGGTGGGGCCCAGTGCGGGGCGCGCAGAGGAAAAAATTGGGGAGGCAAATGCCTCCCCTGGGATTTGATCCCGGGACCTCTCCTTGCGCGCGCGGGACGTTGGCCAGTTGGGCTAGTTCGGTTTTGTGATAGATACAGAGCAGCGTTGTGGTTAAGGTTCAGTTTTCCGTCAGTTAAAAGTTTAACTGAACTTGTCTCTGCGTGCAGGTAGAGAAGCAGGTGCAGGCAGCGAGCAGAGATCGATCGGAGGCGAGCGGGCCAGCGGCCGCGGCTGCTCGCGGGCGCTGTCCGCGGTGGCGCGCGGTGGCCGGCCGGTGCTGCGGGCGGTTGGGTGCAGGGGAACGTGCGAGGCGGAGAGGGAAAGAGGCGAGGGAAGGAGGCGGGCGAAGCTCACCTGCTGTCGAACAGAGGGAGCAGGAGGCGGAGAGGAGGCGCTCGGTGGCGGAAAACGGCGATGGCGGCGGAGCTCCGGCGGTCGTCGGTGGGAACCGAGGCCACGGCGAGGACGAGGGGGTCGGGACGTTTCCGTTCCCGGCCCTAGCTCGGCCGCTAGGGCTCCGTGGCGGCGGCGCCTCGCCGGAGAGAGGCGGCGGTGAGGAGCTCTCGGTGAGAACAGAGAGGAGGAACAGGGGGAGAGAAAGAGGAGAGCGGCGCGAGGGAGGAGAAGGGATTAGGGTTAGGAGGAGGGAGCTCGAGCAGGGATTCTTAAGGGGGAGGGGGATGCTCGGGATCACCGTTCCCTCCTCTGGTGCGGACGTGGATGCCATGGATGGCTCTCCGTACCGTACGGAGGTAGGAGAAGGTCGACGTGGGGGGTATGGGCCAGGTGGAAGATGGGCTGGCCCCAGATGGGCTGTGTGCCTTTCCCCCCTCTTTTCTTTTTAATATTTTCTGTTATTTTTTTTTCAGATTTGGGAAAAGAGAGAAACAAAATGGTTCTAGGGTTAGCAAAATTTTGGAATAAATTTTATATTGCTCTGTTTTGTAACAACACCTTAAAACAAACATTGTTTTCCAAAAATAAATTTAACGGATGTTATTGTTTTGGAAATTAAATGATTTTAAGCAATTTTTGGTATCAGAAGAATAAATGAACCTAAGCCAAAAATTTAAAGTTTTGGATTCCACTTTTTGCTGGAACAAAATATTGTTTGTTTGGTAGTTTTCATTTGACACATTGTAACATAACAAGTATGACAAATAATTGGATTTTGTTTTGCAATTCAAATAGAAATCAAATGGAAACAATTCAATTCAAATGCAACAAAAGGCAATTATGATGACATGATGCAAAGCAATAAAAAAAACAAGAAACAAAACATCTAGGGGGGAGATTTTCATACTTGGGATGTTACAATAACAGACTCAAGCAAAACAACCCTAAGCATGCTATTAAGACACGGGCCCAAGAAACGGGGTTATAGGACTGGAGGTGAGGCATATCAGGGTTCAGGGTATCATGTGATAGGTTCGTAACAGAAGCAACGATACATATGGCTAGCAGAAATAGACAACGGAAAGTATCGGTAACCAATGTTGAAAGGAACACAATGGTTCATGTGATTGATAACTTGCCTGCAAACTCAGTAGCCTGGTACTGGGCTAGATCCTCAGAAGGGGTGTCGTAAAGATCGTCGGTCTCAACGTCGTCGTCTATCCGAGAAGAAGCAAACAAACAATGCAGAAAGATAAACAATCAATATCATGGCATAGTGCACAATCATGGAATGATGCATGTCAAGTTAATGGATGCATCAAAATAAACTAGTGGACTTGGTAACACAATTTAAATGGACACATATGCAATTTTGAGTTGCATATGAAAAGCCCATGGATTTTGGTTGAAACAGTTGTTTTCTAATTAACCAACAGGTGAAAGTGGTTTAGTATGATGCATGGATGTGGAAAACAACAAAATAACAACAATAGAACCAAATGGAAAAGAGGTTTAACAATTTAGAAATTTATTTATTAATTTAGTGAATTTTTGGTTCCTTAAAGGGATTGCACAAATAGTTGTTGTTTTCACTAATTTAAATTGTGCAAAATAAATAACAAAATTCATATTTGAAAAGATCATGAAATTTTGGGTGGATTACATGTTTCAAATATTGAAAAAGGAATTAGGATGAATTTATTATGACTTAAACAAAATTAAACAAGTTTTAAATGAATTTAAAACAAGCATGAATTTTATTTGAATTTTATTTGTTCAAAACATAAATTCAAACTCATATTTGAAAATGTTAAGTTTTTCTAGTTTGAAAACATATTTTGCATGTTCAAAAATAATTTAATTTCAGCAAGTTATGATTTTATCAAATTTAAATGATTTAAACAAGGTTTAAATTATTTAAGCAATTTAAATTATTCAAACCATGCAACAAAATTTATATTTGAAAAGGTTATTTGAAATAGCATGGAAAACATATTTTATTTGCATTATTTGGATTAAGAATGAATTAGTTATGAATTTTAGCAAATTGCAATTGAATTATTTGAATTCAAATTTGAATTGCATTTGGAAAATTCAAAACAGTACATAATTGGTTTAAATGGATAGACAATTTAATTTAGAACAACAAACATGTTTTACTTTTATTATTTGGAGTTATGTTTTAAGAGTTATTAACAATTTAAAACAGAGGACCAATCTGTAAATTAAATGGACCTAGATTTAAAACAGAAAGCTTTAAAAACATTTTTATACGCACAATACCCTACCCTAGGCACTGCCAGGGGGGCCCAGGGTCACGGTGTGCTGGCGTGGCAAGTGTGTGGCTGACAGGGGGCCCTCCCTGTCAGCGCTGCGGTCGAAAAAGATGGGGTATTTGCGGAGCCAGGGACTCGAACCCTGGATCTCCCCCCGTGCGCGCGCTGCCTGAACCAGTGCGGTGTTTTACGTTTCTTGTCAGTAACACATTCGCAGACAGGTTGAGGTGTTGTTTCGTGGAACTGAATTTAACTGACGACAAAAAACTCTGAACTTTGACAGAGCAAAACGCCGGCGGACGGCGGCGTGCCGTGGATGCTGCCGTGGTTGTGCTCGCGTGTGGATGATGCAGTGATGACGTGCATGGGTGAGTGCGCAGTGCGTGGACGCGATGCAGAGAGGGAGGAGGTGGACATGGTGGCGTGCTCACCGGGAGATGGCAGAGGTAGTCGACGGGGAGGTGATCGCCGCGGCAGGTTCGTGGACGGCGGCGCGTATCCAGGCGGCGTGGAGCTCAACGGAGATGTCGTCGAGGAAGGAGGGAGTACGGAGGTTTGGTTTTCAGTAGCTAGGATGGGAGGTGGTGTACGGGAGCGGCGGTAAACATCGTGGTTCAGACACGACGGTCTCCGGCGAGCTGACAGAGAGTGGAAGCACGGGGCAGAGAGGGAAAAACGGCGGCGCGAGCTCGGGGAACGAGGGAGGCTAGGTCTAGGGCTGCACGCGCTGCCCCAGGGGGGTTATATAGGCCACTAGGGCGCTGGATGGCCGTCTGCTCGGCCGCGGCGGCGACGTGGCACCGGCCAGATCGTTGCCGTACATGGGAAAGAAGAGGGGGTGGGGTGCGAACCGTTTTCGGGCCGTGTGGGCTGGCTGCGCGCGAGGAAAATGGAAGAGGTGGGCTGGGCTGTGTTGCTAGCTGCCGCGCACGCTGTTTTTCTTCTTTTTCCTATTTTTTGTTTTTCTGTTTTTTTTGGCAGCAAATGAAATTGGAAGAATTTGATAGGTTTTAAATTAGTAAAATTTTTGGAAAAATTAGGGTGGGCTATTTAGGTTAATAGCAAACAAATGTTAAGTTTTGTTTTCAAAAGGTTTAAAATTTACTTGCTGTTTGTAAGTGGTTTCAAATTTGGATGATTTTTATTTAAGTGGTCATTAATAAAAACAAACTTTTAAATAGGGTGACCCATATGTTAATTTAGAACAAAGAGTTTAAATTGTTTTGGGCAATTTCATAATTCCAATTGAGTGCTGTTTGAGATTTGTATTTGAATTTTTGAATGCAATTTGGAATCAATTGATTGATTAAAACCATCATTTTAATAAGTGATCATTATGGAATAATTGGAAACAAAATAAGGGTTTAATTTGGCATTATAATTTGAAAAAGATTGTAACAGAGCAAGTATGAAATAAACATTTGAATAAAGTTTGAATTTTGAATGGTGAAAACAGAGAAAAACAGATGCAAACTAAATGAAAACAAATGGAAACAATATGATGACATGATGCAATACTTTAATAAACATGAAACAAACATTCTAAAGGGAGTTTTCATACTTGGGATGTTACAAAACGCTCCCCCCTTGAAGGAATCGCGCCCCGAGATTCCTACTGAGAAAGGAAAAGGTCCGGATACTTCTTTCGAAGATCCTCTTCGGTCTCCCACGTTGCCTCTTTATCGGAATGATGCGACCATTGCACTTTCAAGAACTTGGTGCTCTTGTTGCGAGTCTTACGCTCGTCTCATCGAGAATACGAACAGGGTGCTCCTCATAAGATAGATCATCTTGCAGTTCAATGGAATCATGATCAACTGCACGATCTGGATCTTTGAAACACCTCTTGAGCTGTGACACGTGGAACACATCGTGCACCTTGGATAGTTTTTCTGGAAGTTCAAGACGATAGGCATTTTCTGCCCGCCTTGAGAGAATGTTGAAAGGACCAATGTATCTTGGTGCAAGCTTTCCTTTCACACCGAAACGATGAGTGCCTCTGAGGGGAGTTACACGGAGATATGCCTTGTCACCAGGTGCATAGATCATATCCCTGTGCTTGCTGTCATAATAGCTTTTCTGACGAGACTGAGCAATCTTGAGATTGTCACGAATGATGCGAACTTTCTCCTTGGCTTCCTTAACAATGTCAGGGCCTAAGAGTGAACGTTCACCAACTCCAGACCAATTGACTGGACTCCTGCATCTGCGGCCATAGAGTGCTTCAAATGGTGCCATGCCTAGGCTTGCCTGGTAGCTGTTGTTGTAGGAGAATTCAGCATATGGAAGGCAATCCTCCCATTTCATGCCAAAGGAGATACCACATGCCCTGAACATATCCTCGAGAATCTGATTGACTCTTTCGACTTGCCCTTGAGACTGAGGGTGATAAGCTGTGCTGAACAAAAGTTTGGTGCCCAATGCTTCTTGAAAGCTTTTCCAGAAATGAGAAGTGAATATGCTTCCACGGTCTGAGCTTATTTCCAATGGAACACCATGAAGAGGAACAATCTTTGCTGTGTAGAGTACTGCTAACTGGCTAGCTGAGATTGTTTCTTTGACAGCAAAGAAGTGAGCTACCTTAGTGAGACGATCAATAAGAACGAAGATTGCATCGTTGCCCTTCTTGGACTTTGGAAAACCAGTGACGAAGTCCATTTCAATCATGTCCCACTTCCACTCAGGAATTTTCAGAGGTTGGAGTAGACCGACTATTTTCTGATGGACTGCCTTAACACGTTGACAAACGTCGCATTCAGAAACGTATTGAGCAATTTCACGTTTCATGCCAGGCCACCAATACAGTGTTTTAAGATCCTGGTACATCTTTGTACTTCCAGGGTGAATGGAAAGAGGAGTTTCATGAGCCTCCTTGAGAATAACATCTTTGAGACTTTGAACTTGAGGAACTGCAATGCATCCTTCGAAGAACACAGTTCCTTTGTCATCAATCGAGAAGGACTTGAATTTCTCCTTGCCTTCTTTGATGTGTTCAACCATCTTCTTGATTTCAGCATCACGAAGTTGTTCAGAACGAATCTTGTCCTCGAGAGTTGGACTGGCTGTCAAGCTAGCAAGATAGCCTTGAGTAACAAGACCAAGGTTCAGCTTCTGGAATTCTTCATGAAGTGGAGGTTGGCTTTCCATGATCATGAGATTATTGCAATATGACTTGCGACTGAGAGCATCGGCCATAACATTAGCCTTGCCTGGAGTGTAAGAAATGGTGAGATCAAAGTCCTTAATATTTTCAATCCATCTCCTTTGCCTGAGGTTTAGATCTGGTTGAGTGAAGATGTATTTCAGACTCTTATGATCGGAAAAGATTTCTGTGCGATTACCCAACAAGTATTTCCTCCATTTCTTGAGGGCAAACACAACTGCTGCAAGTTCTAGGTCATGTGTGGGATAGTTTTGCTCATGTGCATTCAACTAACGTGAAGCATAAGCCACAACTTGACGTTCTTGCATAAGAACTGCACCTAGACCTTGGAGAGATGCATCGCAGAATATCTGGAAAGGTTTGGTAGTATCTGGGCCAACCAGAACTGGTGTGGAAGTGAGTTTAGTCTTCAAGAGATTGAAACTTTCATCACACTGTGGAGACCAAACGAACTTCTTGTCCTTCTTTGTGAGATCAGTGAGAGGTTTTGCAATCTTTGAGAAGTTTTGGACGAAACGACGGCAATAGCTAGCCAAGCCAAGAAAACTTCTGACTTGCTTCACCGTCTTAGGAGGTTTCCAATCAACAATTGCTTTAACCTTTTCTGGATCAATGGCTATGCCCTTGGCAGAGATGACATGACCAAGGTAAGCAACTTCTGGAATCCAGAACTCACATTTGGAGAACTTGGCATATAGACGATGCTCGCGAAGTTTCATGAGAGTGAGACGAAGGTGTTCTCCATGCTCTTCCTCGGATTTTGAGTAGACCAGAATGTCATCAAGATATACCACAACGAACTTGTCGAGGTATTCATGGAAGACAGAATTCATGAGTCTTGAGAATGTCGCCGGTGCATTGGTGAGACCAAAGGACATGACGGTGTATTCATATAGACCGTACCGAGTGGTGAAAACTGTTTTTGGAATATCTTCCTTTCTGATCTTTATTTGATGGTAACCCATCCTCAAGTCCAACTTTGAGAATATTGAGGCTCCAGCAAGTTGATCAAAAAGATCATCGATACGAGGAATTGGATACTTGTTTTTGATGGTTTTCTCGTTGAGAGGACGATAGTCAACCACGAGTCTTTTTGTTTGATCCTTCTTGGCTACGAAGAGAGTTGGGCAACCCCAAGCCGAAGAACTAGGCTGAATGTAACCTTTCTCCATGTACATATCGATTTTCTCCTTCAACAATTTCAGTTCAGGAGGAGCTATCTTGTATGGATGCTTAGAGATTGGAGCAGTACCTGGTTCAAGCTCGATCACGAACTCAACTGCTCTGTCCGGAGGCATCCCTGGCAACTCTTCTGGAAAGACGTCAGGGAATTCGCAAACCACCGGAACATTTTCAAGTAGAGGTAGAGGTTTAGCATCGAGGGTGTACAGCTGAACATAACTTGATTCATCTGGAGAATAGACTATCTGGCCAGAAGGGTGGAACAGAGTTATCGACTTCTGAGCATAATCAATCGTAGCTTTATTGGCCTTCAACCAATCCATGCCCAGAATGACATCAATGTCAGAATTGCCAAGCAGGATGAGAGAAGCAAGGAATATGTGACCTCCAATTAGAATCTGATTCTCATGACTGATCTTGGAAGTTTGCATAGTTGCTCCAGGGGAGTTTACTACTAGCGGGGAACCCAAACCGACAAAAGGTAGTTTAACTGGTGTCGCAAAGATCTTTGACACGAAAGAATGCGATGCTCCGGTATCAAACAACACTTTAGCTGTGTTAGAGTTTACGGGGAATGTACCGAGAACGACGTCAGCAGCTTCTTCAGCTTTGTCGACCTTGACATGATTCACCCTCGCGGTCCTCCCGACAGGCCTGTTGTTGGAGTTGAAGGCTTTAGCCGGGGGAGCACGAACCATTTCCTGGTTGGTGTTGGGGCGAGGAGGTGGTGGAGGTAGCTGCCTCTGAGTGCACTTATCAGCATAGTGCCATGTCTGCTTGCATTTGTAGCAAGTGACGACACGAGGTGTATCTGGCCTTGGCTGCCCCATTGAGAAACTCTGAGCCTGCATCTGAGATGGGTTGGGTGGGCGGGAAGCGAAGCCTGGAGAAGCTTGGGCATATGGAGCCCGAGTGACAGCACCATTTGGCACCCAGATGCGGCGCTTCTGCGGAGGGGTGGTCATGTTGGAGGAGGAACCACCCTCACGCGAGTGCTTGCGGGACTCTTCGAACGCCTTGCGCCCATTTTCCTCATTGAGCGCGGTGTTCACGAGCTCCTCGAAGTCTTTGCACTTGATGTTGGTGAGGGCGTACTTGAGTTCCGGGTTAAAACCTCGGCGGAACCTTGCCATCTTCTTAGCCTCAGTGGACACCTCATCACCAGCGTATCGAGCGAGACGATTGAACTCATTCTGATAGCCAATGACGTCCAGCTTGCCCTGCTTGAGAGAGCAAAACTCCTCACGCATCCTTTCCATGAGACCATCTGGGATGTGGTGCTTCAGGAAGGCATCCTTGAAACAACCCCACGTGATTGGGTATCCAGCTCTCATGGTCTGGTAGTTCTCCCACCAGGTAGCTGCCTGACCCTTCAGTAGGTAGGTGGCATACTTGACTTTGTCTTCCTCAGCAACGTGATCAATGTCCAGAGCCCTGGCCATCTCCCTGATCCAGTCATCAGCATCCAGAGGCTCGCGTGTTGCCACGAAAGCTCTGGGACCCAGACTCAGAAACTCCTTGATGCTGACTCGTGGATCATTCTGATTGTTGTGCTGGTTAGCCTGGATCTGGGCCATCTGCGTCACGACCTGAGTCATCTGAGTCAACAGCTCCGTGATTGGCGGTGGCTCAGGCGGGTTGTTCCTTGTTGGCGGCATCCTGAATAGACATGCATTTTAGCACAACAACAGAAACAGATAGACTTGGAAACCGAAAGAGAGATTATTCCGACGCATGAATAGATAACCAACAGGTACATCATCACATGTTCAAATACATCAGAATATCCAACACACCAATACATGGTTCGAAAGTCAAAGGATAACTAAACATAGCTAAGAATGGATACATCGGTACTCCCATGCTCATCACGCAGGACGGCGGCGAGTAGTACGACGAGGGGTACGGTGAGGAGCACGCCCACGAAAGTAGGTAGAATGACGATCCACATAGATCTGACGTGGTCTGAGAGCGACTCTAGGTGTGGTGAAGTACATAGCGTCGACTCCCTGTGCTCCAAAGCGTGGAATCCCAGTGTAACCAGCACCGAGGTTGAGGAGTGGACCTCTGATCGGCTCGTAACCTCCAGCATCCGGCAGACGACGACCAACTGGCTGATCGAAACGTGCAAAGCGCTCATCTCCAACAAAGTCGATGGTGTACGTCGCCAGACGAGTCAAAGCAAGGTAGAGCTGCTCTCTGACTGAGGCCAACTCCTGAGAGAGTGTGGTGGTAACTGCGTCACTGTGCCTCACAAACTGAGCGGTGGTGTGCAGCCTGGTGTTATCATGCTCGTAGACATCCAGGTTGTCGTAGAGAGTGAAGTGAGTTCCCTCCGAAGTGATGTAACCACGGGGGATGTGGCGATAGATAGAATCGTCAAATCCCCAGTAGTCAGCACGAAGGACGGTGAGACTCACGTAAGCTGCCTGCTGCACAGCCATATCCACTGTGGAACCTACTGCCTCGTAGCGGTGGACAACGCTCATGCCATCATCTGACAGAATGTAGACGATAGCCTGGTAGTAGGTCTGGTCAAACTCTCGCTGCTGCTCGTAGACCTGGTACTCTGGTGCCCAACGAAACCCCAGATAAGTGACCATGTCTCTCAGCATCTCCGGATAACCGGCAGTGCTCTCGCAACGAGTCATCCGAACCACCTGCGGGAAGAACCTGAGATCCATCTGCAGATGATCGGGGAAGTTTTGATTAGACGCCGGTAGAAGAACTGAAGTGGAAAGCAACAACAAGGTTTCAACGGACGATAAGGATGTTGAGAAGAACAAGATATCGAAGCAACATCGGGAAACACGAGACCAAAACTCCTGAGGTACTACGGAAAACCCATCCGGGTTTCTAAAGGATCAATATCTACTGCTTAAGGAATAGAGGATTTGCTTCCGGGGCTTACACGCCTCCGTTCTCAATCATGAGTAGGCAACATGATAAATCATGTCACAACCACCTCCATTCCTATGGTCTAGTAGATATAACTATCCCAGAGAAACCAGGATTCGTGAAATCCTAACTTGAAAGTTTAGGTGAGAAGGGGAAAACAACGTTGCACTTCCTTACCAGAAAAGGGTGGGTGGGTGGGGAAAGAAGAAAAGTGGCATAATTCCTACTCTCACGTTTCATTTTTCCTATATAGCTACAAAATAGTTTCTAGACTCAACTGCGACCAGTAAAAGGGATCCTACAGGCAGACAGGCTCTGATACCATTTGTCGCACCCGGACTTCTAGAGGATACTCACCGTACGAACTGAACAGTATTTTGATTGGATTACGGGGCTTACCGGCACCCGCATCTCTTACGAGTAGGCCAATACTTATGTGTGACAACCAATCTTTACTATTCACCGTCGATGTAAACTATCCCATAGAAATCAGGACACTACCATTGACGTACTTCATACCATACACACATGGTACGTCAACGACTTTGAACAAGATGATAACACAACATATCTCTAAGACACAAAAGATGGAAATAAGTTGCAACTGGCCCTCACTAGGGCAGAGAATAGCAAACACAATCATCCAGAGGACACATGACCCAACATAACATCATTACATCTCAGCGGAAGCATTCAAAGGGTCTGAGTACAGACAAATCCAAATAGGCTTAAGAAGCCCGGAACGAAAAGAAAACGGAGCCCATCCACGATGTCTCGGATCCTGCCCGGGTCCGCTACCTACTCGTCAGCAGCCTCGTCGAACTCCACGTAGTAGCCGTCACGGGGATCCTCGTAAGCGTAGTCTGCGGAAACCACAGCCCCAAAGGGGTCAGTACATAAACGTACTGGCAAGCAAGACTCACAGTTCACCAAAGTGTAGCCCGTCAACACCAAGCACAGATGCCTTGGGTTCAACGGAAGAGAGGGATATAAAAGATGCTGCAACTGGCTACACTAACCAACTACAGAACATACTACAACTTCCGGTCTAACAGAAAGAGATAAGATAGCATATCGTAACCAACTATAGCTCACCACCAAACAAACCCATCCTGGATCTCACCCCTTATCCAAAGAAGCAATCCGAGGATAACTCACCCAGTTGGATTAATGATGGATCAAATTGTTGTGTCAATAAGCCTATTACTAGTCAAGTTATCATTAGTTAGGTGTAAGTTGTTCTGAGTACTTGTTAGCCAGTACTTTCACCAAGTCAACCATAACCGCGGAAAACACGGCTTCTCGAGAAGATTTATCCCTGCAGGGGTGCACCAATTTGGCCGTACACGTAAGAATAACCCGCCAGATGGGAAGGCCTTTCCCACCAAGCGGGGCACTCAACACAACTCAACTCTTCTTCGCATCAAGCCCAAAGCACCACGTGCTGTGCGTGCGCGGCTAATCGAGCCCCACGAAGAAAAGGGGACCCTCATAGCACTGGAAGACCACGCCGCCCTAAATGCCGAATACAAAAATTCCACCCTGGCCTCGGGCTCGTACCTGCATATGCGTGCATCAAATGGAAAGCCCGAACTAAGTGTGATTTGGACGAGATGCGAATCGAATTAAATTGAGGGGGGCGCCCATACACGCTTCCCACATGCGGATAGTGCGCTCATCATGGATCAGTAGACAAGACCCTTTTCCTATTAGGGTCGACACTAGCAGGCCTCAAAACCACGCCGGGCCTCCTGCCGGTGCCTTATCAGCAAATTATTATTACCTCAAATTAACAGGTTGTTGTTTAACATCGAGCCCCAGAATATAATCAAATATGGTAACAGAAAGTACCTGATAACAGACTCGAGCAAAACAACCCTAAGCATGCTATTAAGACACGGGCCCAAGCAACGGGGTTATAGGACTGGAGGTGAGGCATATCAGGGTTCAGGGTATCATGTGATAGGTTCGTAACAGAAGCAACGATACATATGGCTAGCAGAAATAGACAACGGAAAGTATCGGTAACCAATGTTGAAAGGAACACAATGGTTCATGTGAGTGATAACTTGCCTGCAAACTCAGTAGCCTGGTACTGGGCTAGATCCTCAGAAGGGGTGTCGTAAAGATCGTCGGTCTCAACGTCGTCGTCTATCCGAGAAGAAGCAAACAAACAATGCAGAAAGATAAACAATCAATATCATGGCATAGTGCACAATCATGGAATGATGCATGTCAAGTTAATGGATGCATCAAAATAAACTAGTGGACTTGGTAACACAATTTAAATGGACACATATGCAATTTTGAGTTGCATATGAAAAGCCCATGGATTTTGGTTGAAACAGTTGTTTTCTAATTAACCAACAGGTGAAAGTGGTTTAGTATGATGCATGGATGTGGAAAACAATAAAATAACAACAATAGAACCAAATGGAAAAGAGGTTTAACAATTTAGAAATTTAATTATTAATTTAGGGAATTTTCTGTTCCTTAAAGGGATTGCACAAATAGTTGTTGTTTTCACTAATTTAAATTGTGCAAAATAAATAACAAAATTCATATTTGAAAAGATCATGAAATTTTGGGTGGACTACATGTTTCAAATATTGAAAAAGGAATTAGGATGAATTTATTATGACTTAAACAAAATTAAACAAGTTTTAAATGAATTTAAAACAAGCATGAATTTTATTT
Organism: Alopecurus myosuroides; assembly: GCA_028641055.1. Lineage (NCBI taxonomy): Eukaryota > Viridiplantae > Streptophyta > Magnoliopsida > Poales > Poaceae > Alopecurus > Alopecurus myosuroides. The sequence continues at coordinate 165,150,712 of CM054057.1, read as the reverse complement.
GAATTTTATTTTTTCAAAACATAAATTCAAACTCATATTTGAAAAGGTTATGTTTTTCTAGTTTGAAAACATATTTTGCATGTTCAAAAATAATTTAATTTGAGCAAGTTATGATTTTATCAAATTTAAATGATTTAAACAAGGTTTAAATTATTTAAGCAATTTAAATTATTCAAACCATGCAACAAAATTTATATTTGAAAAGGTTATTTTAAATAGCATGGAAAACATATTTTATTTGCATTATTTGGATTAAGAATGAATTAGTTATGAATTTTAGCAAATTGCAATTGAATTATTTGAATTCAAATTTGAATTGCATTTGGAAAATTCAAAACAGTACACAATTGGTTTAAATGGATAGACAATTTAATTTAGAACAACAAACGTGTTTTACTTTTATTATTTGGAGTTATGTTTTAAAAGTTATTAACAATTTAAAACAGAGGACCAATCTGTAAATTAAATGGACCTAGATTTAAAACAGAAAGCTTTAAAAACATTTTTATACGCACAGAACCCTACCCTAGGCACTGCCAGTGGGACCCAGGGTCACGGTGTGCTGGCGTGGCAAGTGTATGGCTGACAGGGGGCCCTCCCTGTCAGCGCTGCGGTCGAAAAAGATGGGGTATTTGCGGAGCCAGGGACTCGAACCCTGGATCTCCCCCCGTGCGCGCGCTGCCTGAACCAGTGCGGTGTTTTACGTTTCTTGTCAGTAACACATTCGCAGACAGGTTGAGGTGTTGTTTCGTGGAACTGAATTTAACTGACGACGAAAAACTCTGAACTTTGACAGAGCAAAATGCCGGCGGACGGCGGCGTGCCGTGGATGCTGCCGTGGTTGTGCTCGCGTGTGGATGATGCAGTGATGACGTGCACGGGTGAGTGCGCAGTGCGTGGACGCGATGCAGAGAGGGAGGAGGTGGACATGGTGGCGTGCTCACCGGGAGATGGCAGAGGTAGTCGACGGGGAGGTGATCGCCGCGGCAGGTTCGTGGACGACGGCGCGTATCCAGGCGGCGTGGAGCTCAACGGAGACGTCGTCGAGGAAGGAGGGAGTACGGAGGTTTGGTTTTCAGTAGGTAGGACGGGAGGTGGTGTACGGGAGCGGCGGTAAACATCGTGGTTCAGACACGGCGGTCTCCGGCGAGCTGACAGAGAGTGGAAGCACGGGGCAGAGAGGGAAAAACGGCGGCGCGAGCTCGGGGAACGAGGGAGGCTAGGTCTAGGGCTGCGCGCGCTGCCCCAGGGGGGTTATATAGGCCACTAGGGCGCTGGATGGCCGTCTGCTCGGCTGCGGCGGCGACGTGGCACCGGCCAGATCGTTGCCGTACATGGGAAAGAAGAGGGGGTGGGGTGCGAACCGTTTTTGGGCCGTGTGGGCTGGCTGCGCGCGAGGAAAATGGAAGAGGTGGGCTGGGCTGTGTTGCTAGCTGCCGCGCGCGCTGTTTTTCTTCTTTTTCCTATTTTTTGTTTTTCTGTTTTTTTTGGCAGCAAATGAAATTGGAAGAATTTGATAGGTTTTAAATTAGTAAAAAATTTGGAAAAATTAGGGTGGGCTATTTAGGTTAATAGCAAACAAATGTTAAGTTTTGTTTTCAAAAGGTTTAAAATTTACTTGCTGTTTGTAAGTGGTTTCAAATTTGGATGATTTTTATTTAAGTGGTCATTAATAAAATCAAACTTTTAAATAGGGTGACCCCTATGTTAATTTAGAACAAAGAGTTTAAATTGTTTTGGGCAATTTCATAATTCCAATTGAGTGCTGTTTGAGATTTGTATTTGAATTTTTGAATGCAATTGGGAATCAATTGATTGATTAAAACCATCATTTTAATAAGTGATCATTATGGAATAATTGGAAACAAAATAAGGGTTTAATTTGGCATTATAATTTGAAAAAGATTGTAACAGAGCAAGTATGAAATAAACATTTGAATAAAGTTTGAATTTTGAATGGTGAAAACAGAGAAAAACAGATGCAAACTAAATGAAAACAAATGAAAACAATATGATGACATGATGCAATACTTTAATAAACATGAAACAAACATTATAAAGGGAGTTTTCATACTTGGGATGTTACACATCGGGCTCCTGGGCATTTCATCAAACACCTTGTATGCATAGGAGGGAAAAAAATTACCACACACTTTTCTCCCTCCAAAATGAGTTACTGGCTAAGGAGAAGAGTGTGACTGGTTGTTTTATATACAGACAAGGACCTTTACCCCCAGATCCAGATAGGAACCGGGGCTAAAGGTTGCTGCTTTTGCCCAGGAAACTTCTAGTTCCGGTTCTAGACACGAACCGGGTTTGAAGGAACCTCTAGTTCCGGTTTCAGACACGAACCGGTTCTAAAGGCCCCCACTTGGTTTCTGTACACGATCCGGCCGCTGTAACACAGCCTTTAGCCACAGTTCGTAGCGGAACCGGAGCTAAAGGTGTTTTTGGCCTGAGCAAAAGGTGTGTTCTCTACTAGTGGCGGATGATCCGGACGGATCGTTCTTTCCGACGATGATGGCGATGGATCCCGTCCGGACCGCGATTCCAGGCGCCTTGCCCCACGGTGGACACCAACTGTCGTGGTTTTGACGACACGTGCGCCATCTAGATTTACCAACGAGTAGTAGAGAGACGTGGGGTGTAAGGCAAGAGAGATTTCGGCGACGGGATTGCACACACGATTTAACTAGGTTCAGATTCCCCGGCGTGGAGGAACCTTACATACTACAATCATCCACTATATGGGAAAATATGTGTACATGTTACAATGAACTTCTAGATCATTCAGGGCTTATCCTCTAAGACTTCTATAGGCTGGCTTATATGGGAGGCCGGACCTAGGGCTTACAAGATATAAACTTGACTAGCAAGAGAAAGGAGTCCTAGACTAATCCTGCTACGGCTCCGCCTTATGCCCTAAAGGTGTTTGCTTCTAGGCCTTCATCTTGTGCTTCAGCTAACTGGGCCGGAATATCTCCATGCTGGAGAATACCCCTATTCGGCATATTCCCGACATGTTCCATGATTAAATACCCTACAAGGACAAAAATACACGACTCCTAGACCAAGGCTTTCGGAAGGATCGATGCATTATAAGCCCATAATGACGTGTTGCATAATTAACTAGAAGGGACGATGGAATGTTCGTCGGAGCATCGACGGTGGTGATGCATGGAATCACCGATCCTGAGACACTTGAGGCCCTAGCATGTAGGCCAGGGATGGCACTAGCAGCTGACCTCAATTTCCAACATGTTTGGTTGGCGAGCAATTGCAGCAACGTAATACATAGCCTTTAGGGAGCAAGTATGGGCCACTATAGTCATGTTGTCAGGGAGCTACAAGCGCGAGCCCGGAGCATCAGAGTGATGGAGCTTGTCCATGAAAGAAGAATGGTAAACATAGCCTAGCTCGCAGTTCTCTCTTAGAAACGACGGTTGCCTTAAGCTTTGCCTCCATCTCCTAGGGATAGTTCATGATTGTCTCCGTGTGCTGCACATCGGCCTCCCACTGGGGTTTGTGAAACACGACGACCTTTTCATCGGCACTAGGCTTCCTCTGTTTTGGCCGGTCTGGGTCGACGGCGAGGCGGGGGCAGTGTATTTCTTCAGCGCCATGGTGGGCGGATCTTGTTCGCGAGGATGAAATGGCAAGAGGTAGAGGGAGATGAGGGTTTGTGGCAAGGAAAAAGAAGGGAAAACGAAAAACACGAGGCAGAAATGGACATGTGCTACCGGCAGATCTAGCCTATTGTCCTTCTCGCTTCCTTTGGTGCCCCCGGCGCGCTGGGTTCGGCTCGGATTCGTCGAATAAAGTTTTGGTTCAAACAGGCGGAAAACGAGGATCAGGGAGGGGGAGGCCCTTTCGGGGGACCGCTGGAGATGATCTTACACTTCATGGGGACGAATGACCACCATGTTGACAATGTCCTTTGGAAAGGTGGTGCAAAGCCATGAGAGAGAGAGAGAGTCTATTTGATAAGTGTAATAATTGGATAGTTCGACGTGTATGTGGCCATCCCACGGCATGCAGTTTGTGATACGCATTAGGTTGTATACTAGACGTAGTGAAGGGGAAAAAATCAGTCGAGATTGAGTTTTGCGTTCGATGGCTCGGTTCGGCCGTTCTTCAAGCTCCGTCGATCAACTAGTTTCAATAGTGCTAGTGTTTTTTTTTTTTTGGCGAATGAATAATGCTAGTGTTGCATGTAATCTTTTAGTACGTATTAACATGAGATATATCTTAAATATTGTCCACAATAACACATATTAAAAATGTACCCATAAGCTGAAATTATACTTTAGCTGTGTATTAGTTACATGGACATTTCAGGCTTTAGAGGCAAGTTTCGGGCCGGGGAAGAGGGCAATAGGACTAGCGGGACCCACCTGTCCAGCCAAATAGCCGGGCATACGAGGGATGAGCGTGCGACACAACTCAGCAGAATCAAGCGGGCCCGCTCCTGTGCACGCAAATCCCTCTGTTTCAAAATGTATTTTTTTAGCAAACTAAACTAGGTCGCTAAAAAGGTTTACATTTTGAAACGGAGGAGTAGTATTTTAACAATATCGAATCGATTAATTGATGGATTCTCAAAAGAAAAGTCATCGATTGATGGCATTACATCGAGTAGGACAGCAACAATCTGAACTCAATTGGTGCGTCACCAACGGTAGTAGCATCCATCGTCGCGTCGCCAGTATGCATGTTCCGTGCTCCGTAGGTACTCCATGTTGCGTGCAGCCTATTTTGGTAAAATTCGGGCGCGACGAGCTCTTAAGTTCACGGCCGGTAGCTAGGTTTGGACATTAATTACACGTATGACGATCGACATGCATGTGTTGACGAATGACGATCAGGTTGACCATGCCCTTGGGAAACCAAGGCGGTGGGAAGCCACGAATGTTGTAGTGGGTATGTCTGACGCGACGGTGAACTAGAGCGAGGGTACGTTTGTAGCTGATGGCGAAGCGTGCGCTCATCCATCTTTGCTGTTTCGAGTTCCACCATCATGCATGTCATGGCAGGTATCGAGCATGGACTCACTCCAAGGATTAATGGCCATGGCTGGAATTTGTGTAGTACGTACGCGGTTCACTAACCAAAACGGCCGGGTTTACTGACCCGCAGGTTGGACAGAAGATCAGCCAGCTAACGGCCGGTGCTAATCTATCCTTGATATACACAAGGGATTGACTAGCTTTTGGTAATCATGCTATGCACCACAAATATCGACACACATAAGAACCGGTTTGTTCAGCCAGCTCAAGAATTTTGAACTGAATAATAGTATGGTGAGAGCTAGCAAAGCACAGATACAGACTCCGTCCTGCTAGACATAGCACTAGCAACAAACAATCACAGAAGCAGTATCAACAGAAGGAGCGCGCCTAACACGAGGCCGGCGGCGTCGCCGACCGACAGCCAATCGGTGGTCGAGTCGAACTCACCGTCCGTGAACGGGCTGAAGGGGCCTCCATAGCCCGCGAAGGGGGCTCCGCCAAGGCCGGCGGTGGGGGCGCCGTCGCCGGATATTGGGGCGCCGTCGCCGTGGCCGAAGAAGCCGCCGGGGCCGCTGTTGCCGAAGGCCGCCGAGGTCGGGGCGCCGTCGCCGTGGCCGAAGAAGCCGCCGGGGCCGCGGTTGCCGAAGGCCGCCGAGGTCGGGGCGCCGTCGCCGTGGCCGAAGAAGCCGCCGGGGCCGCTCTTGCCGAAGGCCGCCGAGGTCGGGGCGCCGTCGCCTATCAAGAGGCCGGCGGCGGCGCCGACTCGACCACCAATTGGTGGTCGAGTCGAACTCACCGTAGGTGAATGGGCTGAGGGGGCCTCCATAGCCCGCGAAGGGGGCTCCCCCAAGGCCGGCGGTGGGGGCGCCGTCGCTGGAGATTGGGGAGATGTGGGTGCCGGGACCGCTGTTGTCGGAGACCGCTGAGGTGGGGGTGCCGTCGCCGGAGAAGACGGGGAGTGCGGAAGTGGGGGCGCCGGGGCCGTTGTTGATTGTTTCACTTGTATTATGTAACTAGATATGAATGCATTGCTGTGTAGACCGTTATATGATGCTGCACACCAATACATAACATAACATACTTAGGGGGGCCACCGCCCCCCCTAACTTTTGATTAACTTGTGAAGATTTTTTTAGCAAGGTAATAGATGGGAAAAAATAGACTCCCCCAATCACCGATGTTTTGCCTTTCGCCCCCAGGGAACTTTGATCGAGCTCCGCCACTGTTCACAACATAAAGGCGGGGGACTGCGGAGAGGGTGGCGATGTCGCCGTTTCTGCTGGAGAGTGCGAAGGTGGGGGTACCGTCGCCGGAGAAGCCGGGCACTGCGGAGAGGGGGTGTCGTCGCTGTCTCTGCCAGAGAGTGCGAATGTGGGGGCGCCGTTGCCGGAGAAGCCAGGGACTGCGGAATGGGGGGCACCGTCGCCGTTTTCTGCCGGAGAGTGCGAAGGTTGGGGCGCCATCACCGAAGGGGGGCCTCCCGGCGGAGGTGGCCAGGATGGCAGCCACGAGAACGATAGAACACTGACCGGTTGTCGCCGCCATAGAGGGTTGTGAGTGTGATTCCGCGTGTGAGACTATTGACCGTGTGAGAGACTATCTGTGTTGGGGACTATGGTGTGACTGCTTTAAATAGGATGGATTGGTCGTGTGGCACGTGCTGACGCCGCGCGCGCATGTTAGGGCGCGTTTGGTAGCCTGCAGCAGACCCGCTGGCTGTAGAGGCAGGCAACCCGTTTGGTTCCTTGCGAAGGGAATCTTGGCCCACACGATTCTCAAAGCACCCTTTGGCCATATGCCCATTGGGAATGGCTCGGCAGTTCCTCTGGAGCCGGGCTGCGTGGGTGCAAGGAAGAGAAACGTGGCGTGCGAGCTGCTGCAGGGCGGAGATGGTGTGAACGACGAAATTGCGGCGGGAGGATTTAGGTCACCGCCCGCCAAAAATCGCCCCCTATTTACACTCGCAGGCTCACCCCCAAATCCAAAACCGCCATTTTCACTTCCAATCTCGTGCGCTCGAAGCCATGACTGGATCTGCGTTGATTACGGTGACGAAGAGGGCGACGTCGACGGGGACGGCGGTGATCGTCGGGGGTAAGCCGGGTCCTTGCTCGTTCCACAACTGTGTGATGCATCCTCCCTCTGTAAGTCCCTCTGAGCTCCTTCTGTACGCAATAATCCGTGTGCATATTGTAGATCTGTGGTAGACTTGTGAGATAGGATTTCTTGTCTCCTGTGTGTTTATCATAGTCTTGTCAGGATCCATGATTTACCATGTTGCTTACCATAGTCTGTTCGTGATTCATGTTAGTCCGTCGTTGCACCTACCTCGCCTGATCTGTATGTCCCCTGTGTGCACTCCAAAAAGAGACCTATCGATGTTCTTGATCTGTCAACCCATAAGAAGAGAGACCCTCTCCAACACCTTCCTATGAATGAACTCACTGACCTGAATGTGAAATCAATGGCTGAACTCCCTCTATAAGTGTTATATGAGATGACACTGCAGGTACATGATGAGAATACAATGCCTCTTGATGCAGTCGCTGTGAATTCGATGGAGCAGCCTCTGATTCAAGTCCCCCTGAAGCTGCCTCTGAAGGAAGAGGCTATCGTTGCAGTCCCCTTGAATGCAGTTCCTATGAATGTGCCAACTGATGAAGTGTCTTCCGCTGAATCTCCTTTCGAGGAAGTTCCTTTCATGTCATCTCATAGGAAGACTATGACATGGTCACTTGCTCTATCACTGTTCGTTCTGCATAGGGTTGTCGAGCTTGTGAGGAGGGTGCCAAGGTAGACAGAGGAACGAAGGAGGAGTACATTACCAGGGTTAGCAACGATGTTCTTGACTTCAGAGATCTAAAAGTGAGCAACACTCAGATTTACAACCATCTGAGGAAGTGGAGAGCCAGGTGGGTTAGACTTACCCAGCTTAAGGAGACTAGAGGAGCAGTGTGACATGAGCATAGCTCTACCATCATGATGGATGAAGTGGTATCGATTCCACACCTTGAGGTAAGATTAGTTGTCCTAGTACATATTATGTTCCCTTCCTCTTGATCTTTCATCACTCATATCACTAACACTCCATTATGTCAATTTTAGATGTAACCTAAGAACGAGGAGCTGATCGACAAGACAATAGTCAACTATGATCAAATAAGAACAATGTACACAAGGACGAAGGTGTCAAATCCTAATATATATGCTTTGGTCTCCCTCATTCGGGCTATGAACTTCCTTCAAGACCACGAAGATGAGCACATCAAGTATGCCAAGATGAACAAGGGTGAGAGGAGGGCATGGCTGAAGAACTATATGTTTAACCACTGGGTGGTTCCAATCTCTATTCGGTAGAATTATCCTTATGAGTAGTATGTATATTTTGAGAGGTGGTATATATAAAATCATCCGTTGATGAACTCTTTGATGCATCACGAGGCGTTCTTCGTTCCGTCATGATGCATCAGTCCTGCTACCATGGTTCCGTTGAACTCGATTCACTAATATGCTATGCTTTTACCTGATTTCAATGTGTGTCTGCTTATGTGGTAATACGTCTCAAACATATCTATAATTTTTGATGATCCATGATGTTATTATATGAATCTCCACATGTTTTGTTTACACTTCATAGCAATTTTATACATTTTCTAGGACTAACCTATTAACAAGATGTCGCGGTGCCAGTTCCTGTTTTCTGCTGTTTTTCTCTTTTAGAAAAGCTAGTCGCAAATTTTTTCGGAATTGGACGAAAATTGGCTTACGCAAATATTACAACAGAAGACTTCAGAAATGCGAAGGGGAGGAGCAGCCGACCCAGGAGACGGCCACGCCACACCAGGGCGCTGCCCAACCCTGGCCGGCGCCCCCCCATGGCGTGGGCCCCTCGGGTGGTGACGGTGCAGATCGTGCACTCGTTGGGAGACCCAAGAGGAGAGTGTGATGAGCACAGCGGTAGGAGTTTTCCCCTTAGTTAAGAACCAAGGTTATCAATACAGTAGGAGAAAGAGGACCTTCGGAAGGTTGATGCCACTGACGGTGGTGATGGCGCTTCACCGATGTCAGCAACAACATGGACCATGCACACAACTCAACCAAAATACTTTGCCCCAACGGTATAGTTAGGTTGTCAATCTCACCGGTCTTGCTGAAAACAAAGATTAGACGTATAGTGCGGAAAACAGTGTATGCTTGCAGTAAGTAAAGAAAGCAGGAAATTGTAGCGGTTTGTTTAACAGTGTGGAAAAATGGACCGGGGTTCATAGGTTCACTAGTGGTGTCTCTCCATAAAGATAACATGCTGGGTGAACAAATTACAGTTGGGAAATTGACAAATAGAGGTTGCACCGTAGTGCATATTATAACATGATGACTACTATGATATTTAGTGCGGGCATTACAACAACATACATAGACCAAAATCCATCTGTATCTATGACTAATAATCCACCCTCAGATTATCATCCGAACCCCCTTAGGTATTAAGTTGCAAGCAACAGATAACTGGATTAAACAATGTGTGTAATGTAAGGAATGCTTGTACATGCGGGCACTCACACCGTTGTTTTCTCCCTAGTGGCAACAACACATCCTCCCCCGTCACGTTTCTGTCACTTGAGCGCACATGCGAAAAGGAGGCATGAACCCACTATCTAGCATAAATACTCCCTCTTGGAGTCACTAGCAACTACTTGGCCAGAGCAACCACTAGCAACAGAAAGCATGCAAGATCACAAATAACATATGCAATAAAGATTATAATCAACTTGGCATAAGTTCAATATGTTGGAACGCGTAAAGATAAACAAAAACTTTTCCTACGCGATGCTTCCAAGATCTAGCCGAGGTAGAAGGCCACGAGTATTACCACTAGACGCGCAGGTGCGGATTATTGGTGCAGCGCGTCGGGGCAGTGCAGTCCCACGATCCGGTCCGGCCGATCCAATCCCTCGAACGTCGAAGTGCTGAACGTACAGCACCTCTGCCGGTATCCACACGTACGAGGAGGAGCTCCGACGGCGGACTGCTAGGTCCGGTGCGGCGGCTGGACTGAGTGGGGCTAGGGTTCCCAACGCATGGGAGAGTGGACTAACGTGCCCGCTGGGCAACCTGCGCCCCTCTTTATATAGCGTATGGTAATGGGCTTCACAACACTTGTGGCCCATTCCCTCTGTGAGCCCGACTCACAAAACCAGTCCATTTCCTGTTCGGGTCCAACCCGACCAATACTTGCTCCCGCTCTTAAGTGTGCGACCCTGCAGGCTCATGGCGACTTGGACACGATTGGAGTCCAACTCCCAATCGATCAATCGGTAGCGGCTCCTAGCAGAACGTGCCGACTCCCAAGTACCATTGAGTCATGACGACATACCTTTCAATGTGATACTCATCTTAGTCCCTTTTGCCTCACGATATACCTTGTCGAGCTATAGGCGATTTATCGTCATCCCTTAAATAGCTCAACTCTCTTCTCGATCTGTGACATGTGATTCATCTGACTAACTCTTAGTCAATCGACATAGTTAACACTTAACTGAGTCGCGCATGGCCATGCTTCCTGAATCATATCACTCGAGAGGGCCCAGAGAATATCTCTCCATTCGGAGGGGCAAAATCCCATCTTGATTATCCACATCACGCAGCTTGCTTCTCATTCGACCCGAACTCTGCCTTTATAGTTGCCTTGTCACAGAACAACGTTTGGCAGAACCTAAGTCGGTGATCCACAACTCGGATTGTGCGACAACCTCAGGTCTAAGGATTACATTGATTGAGACATGCAAATGACGACTTGATCGTTGCATCTCAATGTGGGTCAGTCCGACTTGCTAAACTCTTTAGCCAAGTCCGTGAACGTTGGAATGGCATCACCATGCCCATGACAAGTGGAACCGTGTCATCAGCCAACACTCACATTAGTCTAGGGTGTGTGTCCAGCACAACCTAAATGACCAAGGACAATCTAGTATGAACAACATGAATATATAGTTCCACGATCGAATCACATATTCAATGACATATATCAGATGTTCAAAACAAGGACAACTTAATAACTTTATGAATACAGTGGGAATTACATCATACATGATTGCCTCTAGGGCATATTCCCAACAGTATCCCACTTGCACTAGAGTCAATCATCCTGGCATCATATGCCTAGGCATCGAATGCCCATGCCTCTCGTGTGTGCCTCATGCTTAGGCTGTGGTAGCGCCTTTGTCAACGGATCTGCAATGTTTGCATCCGTGTGTACTTTGCATAACTTGATATCACCTTGTTCGACAAACTGGCGAATGAGGTGGTACCGCATGAGTATATGTTTGTTCTTCTGGTGTTGTCTAGGTTCCTTGGCTTGTGCGACAGCACCATTGTTGTCACAATATACGTCCAAAGGATTGGACGCGCCCTGAACCACACCAAGATCAATCAGGAGGTTCCTGATCCAAACAGCTTCCTTTGCCGCCTCTGAGGCAGCAATATACTCAGCCTCTGTTGTAGATGCAGACACCGTATCTTGCTTGGAACTCTTCCAGCTCACAGACCCTCCGTTCATCACGAACACGTATCCAGATTGCGAACGAGAATCATCTGAGTCGGTGAGATAACTCGCATCCGTGTAACCCTTTACACTGAATTCCTCATCACCTCCATAAACTAGGAACATTTCCTTAGTATTTCTCAAGTACTTAAGGATGTTTTTAACCGCTGCCCAGTGGGCTTCGCCAGGGTCAGCCTGGTATCTTCTCGTAACACTTAGAGCATAGGAAACATCTGGCCTAGTACAAATCATGGCATACATGATGGATCCGAGTTCCGAAGCATACGGGATCACACTCATCCGACTTCGCTCATCAGTTGTCGAAACACACTGAGTCTTGCTAAGTTTTATGCCATGAGACATCAGTAAGAATCCCTTCTTGGACTCTTCTATTTTGAATTTCTTCAAAACCTTGTCCAGATAAGTACTCTGACTCAATCCAATGAGCCGCCTTGATCTATCTCTATAGATCCTGATTCCTAATATGTAAGTCGCCTCACCCAAATCATTCATTGAGAAACTCCTTTCCAATGACTCTTTGGTTTCTTGCAACATCATGACATCATTTCCAATCAGTAATATGTCATCCACATATAAGATTAGAAAGTTTACTTTGCTCCCACTAAACTTCTTGTATAAACAAGAATCATGATCACTCTTGATGAAGCCAAACGATTTGACTACCTCATCAAAGCGAATGTTCCAACTCCGAGATGCTTGCTTCAACCCATAAATGGATTTCTGAAGTTTGCACACCTTGTCAGCATTAGCTGGATCGACAAAACCTTCGGGCTGTATCATATGCACGTCCTCAGTTAAATTTCCATTAAGGAAAGCCGTCTTGACATCCATCTGCCATATCTCATAGTCGAAATAGGCTGCTATGGCTAACATGATCCGAATTGATTTAAGCATCGCTACAGGCGAGAATGTTTCGTCGTAGTCAACTCCTTGAACCTGTCGGAACCCCTTCGCAACAAGTCGTGCTTTATAGATGGAAATATTTCCATCCATATCAATTTTCTTCTTAAAGACCCATTTGCACTCGAAGGGTCTTGCACCGTCAGGCAGATCAACCAAATTCCAAACTTGGTTTTCATCCATGGACTTTAACTCGGATCTCATGGCTCCAAGCCATGACTCGGAATCAGATCCCACCATCGCTTCCGAATAAGTTGCCGGCTCATTACTGTCCAACAGTAAAACATCACGAGCACTCTGTAATCTGGCAGATCTCCGTGGTTCAGGTGCTATTACCGGTGTAGGTACCACGACTGGCTCGGCCTCCAAGGCGTTCGCCGACTCGCCCCTAACCGGTTCCTCTCGAATTTCTTCGAGTTGCACTGTGCTCCCACTGACTTCCCGACTGAGAAACTCTTTCTCAAGGAAGACACCATTCCGAGCGACAAACACTTTGCCCTCTTCCCGGTTGTAGAAGTAGTACCCCAAGGTTTCCCTCGGATACCCCACGAAAATACACTTATCCGACTTGGGCGTGAGCTTGTCCGACTGAAGTCGCTTGACAAATGCTTCACAACCCCAAATCTTAAGAAAAGACAAACTTGGCTTTTTACCGGTCCACATCTCATGTGGTGTCTTCTCTACTGACTTTGATGGTACTCTGTTTAGTGTGAAAGCTGCAGTTTCTAGACAATAACCCCAAAATGATAAAGGTAGATCTGTTCGACTCATCATTGATCGTACCATGTCCAACAAGGTCCGATTTCTCTGTTCCGATACATCGTTTCTCTGCGGTGTACCCGGCGGAGTGAGTTGAGGAACTATTCCACAACTCTTTAGATGGTCATCAAACTCATGGCTCATGTACTCGCCTCCACGGTCCGACCGTAGAAACTTTATTTTCTTGCCGAGTTGATTTTGTACCTCACTCTGGAATTCCTTGAACTTTTCAAAGGCTTCCGACTTATGTTTCATTAAATAGATATATCCATACCTACTCAAATCACCAGTGAAGGTAATGAAGTACTCATAACCACCTCTAGCTGTCGTGCTCATTGGTCCACATACATCACTATGTATTAGTTCCAACAAGTCGGACGCCCTTTCACAACTCCTTGCAAAAGGTGTCTTGGTCATCTTGCCTAATAGGCATGATTCGCATGTCTCGAATGACTCTAAGTCAAACGAAGTTAGAAGTCCATCATTATGGAGCTTCTTCATGCGCTTCCAACTTATATGACCAAGCCGACAGTGCCAAAAGTAAGTCATATTCAGATCATTTGGTTTCAACCTTTTAACATTTATGTTATAGACCGATTCACTATCAAGATTTAAAATAAATAACCCGTTCTGAACGGGTGCAAAGCCATGAAACATATCTTTCAAATATAAAGAACAACCATTATTCTTAATATTCGACTCATAACCTTGTCTCATCAAACATGAGGCGGAAATAATGTTTCGACTAAGCGCTGGAACATAATAACAATTATTTAGTTCCAAAATAAATCCTGAAGGTAAATGAAGTTGCATCGTGCCGGCTTCCAACGCAGCGACTCTCGCCTTGTTGCCGACCCGAATATCAACCTCTCCTCTTGCCAAGCTCCTAGTTCTTACTAGTCCCTGCAACGAGTTGTATATGTGAATAACTAATCCGGTATCATATACCCAAGAACTATTAGGTGCATCAGCAAGATAAATGTCTATAACATTGCACACAAGCGTACCTGAGTTGGAAGTCACACCTCCACTCTTGGCTCTGTCAGCCAAATACTTGGTGCAGTTCCTCTTCCAGTGGCCATCTTGCTTGCAATAGAAGCAATTGGCTCCGGCTGTAGGAGAAGGCTTAGTCTTTGAGGGAGCACTCTGGACAGGGCCATGGGTGCTACCTCCTGACTTATCCTTCTTCTTAGTCCAAGAACTCTTCTTGAACTTAGCCTTTTTCTGCACAATCAACACTTGACTGGCGCCTTTCTTGAGACCAGCCTCTGTCGTTTTGAGCATCCCATGTAATTCAGTGATCTTCTTATCCATACCATGCATATGATAGTTCGAGATGAACGGACCATACGCACTAGGAAGAGAGTTCAGAATTATATCAGTAGTGAACTCTTCGTTAATTGGGAAGCCCAGCCGATCCAGAGACTATATGTAACCAACCATCTTGATTACATGCGGACTCAGTGGATCGCCGTCTTTCAGCTTACAGCCAAGCAAAGCTTGAGAGACTTGATACCTCTCAGTCTTTGCTTGAGCCTGGAACATACTTTTGAGGCTTTCGATCATATCGTAGGCCTCAACATTCTCGAACTGCTGCTGCAAGTCCGGTTCCATGTGTGCAAGCATAAGACAGCTAATCTCCATAGACTCATCTCTAGTCTTACGGTAGGCATTCGTGACTGCGACAGTCGCATCGTCATCTGGCTCTTCTGGAAGTGGAGTTTCTAGAACATGTTCTTTCTTCTCATGCTTGAGGACTATCCTCAGATTACGATACCAGTTGGTGAAATTAGTTCCATTAAGATTATCTTTCTCTAGGATTGACCTCAACACAAACGCAGACAACTGAGGAAGGTTGCTAGGTGCCATTGATCTACAACAGAAAATACGCAAAAACACTTAAGACATGTATTCATAAAAGAGCAGGCATATTAAACGTTTTAATACTTATGCTCTCACTAGAACCAACACCCCTCCGATGGTTGCTAAGTGATTCAAGATCCTAAATAAGCAAGCCGACTAGTGAGCTTTAGCATCAAGCTAGCCGTAAAGTGATCTAGGTAGGCAACACCTTGCCAATCGTATCCAATACGACTCCTGTTAGTTGGGTGACATCACATGCCCCGGCTCCCAACCTACCTCGCCCCGAGCCCCACAACCGTTGTGATGGACTCGTCTAGATTACCAAGTGCTTCTGCTTGTAAGAGTCCGACTCAAACCCACCTAACCGGAAAGAATTGGTAGCACCTCAATTTTATGAGCCCACTACCAAGAATGTCCGACTTGTGATGGTGCAGCACTGGCGGGGCGACCGACTAGACCTTCTTTGAGGGATTAAAGAATCTACCAACTATCTAAATAGAGGTAAATAGAGACATAACAATAACAAAAATAAAGCAATTATAATGTGAAATGGTATGGCTCTCTTCATGGTGATCTCCATCTCCACAAAGCTTGTAAGTCGACTCGTGCCAACTCTTGTCACGTGCCATCTTACTCCATGTAGCCGACTTGTACATCGACTTGCATGCCACCGGGTTCTCTAACAAGCTACACTAGCTAGTAAATAAAAGATTACATAGAGAATCCGACACGCAGGCCGGTATACAATAAAATGACAGCACCTAGGCTCCAGCCGGCTGACAAAAACATGATACGCAGATCATGTATGGATTACACACATCATATGCACATAAGCCATACCATTCACAACTTCCTGCAAAAACAAGTTATGCATAGAGACGATATCTACCGGTGTTGTGAAACTCGCAACGACATCTGCATTCCGATCATGGATTTCTTCATCGGATAAAACGATTTTACCCGAATCTGATCCGTATTCCGATTCGACCAAACTCTTTGATCTTCGATCACCGCAACTGGATTTATGTGTCACGGTATACCCCGATGGCGGAAACCGACCGGTAGGGGTATGTTGTTTCACGACCTTAGCAGTATGATCACGGAAACCTGATCATCCATTAACCCCGAGTACGATTGATCCAATCAACCTTGTACAAAACCGATCTATCTCATAGAACGACCACCAAAACAGCAACTAGATCACATCTAACGCTAACTACATATCACATATGTACGGATCTCGGGCCTAATACCAGAAGCTACCGCTCTGATACCACTGTTGGAACGCGTAAAGATAAACAAAAACTTTTCCTACGCGATGCTTCCAAGATCTAGCCGAGGTAGAAGGCCACGAGTATTACCACTAGACGCGCAGGTGCGGATTATTGGTGCAGCGCGTCGGGGCAGTGCAGTCCCACGATCCGGTCCGGCCGATCCAATCCCTCGAACGTCGAAGTGCTGAATGTACAACACCTCTGCCGGTATCCACACGTACGAGGAGGAGCTCTGACGGCGGACTGCTAGGTCCGGTGCGGCGGCTGGACTCAGTGGGGCTAGTGTTCCCAACACATGGGAGAGTGGACTAACGTGCCCGCTGGGCAACCTGCGCCCCTCTTTATATAGCGTATGGTAATGGGCTTCACAACACTTCTTGCCCATTCCCTCTGTGAGTCCGACTCACAAAACCAGTCCATTTCCTGTTAGGGTCCAACCCGACCAATACTTGCTCCCGCTCTTAAGTGTGCGACCCTGCAGGCTCATGGCGACTTGGACACGATTGGAGTCCAACTCTCAATCGATCAATCGGTAGCGGCTCCTAGCAGAACGTGCCGACTCCCAAGTACCATTGAGTCACGACGACATACCTTTCAATGTGATATTCATCTTAGTCCCTTTTGCCTCACGATATACCTTGTCGAGCTATAGGCGATTTATCGTCATCCCTTAAATATCTCAACTCTCTTCTCGATCTGTGACATGTGATTCATCTGACTAACTCTTAGTCAATCGACATAGTTAACACTTAACTGAGTCGCGCATGGCCATGCTTCCTGAATCATATCACTCGAGAGGGCCCAGAGAATATCTCTCCATTCGGAGGGGCAAAATCCCATCTTGATTATCCACATCATGCAGCTTGCTTCTCATTCGACCCGAACTCTTCCTTTATAGTTGCCTTGTCACAGAACAACGTTTGGCAGAACCTAAGTCGGTGATCCACAACTCGGATTGTGCGACAACCTCAGGTCTAAGGATTACATTGATTGAGACATGCAAATGACGACTTGATCGTTGCATCTCAATGTGGGTCAGTCCGACTTGCTAAACTCTTTAGCCAAGTCCGTGAACGTTGGAATGGCATCACCATGCCCATGACAAGTGGAACCGTGTCATCAGCCAACACTCACATTAGTCTAGGGTGTGTGTCCAGCACAACCTAAATGACCAAGGACAATCTAGTATGAACAACATGAATATATAGTTCCACGATCGAATCACATATTCAATGACATATATCAGATGTTCAAAACAAGGACAACTTAATAACTTTATGAATACAGTGGGAATTACATCATACATGATTGCCTCTAGGGCATATTCCCAACACAATATTCATCGGATCCCAGCAAACACAACATATAGAATTGCATAAGATCAATCTCGATCATGATAGGCAGCTCACGAGATCTAAACATGGAGGCATATGAGGAGGAGACAACCATCTAACTACTGCTATGGACCCGTAGTGCAGGGATGAACTACTCACACATCACTCCGGAGGCAGGCATGGTGATGTAGAAGCCTCCGGTGATGATTTCCTCTCCAGCAGGGTGCCGAGAGACAGCTCGAGAACCCCCCTGATCTAGGGTTGACGACAACGGTGGCTACAGAACTTTTCGGGGATATTTGATCAGGTGTTTAGGGTTTTCCATCCGGGGGTAATATATAGGCGAAAGGGCAGAGGCGGTGGAGGCCCGGGGGCCCCACACCCATAGCTGGCGCGGCCAGGGGGACCGCGCCACCCTATGGTGTGGCCCCCCTGATGCCCGTCTTGGACTCTCCTTCGGTGTTCTGGATGCTTCCGGGGAAATAGGCACTTCGGGCTTTGTGGGGTCCAATTCCGAAAATGTTTCCAAAACAACTTTTCTGAAACCAAAAACAGCAGAAAACAGGGATCTGGCACTTGGCATCTTGTTAATAGGTTAGTCTTGGAAAACGTATAAAAATGCTATAAATAAGGGAGAAAACATGTAGCAATCGACGAAATATGATCATGGAGCATCATAAATTATAGATACGTTGAAGACGTATCAAGCATCCCCAAGCTTAGTTCCTACTCGTCCTCGAGTAGGTAAACGATCAAACAATAGTTTCTGAGGTGACATGCTACTATCATAAACTTGATTATTATAATGTAAAAGCATATGTATGCTGAGATCATAGAACTTAAAACACAAACATGATAAATAGAACTTTAATAATAAAGCATAACAATCACTTTGCATCATCAAGAGTATCTTAAATAAAGGATCATGGATAATCATGCAAATAAAGGTAAACGTTTGTTTCAGGTATAGAGAAAGCATGGCAAAGTGGTATTTCGCTAGTCCTTAAGAGTGGGACAAAACATAAATGCCAGTAGACTTTCAAAGTTCAAGAGGAAGACTAGAAAAAAAAATTAAGAACAAATAATATCACATCATGAAGTAATTATTAATGTTTATGAGACAAATGCACATAGAACTCAGAATGGCAAAAATGCTCTCTCAACTGTGCATAAACTTAGAAGATGGAGACTCAACACAAAAATAAAAGAAAGTCCTTTCACAGAGGGAAGCAGGGATCACTCATGTGCTAGAGCTTTTTATCTTATTAAAATGAGGTATTAATTTTTTTAAGCTAAGTGTATGCTTATGTCAACGAATGGTAAAAAGACAATACAGTACGTCACAAGCCAACAGGATTCACAAGAGCGGCTCCCATGGTGAAGGACGCAACTGGGGTAGAAGGCCATCCCTCTTTCTCTTTTGTTTAGACAATTATGCTTTGACTGATAAATCAGGGGCAAAATAGTGAAGAGAATTTGTTTGTATTAATTTGGGGCTGGGCACCCCGCTGCCAGCTCTTCTATCATTTGGATAAGCGGATGAAGCCAATATTCAAGGGTGTGAAATCCAATCAACAAGTGAGATAAAGATTCTCTATTGACGTCCTCATGAGCAAAAACAAGAACACAAAACAGGAGTAATTTTGAAGGTTTTAAAGGTAACACATGAGCAATTTACTTGGAGTGGTAGTGAAATACCACATGTAGGTAGGTATGGTGTGCATAATAGGAAAACTTTGGTTTAGGAGTTTGGATGCACGAGTAGAATTCCATACTCAGTACAGGTGGAGGCTAGCAAAAGACTGGGAGCGACAAACAAAGAGAGCATAAGAGCCATAATCATGCACAGCGACATAAGGATCATTAATTAAAGCATAAGCGGTATCACAAGTTCAAAAACTAAGTGGTTATGGAGGCTATTCGTGACTGGTTTGTAGTCATAAACATGGTGTGAGCATGCGCCAAGTCAACCAAATAAAACATTCGAAAGAGAATACCATATATTGATGCTTTACTATGACAAGAACAACTCATGAATCTTTCAAGACATATTAAACGCTCTCAGCTATTTAAGGATATTCATGCTAATCAATAACCACAAGGCTTTAAAACTAAAATAACATTTAGCATGGCATGAAAAATTTCTAGCAACAGTCTATACAAGCTTCTACTAGTACTGTTATAAATTCTACATCAGGCAGCTGTTTTCTTTTCCCAACAAGCATCATACAAGATATGTTTTAACAAAAATAATCTTTATGATACAGAAAGCAAACATGAGAGTACTCGTATAATACTACTAAAACTAACAAATCTGATAAGAGATGCATGCAAAATAGGAGCTAAATAAATGCAGCAGCCAGACATACAGAGATTAAGAATACAATGTATTCTCATAAAAAAGCGGAGCGTGTCACTATCCAATAAAAAGAATGCTGGGGTCCAACCAAGATTATTGCAAAAATAAAAACAAAATTAAAGCAAAACTAAAATACGCTCCAAATAAAGCACACAAGGTGTGACCGAATAAAAATATAGTTTCACTAGAAGTGACCTGATAATTGTTGGTGAAGAAGGGGGTGCCCTGGGCATCCCCAAGCTTAGACGCTTGAGTCTTCTTGGAATTTGCTGGGATGTACCACCGGGGCATCCCCAAGCTTAAGCTCTTCACTCTTCTTGATCACATCTTATCATCCTCTTCTCTTGACCCTTGAAAACTGTCTTCACACAAAAATTCTCACAATCTTCATTAGCAACGTTAGTGCAATCGAAATAATAAATTCACATGGTTTAGTTTAAACATAATCCTAGCACTCAAAAACACATTAGCTACTCTGAGAACTTATTTTAAAACTGTTTTTCTCAAAAGAACACCAAAATAAAGAGATTAAGATGCAAATGCAATAATTGGAAGAAATCTGTCAAAACAGAACAGCAGGACAGAGATCGATTTTTTTCGAAAATCTTCTGTTCCTTAAATAAAAAATTGGTCAACTAAGAAACGTTTCGTATATAGCCCTAGTATTAAGCACAAAAAAGCTCAGGTCATTTTGAATTTTCTGTGATTTTATACGTAATTAACATTGGACAGCAGAAATCTGTCTCCCGCGGAGAAATCCGAAATATAGTCTCAACTTTCCACTAGAGTATTTACTTGGCTCAACAAAAACAAAAAAGAAAAGATACAGAGGGATTTCTAAGGAAATATACAACACCCAGATGCAAAGCACCCAAAAGAAAAAAAAGGAAAACTGATTGAAAACAGAGAAATAAAACGGGTTGTCTCCCGCTAGCGCTTTTCTTTAACGCCTTTCACCTAGGCATAAAGAGTAACTCAAGTATTTTCAAGTGAAGAAGCATCAAAATCACAACTTTCTCTAATAATAGAGTCAAAAGTTAGCTTCATCCTATTTCTAGGAAAGTGTTCCATACCTGTCTTGAGGGGGAATTGGTATTTAATACTTCCCTCTTTCATATCAATAATAGCACAACAGTTATAAGAAAAGGTTTTCCCAAAACAATAGGACAAGAAGCATTGCATTCAATGTTCGTAACAACAAAATCAATAGGGACAAGGTTATTGTTAACCATAATAAGAACATCATCAATTCTACCAAGAGGTTTCTTTTAGCATTATCAGCAAGATGAACATCCAAATAACAGTGTTCCAACGGTGGTAGATCAAGCATATCATAAAGCTTTTGAGGCATAATAGAGATACTAGCACCAAGATCACACAAAGCATTTCAATAAAAATTGTTTACTTTTATATTAATGATAGGCTCCCAACCGACGACGACGGGGACGACTGCGACTACAGCCAGGCGATCGCGGCGAGCCTAGGCCTACAGTAGACGTAGTTTTACTGTTTTTTAGTTTAAATTTCAGTCGAACTGTATGAACTTTCGTCGAATCAATAAAAGTGCATCGAATTTTATTTTTCGAGTTATTTTGGGCCGAATGTTGGGCTGGGGGGCGACTGGGAACCCTGCCCCCAGGTTCCAGATTAGCGACGTTTGGCGCCGCGGCGGGCCCAAAACGACGACATTTTGGGCCCTGGGGGGGCGACACGACTAGAGATGCCCTAAGGCTTATAATTGTTTCCACCAAAATTATTTCTATAAGCATTGTTGTTAAAATTATTATTTCTAATAAAGTTTACATCAACATGCTCTTCTTGAGGAACCAAAGAGGCTAAAGGAACATTATTTGGATCAACTCGAGCTTTACCATTAACAAGCATAGACATAATAGCATCAAGCCTTTCACTCAAAGATGAGGTTTCCTCAATAGAATTTACCTTCTTACCTTGTGGAGATCTCTCAGTGTGCCACTTTGAATAATTTATCATCATATCATCAAGAAGCTTTGTTGCATTGCCCAAAGTGATGGACATAAAGGTACCTCCAGTAGCTGAATCCAGTAGGTTCCTTGAGGAGAAATTCAGCCCTGCATAAAAAGTTTGTATAATCATCCAAATAGTCAGTCCATGAGTGGGACAATTCTTCACCATAATTTTCATTCTTTGCCAAGCTTTAGCAACATGTTCATTATCAAATTGTTTAAAATCCATGAATAAATACTATTTCTAGGCAAAGATAGCAACCATTCTTTAGCTCTTCCTCTCAAAGAGAAAGAAAATAATTTCAGTTTAATAATATATCCATCCACATCTTTATATTTTTGCATCTCACATCTCAACAAAATTATTAAGGTGAGCAGCAGGATCATCAGTACTAATACGAGAAAATTGCTCTTTCATAACAAGATTTAATAAAGAAGGTTTAATCTCATAGAAATCAGTAGTAGGAGCAGGTGGAGCAATAGGTGTGCAAATACAATCATTGTTGTTTGTGCTAGTAAAGTCACACAACTTAGTATTCTTAGAGGAACTCACTTTAGCAGAATAATAGCAAGCAAATAAATAACAGCTATAAAGTAAACTAATTTTTTGTGTTTATAATATAGAGAAGTAAAACAAGACAAAAATAAAAACATGAAAATAAACAAAATAAAGAGGTTGAGAGTGAGAGACTCCCCTTGCCAGAAGACTTCCTTCTCCCTGATAACGGCGCTAGAAAAAGTCCTTGATGGTGTGGCTCCAAGCCATGCAAAGCTAGCAAGCGCGAGGCAATCAGGCCTCCACAAACTCCGCCCTTCTCACGGTTATGTGAGAGACGGTAAGTAAGCAAAGCGCCCAAGTTATAAGACCTGTCATATTTTAAGGCAGCTGCAATAAACGCCAAATAATAAATAGATGACTTGCTGGCAGTTTTTCTAGCTAACACACATTTAGAAATAAAATAGGCGAAGTATCGAATGCTAGGGAGTTGGATTTCTCGAATTTTACCACACTCCCCTGTGAAGCTTCTGCCTTGGCAAATCTCTCCATATAAGTCCAGCAGTGGTTTGGGCTACCCACTTATCTTCTCACAAGAACCCCACTCGGGTACATTAATAGCTGCACAAAAAACACTGAAAGGCAGACTCACATCTTTATTGTAAATTTTATAGTGGACCATTGGGTTAGTTGAGGACCACTTGAAACAAAAATCCTGCACCACAGACACAGTTAGTTTCACATGTTGGATAGGTTCATTCTCAATGAAAAGGTCCAAGCCCGTATTCCACACAAGAGAGTTGAAGTCCTGCAAAATTCCTGTAATACACATAAATTACTGACATGGATAGATTGATGGGAACACTCTCTCTTCGCGGTGCACGAGCATGACCTCATGCAACTCCAACTCATGCTAGTTTAGTTGATAAGCATTGTGCTCCATCTCTGAATTTTTCCAACAATCATCACAAAAAATATTTTTCAACCAACTATAAGGTGGAGACAACCATAGGGATTTATATCAGAGCTAAACATACATCCCAAATACATTATTTCTACTCAAATCAAGCATGCAAACTCAGATAAGCTGTCACCTATAGTACCAAAATACTCAAGAAATACTTCACTAAACAAAATTCTACTTGGATCATCGGAGGAGTCACATACCGGAGATCAAACACACCAAATATCAGCACAAATGATGGGCTGAAGAAGGAGATCAAAAATTCAGAGGAAGAACTGCAAGAACACGGGTTCCAGGAAATGTTTTCAGTTTGTGAGGTGAGAGAGAAGACTTTGGCAGGGGAGAGAGGTAGTGGAGGGCCAGGGGGCCCACACCATGTGCTGGGACCACTAGGGGGCTAGCCGCGCCACCCTATGGTGTGCCTGACTTGTGGGTCCCTCTGGGACCTCCCAGGTGGCTTTCTGCCTCATTTTTAACGTAAAAATTGCTATAATTTTTCTGGAAATTTTCGAGAAACTTTATTTTTCGGACTTTTTCAGAATTTAATAAATAATAATATTTCTGGAAAACAAAAGTGAAAAGGTGGAAAACAAAACCAAAACCAGCACTACCGAGGTTCTATGACACTCTAATGGAAGAATATCCAAACAAAACAAAGGTGGTAGTGGTGAAAACAAAAGTAAGGATGGTGAAAACATGCATATCCTTAGAAATCAGAGTGAAAATATCAGTAAAACATGCATCAGGGTGGTGGAAAACATGATTGTATTAAATTAGAAATATTATAACAGAAGTAAACATGGTGAAAACATAATGGGGAAGGTGAAAAAATAGTGAACACATTGTCCTCTTCATTCAAAATCATTTTGTTAACAAGGGTGATCAAGTCTTGTTACGAGAATAATTTTATATGAAGAAAAATTTGCTAATTACTAATTAATTATGTTACCTCAACCTTGGTAGGCATAGTCCCAATCATAATAATTTCATATTCCTTCTGTGGTACTGGAATGGAACAATAAAATTCTCCAATCTTGATGGTCTCAATATTTTCTATTGAATTTATACCATATTTCTTATCAATCTTGTTCGGAAAATAAACAGTGTGCCCTTTATCATTAACATTAAAAGTAACTTTTCCTTGATTGCAATCAATAACAGCCCCTGCAGTATTAAGAAAAGGTCTTCCAACAATAATAGGCATATTATCATCTTCAAGCATTTCCAACACAACAAAGTCAGTTAATATCAGACAATTATTGGCAACTTGAACAGGAACATCCTCACATATACCCAGAGGAATAGCAGTAGACTTATCAGCCATTTGCAAAGATATATTAGTTGGTATCAATTTTTCTAGGAGGAGTCTCTTATAGAGAGTAAAAGGCATGACACTAACTCCAGCTCCCAAATCACACAAATCAGTTCTAACATAATTATTTTTAATAGAATAGTGAATAGTTGGTATACTAGGATCTCCAAGTTTCTTAGGAACCTTGCCATTAAAAGAATAATTAGCAAGAATAGTGGATCTTTCCTCATTAGGAATCTTCCTTTTGTTAGAGACAATATCTTTCATATATTTTGCATAAGGAGGCAATTTAATAGCATCAGTTACAGGAATTTGCAAAAACAAAGGTTTCATCCATTCACAAAACTTGTTATAGTGTTGTTCTTCTTTTCATTTGTGTTTCTTATTAGGGTAAGGCATTTGTTTTTGTACCCAAAGTTCTCTCTCATTACCATGTTTATTAGCAATAAAATCTTCCTTAGTGTACTTTGTATTTTTAGTTTGCCTTTAAGGATCCTTTTCAATTTCTTCTTTATCAGAAGTATCACTCTTTTCATTACCACTTTCAGTTTCACCATCAGAGATAGATATACTATTAGGATCTTTAGCAAGTTTAGAGGATTCTAGAGCAGTTTTATGTTTCTTCTTCTTTTTCTTCTTAGTATGAATAACATCATTATTAGTTTGCTGAGAATCTTGTTCAATTCTTTTAGGATGTTCCTCAGGATATAAAGGACCTTGTGTAGCAATACCACTTCTAGTTCTTATTTCACAAGCATGTTTTTCTTTAGAAGCATTAACTAGCAAATCTTTTTGCACTTTAGCAAGTTGATCAATTTGAGTTTGAACCATTTGAAAATGTTTAACAAGCATTTTAACATCATTAGAGGTTCTTTCTATAATACCATGCAAATTATCAATAGCTCTAGAGTTTTCCATTATGTGATTTTGCACTCTCATATTAAATTATCTTGCTTAATAACATAATTATCAAATTCATCTAAACATTGACCAGGAGGTTTATTATAGGGAATATCTCTACTATCAAAATATTGGAGAGAGTGTACCTAAATGGATGATGAGTGAGGGATTGTCTTACATAATTCTTCTATAGGTGGAAGATTCTTCACATCTTCAGATTTAATACCCTCTCTTTAAGAGATTTCTTGGCTTCTCTCATCACTTCATCATTTAATTCAATCGTTCCCCTTATCTTGTGTGTTGGTGTTGGTGTTGATAATAGATTAGCGGTCGGCTCAGGTTCAACCATAGTCCAATCATCATTATTTTGGCTTATTTTAGCCATTAATTCCTCAGCTTCTTCTGGAGTTCTTTGCGTGAAAACACAACCAGAAGAACTATCCGAGTATGTCCTAGATTCAACAGTTGGTCCATTATAGAATATATCAATAAGTTTATTATCTTCTAGCTTATGCCCAGGTGTAGCCCTAACTAAATAACAGAACCTTGGCCAAGATACATGCAATTTCTCTTCTTCCAATTGCTTGAAATTAAATATATTTTGTAAAGCAGCATGTTGGGCGCAGGAAAATATTTCTGAAAGAAAGCATTAACCAGACCAATAGGACTATCAATAGATCTAGGAGACAAATTATTGAACCAAGTTTTAACTTCATCCTTTAATGAGAAAGGGAATATTTTAGTAACAAAGTAGCTACATTTCTTAAGATCATCAGAGAATAAACTACTCAAATATTCTTTCTCAACAATAGATATATAAGATAAATCAAGAGAGAAATCATAATCTGTATCCCTAATATTAATAGGAGAAGTGGCAAACTTAGCATCAGGAGATAATTTATATTTAACAACACGACTTTCAATAAGACGTATAAAGGCATCTTTATCCTTCATAGCTTGTATTTCATAAATAAGATCACAACTAAATTCAATATAGGAATCATCAAAATCATCACTAGGTTTCTCTCTAAACTCAGGTGAAAAAGCAGGACTAATAGGATTTTTATCAGGAGTTTCAGTCTTTTCAATATTTTAGCTTTAGCAATAGTAGCATCTAAGAAAGGACCGAGAGAACCACTCTCATCAAGCACAGTAGAAGCATCATCAAAATTATAAGAAGTATTTTCAGATTCAGCAGAAGTAGCATGTGTATGTGGTTGTGAAAGCAGCTTACTCATAACAGACGGTGAATCAAGAGCAACAGAGGTGTTCAGAGTTGTACCTCTTCTTGTAGTGGATGGTAATATAGGAACTCTTCCATCACGAGTCTTACCCCTGATGAATGATTTGCAGTAGATAATAGTACTCTCTAGTGAGCTCGCAAATAAAGCTATGATCCCCGGCAACAACGCCATAAAATAGTCTTAATGACCCACAAGTATAGATGATCGCAACAGTCTTCGAGGGAAGTAAAACCCAAATTTATTGATTCGACACAAGGGGAGCCAAATAATATTTGTGAGCCTTAACAAGTGAGTTGTCTATTCACCTGCACCTGAAAGTGGACTTCTTCGCAGTGGTTTATCAGTAGTAACAGTTTTATAGTAGCAGCAATAGTGAAATAACACCCACAGTGGTATGAAAACAATAGCAGTGGTGATTGAAGTCAACATCGGGATTAAATACTGTAAGCATAGGGATAGATGAAAGGGCGTTGCATGGATAAGATAGTTCATATAATGATCAAGTCGGGGGCATTGCAGATAAATAAGATAAGGCATCCAAGCACTAAATAACCATAGGCATGTGTTCCGTAAATAGTCGTACGTGCTCGCAATGAGAACTTGCACAACATCTATTGTCCTACCAGCCCGTTTTCAGCGGGGCCTCAAGGGAACTACTGGTAAGTAAGGTGTTCCTTTTAATAGAACACTGGAGCAAAGCATTAACACTCCGTGAACACATGTGATCCTCACATCACAGCCATCCCCTCCGATTGTCCCAATTTATGTCACTTCGGGGCCTCGGGTTCTGGACAACGATATGTGTAAACAACTTGCATGATCAAGAAACAATAATTATCATCATGATTCAATAACATGTTCAGATCTGAGATCATGGCACTCGGGCCCAAAGAGGCAAGCATTAAGCATAACAAGTTGCAACAATGTCCATAGCACTAATAGAAGATACTGGGCACTATGCCTTAACAATCATGTCATTATTACATGAACGATCTCATCCAATCCCTACCATCACCTTCAGCCTATAGCGAGGGAATTACTCACACATGGATGGAGGAAACATGGATGGCTGATGGAGAGGCGTTGGTGATAATGTTGGCAATGATCTCCTCCAATTCCCCGTCCCGGCAGGGTGCCAGAACGGAGTTTCTAAACCCCTAAAATGGATTCACGATGGCGGCGGAGCTACGTACTTCTTTCTGAAAAACTATCGAACCCCCTCATGTTTTAGGGTTGAAGGCTATTTGTAGTCGAAAGGGGAGACCGAGGGGGGATCTGGGTGGCCCACACCCCTACGTGGTGCGGCCTAGGGGGCGCGCCAGGGGTGGTGTGGGCCCGTGTGGCTCTTCTCCTGGCCTCCTTCTGGCTCCCGGGGTCTTCTGGTGTTTTAGGAGCAATGGGAAATTTTCTGGGTAATTTCCCAAAAGTTGATTTTTCTGCACAAAAACGAGACCGCCAAGGTAATTCTGCTGAAAACAGCGTTAGTCCGTGTTAGTTGCATTTAAAACACACAAGTTTGGAATAAAACAGTAGGAAAATTGTTCAGAAAAGGAGATACATTTTCGATGTATCAATCCTCTACCGCGTTGAGGAGTATGAGAATTAGAATGAATGCCCGGTATGCGGTGCATTACGGTATAAGATCGGACGAGAGGACCTTGGTGATGTTGAGGGCCAGACCCCCTAGGAAGAGGGTTCCTGCCAACATGAGGTGGTATTCACTTATAATACAACGGTTGAAATGTTTGTTTAGAAACAAAGAGCATGTCAAGTTGTTGCGATGGCACAAAGAAGAACGCAAGAAAGACGAGATGTTGAGACACCTCGATGATGAGTCGTAGTGGATAAAAATCGAGAGAGAGTACAAAGACTTTGAAGATGACGTAAGTAACTTAAGTTTTGATATAATTACAGATGGTATGAATCCTTTTGGGGAGCAGAGATGCAGTCATAGCACATGGCCTCTAACTCTATGTATCTATAACCTTCCTCTGTGGTTGTGCATGAAGCAAAAGTTCATTATGATGTTAGTGTTGATCCAAGGCCCGAAGCAACCCAACGACGACATTGATGTGTACCTAAACCCATTAGTTGAAGATATTTTATAGTTGTGGGGTGAAAAAGGTGTATGTGTGTGGGATGAGCACAAACATGAGCCATTTGACCTACGAGTGCTACTGTTCGTAACCATCAATAATTGGTCTGCTCTTAGTAACCTTTCAAGAGAGACAAACAAGGGATAAAATGCATGCACGCATTGTTTAAATGAGATTGAAAACTAGATATTTGGATATATGTAGGAAAATATGTACCCGGGGCATCGCCGATTTCTTCCGCCCAGACATCTCGCAAGAAGGAGAGGCAAACATTTCAAAGATGAGGTAGATCACCGGAAGAAGCCCATCCGCCGTACTGGTGATGATGTATTTGCTATGGTCAAGGATTCGGATCAAATAATAACCTTTGGAAAGGGTTCCGACAGTTAATCATCCAAATGACTCTAAAGTACACGCCCCCATGTGGAAGAAGAAATCAATATTTTGAGAGCTACCCTATTGGAAAGTCCTAGAGGTCCGCTCTGCAATCAACGTGATTCACATGACAGAGAATCTTTACGTGAACATGCTAAGCTTCATGGGAGTGTATGGGAAGACAAAAGATACGCTAGAAGCACGAAAGGACCAGCAAGGTATGAAAGACCTAGACGACCTGCATCCAATGAAGTCGGATATAGGGCGTCTAAGTCATGCCAGCTACGCTCTTACCAAAGATGTGAAGGAAATATTTTTTGAAGTCCTGAGCAGTATAAAGGTCATACTTGCTTCTCATCGAAATTGAAGGGAATAATAAATATGGCAGAGAAAAAAATCCAGAACCTAAAGTGTCATGACTGTCACGTGCTTATGACTCAATTTCTTCCGATTGCATTGTGGGGGATTCTACTGGAAAATGTTTGACTACCCATTGTGAAGCTATGTTCATTCCTCAATGCAATTTCTCAGAAGGTAATCGATCCAAAAGTTCTACCAAGGTTATAAAAGGACGTGGTTCATTGTCTTGTTAGCTTTGAGTTGATGTTCCAACCATCCTTCTTCAATATTATGACACATCTCTTAGTACACCTAGTCGAAGAGATTACCCTTCTGGGTCCTGTATTCCTGCATAATATGTTCCCCTTTGAGAGGTTCATGGTAGTACTAAAGAAATATGATCATAACCGTGATAGGCCAGAAGGAAGCATCTCCAAAGGCTATGGAACAAAGGAGGTCATTGAGTATTGTGTTGACTTTATTCGTGACATTAAGACGACTGATCTTCCTGAATCGCGATATGAGGGGATACTGAGTACACAAGGAACTCTAGGAAGGAAATCAATAATATGTAGGGACGGATATTCTTTCACTCAAGAACACTACATATTTCTACCCAATTCCACCTTGACGGCTCCGTATATCAAGGAACACAGCAATATTGGACGCTCCAACAACCCGCGGAAGCCTGACTCATGGATTACACATGAACATATGGAGACTTTTGGCAGTTGGTTGCAAACACATCTCAACAATAACAACACTGTTGAAGATCAGCTATACTTGTTGTCGAGGTCATCATTTTCGACTATATGAAGTTTCCAAGGGTACGAGACAAATAGGAATACATTTTACACGATCACCCAAGATAAAAAAAGAGCACCAACCAAAAAAGTGGTGTCCTCTTTATGCAACAAATAACAATGGGTAAAAGCACATATTATTTTTTTACATAGAGGAGACATGGGAATTTGACTATGGATCTACTTTTAAGGTCCCCTTGTTTTAGTGCAAATGAGTCAAGCTGACACCAGGCAGGTTAAAGGTAGACGAGCAGTACGGAATGACAACAGTGTAACTCAACAATCTTGTGTACTTAGACAAACAATTCGTCCGAACCAATGATGTGGCTCGGGTTTTTCTATGTGAAGGACGTGTCTACAAAACATAGAAAAAGAAAAAAAAGATGAGCCAAAGCGCCACATAGTTTTCCCAGAGCAAAGGAATATCATGGGTACATGTCAGAATATTCTAATAAGTATCGTGAAATTCCTCCCTTCGCAGCGAAGGATGACCCAAGTCTCCTGTTAATTAATGAACATGCTCCATGGTTTCGACGCAGAAAAAAACCAAACACTAGATGGTGATATTGGTGATGTGTAATAATGTATTAAACCTTTTATTTAACAGTTTTACGAAAACTAAGAAGAAGTTGGAACAAAACACAAGGTTCCCCTGCATACAGCCTCAGTGTTCCTCGTGAGTACCCGCATATCAAATGCACAGTGTAGCCACATGCAAGGGATGCGAATGATTTGTATTCGATCAATGAATTGAAGGATTTCTATAGAGAACAAAACACACAGTTTCCTTTGCATACAACCCAATAGTTGATCGTGAGTGCATGCATATCAAATGCACTGTTGGATGTATGCAGGGAATCCGAACGATTTGTTTTCGGTTGATGAACTTAAGGATTTCTAGATCGAACAAAAAATATATTAGTTAATGCATTTTTAATTGAAAGTGGCAAAATGGTTAGTAGTTTGAATAGTTAGAATTATTATTTTAGAAAAAATAAAATGGTTTTATATTACTTATTCAAATCCAAACACTTTTTATGTCGAATTTTTTTGTCGGATTAAAAAATATACAAAAATATTAGTTAATGCATTTTTTATTAAAAATGGAAAAATTATTAATAGTTTGAATGGTTAGAATAATTATTTTAGAAGCCAAATTTTTTCGGAACAATTATTCAAATTCAAATACTTTCATGTTGATTTTTTTGTGAGATTCAAAAGTATGCAGAAGTTATTCAAATTCATGTTCAAACACTTTTTAAATTCACTTGCAAACACCTATAACAGAAAATTTGGGCATTTGCGCGCAAAAAAGGGGCATTTGGACGCGCCATTTTCGGCTCCACCAAAAACACCTGTAGTCCCGGTTGGAGTACCAACCGGGACTAAAGCACACCCTTTAGTCCCGGCTTGAACATGTACTAATGGTATGTTTCTTCTCGCCTTATTTCTTCCCGCGCCAGCACATTCCGGCCTAATTTCCTTCCGTGCTTTCCACCGCTTCCCGCCTCTGTCTTTCCGCCATTTATCACTGTATATATGTAGGCTTGGACGCCATTGGTATAGGCGTATAGCACATCTAAACTCATATCTGCAACCTCATCATTCTCACATGACTTTCACTGTACCCACCACAACCTACCAGAAGGCAGAGGCGCTTTGCGCCTCGAACTACTCCTGCCCTCTTGGCTACGGCGTCCCCGCGAGCTGGAGGCTCAGGGCCGGAGGCGTGTCGATCCCTCCTAACCCTCAAGGTGTGGCGCGCCAGAAAGCCATCACGAACCACTACTACCTCGAGCTCACATCGGAGCAGCGGATGGATCTCCGCTAGGATCCTGCTACCGCTCGACTTCAAGCACATTCTTCATCAATCAGCATGAGAGGTGTGCTCACCAGGTACAAGGAGGATGGCCCGCCTCATTCAAACTTCAACGAGGCCAACGGTCGTCTGTGGTGGCGGGGGGAGCGTCATGAACTACATCATGACCAACAATAACTTCCGCCTGCACTACCCTCACTTCCAGTCCAGTCGTGCTCACCCGTCGAGCTTCTAGCTGCTAGCGCCATCCGATGACAACGACGACGATGGCGGTGACTATAACGACTACGAAGACGTGTATTATAGGCTTAGGAAGGAGTATGACTAAACCTTGGACACATCATTGGCTAGGAAAAATGGTTCGTCATTCTGTACTGCTAGTTGAGATCCACTACTGTCATTCCATACTGCTGGTCTAGCTACCTGTGTATCCCGCCTCCTATCATCTTGACCCATTTGCAATCATGTAAAATGTATTCCCGTTTATCTCGTACCCTTGAAAAGTCAATATAGTCGAAGATGGTGATCTGGCTACCAAAAATTAAAAACATTTGTCCAAAAAATGATTAATAGTTTGAATTGTTAGAATAATTATTTTAGAAAAAAGAAAATGATTTTGGATTAGTTATTCAAATTCAAACACTTTTCATGTTGAATTTTTTATCAGATAAAATAATATGCAAAACAAATTAGTTAATGCATGTTTAATTGAAAAATGGAAAAATGGTTAATAGTTTGAATATTTACAATAATTATGTTAGAAAACAAAAAATGTTTTTGGATTAGTTATTCAAATTCAAACACTTTTGATGTTAATTTTATTATCAGATTAAAAAGTATGCATACGTTATTCAAATTCATATTCAAACACTTTTCAAATTCACTTTCAAACACTTGTCACCAAAAATTTGGTCCTTTACGCGAAAAAATACCTTTAGTCCCGGTTGAAGATTTGCACACACCCTTTTCGGCTCCACCGAAAACACCTTTAGTCCTGGTTGGAGCCACCAAGCGGGGACTAAAGGACACTCTTTAGTCCCGGTTCGTGGCTCTAAGGCATGGTTGGTGGCTCCAACTGGGACTAAAGGTCCCTGGGTATAATACCCACGACCTCCTCCCTGGTTGAGAAGGAGGAGGCGTCACCGCGGCAAATGACGCTATCAGGCTGGCCAATCGCCGCGCGCCACCGTTGCTCTCCTCCACGCGCCGACGTCGCTCTCCTCCACGCTCTCGCGCCGCTCGACACCCTACTCCACGCTCGCGCCGGTCTACTTGTCCTCCGCACTAGCACCGCCCAAGCCCGCCGCACCTTCTACGTCCTCCTCCGCGTCGGCGCCGCCCGAGCCCGCCGATGTCCTCCCGCCGTAGCTAGGTGAGATTAGTTGAAATTTTACGTAGGTAGATTAATTTTAGATGAAATTTTAGATTACTTAAGTAGGTTTTTATGGTAGATTTTTTTAGTATTACTTAGATTAGATTAACTTAGAGTAGAAATTTTTACTTAGGTGAAGTTTTTGGTACTACTTTTTTTTTAGTGTAGAATAAATTTTTTGACTTAGGTCAAATAGTTGACATACCGCAAAATATAAATTTTTCTAAGTCCAAATAGTTGTTAGAGTATTTGTTAGTCCCTAGATGAAAATTGTTGCTAAGTCCCTAGATGCAACTAATAATGGCCTAGAATCAAACTAATAATGCTAAGTCCCATATTAATTAACATACTGTAAAAATATAAGCGTCTAAGGTTTTGGTGGTGTGTTAAGGTGTTAGTGTCAATTTGGAATGATCGTCTTATAAAAATTGTGTTTTTAGTTTATGGTTCTCGGCGACGCTGTCCTTGTTGGACGAGAGGGGTGATGTCCGGGACTGGGCTCCACCGGGCTGGCACTGAGAGGTACTACCTTCGGGAACGCATAGCTTGGTAAGGAATTCGGGTGACGTCGTAGACCGGGATCTTCTTTGGTGGAAATCGTGTGAGCCACGCTCGGTGCTGAGGAGCCGGCCCACAAGGAGGTGGTACGTCGACGTATCAGGGAGGAGGACGAGCACGTCCGTCGCTACATGTATTTGTTGGATAGGCAGCATAGGAATACCTGGTCGATTCTTCAGAGGGTTCTTTATCACGTAAACTACGATCATGTGAGGGTTCCTTATCTTTGGATGCGCATCGCTGGCGACTAAGCACCCCACGGCTCAGGACCTGGTCGAAGTTAGTTTGATAGGTTCATGCATGGGACATGTATTAGTGATATTATTCGTGATGTATTAGGGTTAAATAAAAATGGACCCAAGTTATGTAACTGGATTATTCTAGATGTAAGGGCAAGTTTGGTTCATGGGAGATGTATTAGTGATACTTTTGCATATTTGGTCAATGTTGCTTTTGTAAAGTGAGGAAAATAATGTCCCTATTTTGAATTATTTTGCTAATGATAACATTGTTTTATCTTTCTTTTGTATTAGTTAAGAAATGCATCACTTCAACGGCAGAGACCATGAAGAGGACATTTTCACCCGTCTATGGCAACACGAGGGTGGAGCAGAAGTCGGTGGAGCAGAAGACAATGGAGCAGAAGGCGGCTGACAGTTTTTGAACGAGTCTGGTCTGGGAATGGAGCTGGAACGAAGAGACGAAATGCAAACGGCATACAATGCGATGACAACTCGCAAAATTGGTAGACATCAGCAGTCTGGAGATGTATATTAAGCCTTTGGTGATCAGATGCAATAGTTGATTTGTAGATATCTGTATTAACGAATTTTTCTTAGTTTAGACCTCTGCATCGACCCAATATGGTAGAAGTAAACGATGCCATGCCAAAGGGATGACCGAAGATGCGCATCTCTGAATTGAGCTCGTATCTCCAGAGGGTAAACCGTTACTTCCCAAGGCGAAGGGATAACGTCCCGATCAACGCGGGAATGGAATAAGCCAGCAAAGGTAGATGGAGTTAGTTATGTTGACAATATATCGAGAGATGTGCTTTGGGACAAGCTCATTGCACATTTCACCCTACCGGTCTTGGATTCTATCGCAAATACAAATGCTACGAGGGACTTAGTCACAACATTGCGCTCTTAAGAAGATGGCCGAACAATTCAATAAGTACAAAAACCGATTATATCGTTTGTATGTCAAAGATAAGAAAGCTCCAGATTTCACTAGCACAATAGAGAGGCAGCGGGCTCACTGGGACTCATTTCTGGAGTACAAGAATTCGGAAGTAGCTAAGAAAAGGTCACAAAAGCATAAGGAAAATGCAGCGAAAAAGAAATATCACCATAAGATGAGGGTAGGTGGCTATAGAAGTGCCAAGCATAAGTGGGATCAAGCTAAGGCCGCCATGCGCGAAAAAGGGATTGCTCCAGCTACAGTAGCTTGGCCCCATAGGGCAAGAAATTGGATTCTTGTGCATGGGACGGAGTATGACATGGAAACAGGAGAGTTAAAATCGATCAAAAGAAAGAAATTCCAATACCCCAGAAAGCAATTGTTGAAGCAATCGCCAAAATTTGAGAGGGAAAGTTTATTCTCGATAGAGAGAACGAGAAGCTTACAAGTCACTCAGGAATCCTACAAAATCAGCACGAACACGAGGCTTTTTGACCTAGTGTGCCGTGGAAGACTGGGTTTCCTGAGGACTGTGAATCTTATAAAAGCCTAGCGAGAGCAAAGAAGAGGAAGGACCAGGAGGAGCAAGACCGGTTGAACAACCTAGAAAGAAAGAATGAGGAAATAATTGCTATTGTAAAGCACCAACAGAAGAATATAGAGGAATTGCGAGCAAGTGGCAACTCATCAGCTGCAGCAAGATAGTCAAGGCTATAACGAGATAGCAAGATAGCAAGATTTTGATTATGTTTGTATCTGTATTCGTTATACTAGTAGTAAACCCGTGCAGTCGATTCTATAGTATACGTATAACGAGTAAAAGCTCTGAATTATTTTTTATGTGAAATCATGTAGTTATAGTTGTAATATTTGTATTAAAAATATATGCTATATTTAATTTATGGTTTCACCAAGGATAAAAAATTGATTATATTGATTAAGTATGTCCTAATTATTTGGTTACATATATAGACTCCTAACCATCTTATGATACATTCCAGCTGAATTTATATATTTGTATATGATTTTTCCACCGGATGTGTGAGATGGACTACAAAGATTTATCTTAATATCAGTCTTCTAGGGGTGTAAGGGGGAATAAAGTATGAAATGGAACTCGAGGATATAAAGGGGCTAGGCCGTCACCTCACAGGCTCACTGTTGGATATATACTGATTAGGGGTATATCTGGCATTGTCCTAAGGAGCCGGATTACCAGGGTGGCCTGATTGGTAATGGATCACAGTCCATTAGGCGGCCCAGTAAGCTAACGCGCAGAAGCCGGATTCTAGAAGAACCCAGACCACAGCCCAAGTGGTGCGGCTTGAAGTAGAATGCGGATTCCTGCTTTCTAAGTTAGATACTTACCGTAGTCTTCTAGGTTTCCTTTCTGTAAGCCCTAACTCAGATAATCTATATAAAGCTGGACGGGAGAGAAGAAAGAGACGAACAATTAGCTAGAAGCCAACTCGCCGAGAAGTTGATCCTCGCCGAGTTAGCAAAACCCTACTCACATTGTACTTTGTATACTTC
The DNA here is from genome assembly GCA_028641055.1 of Alopecurus myosuroides. Taxonomy (NCBI): domain Eukaryota; kingdom Viridiplantae; phylum Streptophyta; class Magnoliopsida; order Poales; family Poaceae; genus Alopecurus; species Alopecurus myosuroides. Next base: position 165,113,674 of record CM054057.1, on the reverse strand, counting down.
AGGCTTCAGCCCTGATTTTAGTGAGATTTCAGGAGTAGGAACGCCGCCTAGTTGCAACGTACCGAACCTGGGTAAAGTTGGTGTTCCTGGTTGTCATACTACCACGTCCCCCCACGTCTCTACCAGTAGTCTCATGGCACCCCGTCTATGAACCCACTACGATGTCTCGACAGTTGGCGCCCACTGTGGGGCCAACGACGTTAGGCGTTATGTTTCGATCGGGGATACTCGACAGAATCGGAAGTACCATAACTGTCGGAAGCTTGGAATTTGACATCGACGTCGGGCGTTTTCTCGACAATGGATCGTATATGCCAGCACAGAATCATCTGGTAAGTGCCTGCATTTTACCGATTGGATCTGCAAACATCTTTATCGGATTAACTGCAGAAATAATGGGATTCTGTGATGGAAGCAAATTTATCCCACCCGCCCTATACCCAGTTGAAGAAAACTATGATGCCGGATTTTGCTCAGATCGCCAATACCCCGCTGAAATTGCTGCCTCTTCGGAGATGCCTGCAATCATAACTCACTTTATTGGTATGGTGCAATCCGAGGTCGCTGAAAACACGAATGAAAGCAATCCCGTGGAAGAGGCAGATGAAAACAATCCCACTGTGGAAGTGGAAGATCCGACACCCTTCAATATGACGATGAACTCGGAAGCCGACTCTGTGCTAGCCGCCATCGAGGCGAGATTGGAGTCGGAACCCAGATCTGAAGAGTTAGATTCCGAGGATGAAGATGAAGACGCTTTCGAAAGAAAGGTCAAATCAATCAAGGGGGCTTCCATGAAGTTCTTATGGCAAAGCCGGCTGAAAACACGGATGCCGAAAGCCAGGAAGACCCCAAAACACCTCTGCCATATGAGGAAAGAGAGGACGGTGAAACCAGCCCAATTTACCCTGATGTCAAAGAATTGACGGAAGATGAACCTGTAAAAAACCTCCCTATTCCAAGAAGAGAAACAAGACTGCAAAGAAACTCCATTACAAACTCCGAAAGAAAAAATTGGCGGACACCGCTAATGAAAACCTGGAAGTAGGAGGAGGAAGCGGAGTCAAGTCAACGGAGAAGAAAACAAAGAAAATCCCTGTTCCACTAATGTCAAACAGGATGAACGTGATTTAATTCAAACTCCAGTGGGACGCGACGAACCCCCTGAAGTGCTGGAAGCCAGGAGAAAAGCCCTCCAACGGTAGCAGCAACATCTATTCAGAACTCGGGAAAACCTCCTAAAAACTCAGGCTGACATTAAGTTGCAGCAGGAAGAAGTAGAGGAGTAAGAAAGAAGGAATAGATCTCGCATAAAACCTACACGGTTACCCGGAGTCGCAATACCGGAAGTATTGCCGCCAAAATAAAGGTTCCAAAACCCTTCCTGGCAAAAGCAAGTAAACGACATTGATGCCAAGGGCAAAAGTGTATACAAAACTGCAGCAGAAAATGAGGAAGCCGCATTCGCCATCCTCAATGATGATCTGTACTCCAATGACGAAAATCTTCAAGGGGTGTATGCTTTCTTAGGAAAGGCATTGCAACAGCACATCGAGGGCAGGCAAGATCAGGGAAGTTGCATGACGACTCGGCCCTATGCAAAACCGCCACATGTGCCGCTGGAGCACCTGGACGTGGCGAACCTAGAGATTCAGGCAATTCCAAAGAGAAGAAAGGAGATCCGAGAAAGGACAAGAAAATTCCAGATCATAAGGATGCAGCGTCAAGGACAGGATCCCATCTGCCGAAAGGTGGAATTAATCCCCGAGATCGGGAGGAACAAAACCGGAAATACGGAAAAGCAATGCCGCCTTCGAGACGCCCCGCTGAAAAAACCGTAAGATACGACATTCCTCACAGGCATGGGAGATCCCGTACTCCTCCTAGGAACAAAGAAATGCCAATGAGTAGAACTCCACCTTATTCCAAAGGACATGACAACGGACGAAATAGGGATAATCGCGGAAAAGCGCACTCACACAACAATGGTAAAGAAAGGAGCAGATCCCCTTTTGTCCATTAAGCCGGCAGATATTCCGTTCACACTGATAAAGAGGAAAGAGATGATCTATACTTTGGACCTATGTGTATCATTGACAGGATCCGAAGAATAACTCTACATTCTGACTTCGCCAAAGTTGGTCCAACATATCAAAAATTTACCGGCAGTACAAACCCGGATACCTGGCTCTCAGACTACTATACAGCCGTCCAGATTAATAAAGGGATAGATCTAGAGGCGGTAAAATTCCTCCCCCTAATGTTGTTGGATGGAGCCAGAGATTGGATCAACGGGCTTCCGTCAAGAACTGTGGATAGTTGGGATGATATGGCTAGAGTATTCACTCAACATTTTTGGGGAACATACAAACGCCCCAAGAGCATCAACCAGCTAAACCGCTACATCCAGTTTGAAGATGAGCTATATTTTGACTTTATCTCAAGATGGACTGCAATGAAAAACAGCTGCTCTGGAGTAAGTGATGTACAAGAAATGCATGCTTTCATCAATGGCTTAAAATCCGGCCTCGTACCGTTCATGGTTGTTTCAAAGGAGAACAAAGATCTCAGATCTATGCTTACAACCGCCAATGAGCATGCAGCGACTGAAGGCGACATTAGAGCGAGAGGTGGAAATGTTGATGCTTTGGCCCAAGCCAAAATGACGCCTCGTTCTGAGAAAAAAGCTACTCCAGAAGCACAACCAAAGCCCAAAGAAGTTAATCTAGCCTTTGGAAAGGATAATGGCAGCAAATGGAAAGGAAGAAGCACATAACCTATCTCCTACTCAAAGGAAGAGTGGGAGAAGATTAAGTCGGAAAACTGTGTCCACCATTCGCAATTTGGAAACCTACCGATACCAATGCGCAATGCCGGCTTAATAAGAATATGAAAGGCACTTCAGGATCTGGGAACAAGGGGAAAAGATCCAAGTGGAAATTCTCCAAGCAAAAGCCAGAAGCTGAAAAAGAAGACAGTGAATCGGACACTGATGATAAAATCCAGGAACAGCAGCGAAAAGGCGAACCAAAATTCCCGAGAGTTGATGGAGAATGCAACCTAACTTTCTTGGCAACTCCCTCAGCAAAAGTGGTAAAGAGAACACTTCGAAAAATAAACGCGGTTGTTCCACCAACCCCCAAATTCTTGAATTACTCAAATACGTCAATTACCTGGGATTAGTCTGATCATCCCGGAAATATCCCAGAACCCGGCACACCAGCTCTAATTGTAAGCCCTATTGTTCAAAACACTAGGCTAAAAAGAGTGCTGATGGATGGAGGATCCAGTATCAATATCATGTACCTGGATACACTGAAGCATATGCGAATCTCTGAGACCCAGCTCAATCATAGCAACATACGTTTCCACGGCATCATTCCGGGCAGGCAAGCACATTCCATAGGAGAAATTTCCCTAGATGTAACCTTTGGAGAAAAAGAGCACTTCCGACAGGAAAAATCTCTTTCGAGGTGGTGCCATTCGAAAGTGTATACCATGTAATACTCGGACGCCCATCTTTCACCAAGTTCATGTCAAGATCATGTTATATTTATAACAAGCTGAAGATTCTAGGGCCAAAAGGAGGAGTAATTACCATACCGGGAGACTTCAAATTGGCAAACGAGCTGGAAAAGGGAAACGCCCTTTGTGCCGACAGTAATGCCGTCAGGAAAAGAAAGCTGGAAGCCGACAGATAGTTTCAAAGCTTCCGAGAACACAAGACAAGTTATCCTAGATCCCAAAGATCTGACAAAATTTGTCGTAGTGGGGACCGAGATGACCGAGAAATAGGAAAGCACGCTCATCAAGTTCCTCCGTGAGAACTGGGATATTGTTTCCTGGTGTCCTGCGGACATGCCGGGTGTACCCAGAGAACTTGCTGAGCATCAACTCAAAGTGATTCCAGGACCAAAACCCGTCAAACAAGGTCTCCGTCGATTTGACGGAAGAAGGCGAAAGGCTATTGGAAAGGAAATTATCCGACTTTTAGCAGCAGATTTTATCCGGGAAGTTATACATAATGATTGGTCTGCAAACCCAGTATTAGTCCCGAAGAAAGATAGTACTGTTGTTAGGATGTGTATAGATTACACCGGCCTAAACAAATTGTGTCCAAAAGATAGGTTCGCGTTACCGCGAACCGGTCAAATAAGAGATGCCACTGCTGGCTCTGAGCTATTATGCTTTTTTGGATGCTTATTCCGGGTACCATCAAATACGTATGAAGGAGGAAGATCAAATAAAAACTTCCTTCATAACCCCATATGGAACATACTATTACGTAACCATGCCTTTTGGCCTGAAGAACGGAGGTGCAACTTACCAGCGTTGCATGCATTGTTGTTTGCATAGTCAGATTGGCAAAAACTTTCACGTTTACATGGACGATATTGCTGTCGTTTCCAAGGAAAATGGTACACTCCTTGAAGATCTACGAGAAACTTTAAAAAGTTTACGCACTTAAAAAATGAAGTTGAATCCATTAAAGTGCGTATTCAGGGTTCCCTCAGGAAAACTTCTGGGTTTTATCGTTTCTCATAGAGGAATAGAAGTAAACCCGGAAAATATCAAGGCAATCTTGAACATCTCAAAGCCTACGTGCTTAAAATATGTACAAAGATTAACGGGTTCTGCAGCCGCAATCAGCAGGTTTATAAGCCGGCTAGGAGACAAAGATGTGCCATTACACAAATTGTTGAAAAAATTCGACAAATTTGAGTGGACAGAAGAGGCGGACAAAGCATTAACCCAGTTAAAAGAAACCTTGACGAAAGCTCCGATTTTGGCATCACCAAAATACGAAGAACCCATGTTACTGTATCTTACAGCAACAAACAACGTTATTAGCGATGTGACAGGATTGGAAAGACGGAAGGAAGAGCAAAGCATACCAGATCAATACCCAGTGTATTATGTCAGTGAAGTATTTTCCGAGTCAAAACAAAGGTATCCACACTATCAAAAGCTGGCATATGGCGTGTTTTTTGCATCTCGAAAACTCCGTCATTATTTCCAAGGACATTCCATAACAGTGGTATGTAAAGCACCATTAGGGGATATTATTAACAATGCGGACACAACAAGTCGAGTAGCCAAATGGGGCATCCAGCTAGCTACGTTCGACATTAAGTACCAACCCCGGACGGCAATAAAATCCCAGGCGTTGGCAGATTTCGTCGCTGATTGGACAAAAGCAATGGAAAACACACCAATGCCGGAGTCGGAATACTGGGTCATGCACTTTTACGGATCCAAGATGAAGGAAGGCGCTGGAGCTGGTGTAGTGCTAAAATCCCCAAAAGGTGATACTATAGAGTATGTATTACAAATACACTTCAACGCCAGTAATAACGTGGCAGAATACGAAGCTTTGCTTCATGCCTTGCACATTGCAAAATAAATAGGGGTCAAACACATACTATGCTATGGTGACTCAGATTTGGTACAACATCAGCTAAACCAAACATGGGACGCCAAAAGCCCCATCATGGCCGAATATCGGAGAATGGTGGACGAGTTTGCCATTTGCTTCCTGGGATTTGAAGTACTTCATATCAAAAGGGAAGAAAATTGGAACGCGGATGCATTAGCCCGCATGGGTTCAGAAAGAGTGAAAACCCTACCACCAGGTGTGTTGTTCAACATTTGCATGAACCATGGATCAAAGGTGGAGATGTTGATTATCCTCTCTTTTCCGAGTCAATTGAAGTCATGCTCGTTTAACCGGATAGGACAATTCCATATTTAAACTTCTTAGTTCATCAGAATTTCCCGAATGGAGCAGACGAGGTCTTGCAAAGACAGATACAACGTCGATGCAAAGGATACACGGTAATTAATGGTTGCCTGTATAAACGCAGCACTGTCCGAATTTTTCAGCGACGTATTTTGCCAGAAGAAGGCCGAGAAATCCTGCAAGAGATCCATGCAGGAGATTGCAGACATCATGCTCAATCAAAAAGCATAGTCAAAAAAGCATTCCGTGCAGGGTTTTTCTGGCTAACATCCAAGATAGACGCCGAATATATAGTAAATACATGTGCCGGATGTCAGTATTACGCCAAGCAGACGAATATGATAGCCCAAGCACTCAAGACTATCCCTATTACATGGCCATTTGCGGTCTGGGGGTTAGATATGATGGGACCATTCAAAACTGCAAGTGGTGGACTCACACATCTACTCGTTGCGGTAGATAAGTATACCAAGTGGGTGGAGGCGAAACCCATCAAAAAACTTGACTGTGTGACTGCCAGAAATTTCATCATGAACATAGTCATGAGAGACGGCGTTCCACACAACATAATTATAGACAACTGGACAAATTTCTCAATTGGAGAGTTGGCAAAATATTTCCGAAAAACGGAAATACGCCTAGATCTTGCATCTGTGGCACACCCACAATCCAATGGGCAGGTTGAAAGAATGAACAGCTCAATCCTGTAGAGCATACGCCCAAGACTCGAATCTCCTCAGACTACTATACAGCCGTCCAGATTAATAAAGGGACAGATCTAGAGGCGGTAAAATTCCTCCCCCTAATGTTGTTGGATGGAGCCAGAGATTGGATCAACGGGCTTCCGTCAAGAACTGTGGATAGTTGGGATGATATGGCTAGAGTATTCACTCAACATTTTTGGGGAACATACAAACGCCCCAAGAGCATCAACCAGCTAAACCGCTACATCCAGTTTGAAGATGAGTTGTATTTCGACTTTATCTCAAGATGGACTGCAATGAAAAACAGCTGCTCTGGAGTAAGTGATGTACAAGAAATGCATGCTTTCATCAATGGCTTAAAATCCGGCCTCGTACCGTTCATGGTTGTTTCAAAGGAGAACAAAGATCTCAGATCTATGCTTACAACCGCCAATGAGCATGCAGCGACTGAAGGCGACATTAGAGCGAGAGGTGGAAATGTTGATGCTTTGGCCCAAGCCAAAATGACGCCTCGTTCTGAGAAAAAAGCTACTCCAGAAGCACAACCAAAGCCCAAAGAAGTTAATCTAGCCTTTGGAAAGGATAATGGCAGCAAATGGAAAGGAAGAAGCACAGAACCTATCTCCTACTCAAAGGAAGAGTGGGAGAAGATTAAGTCGGAAAACTGTGTCCACCATTCACAATTTGGAAACCTACCGATACCAATGCGCAATGCCGGCTTAATAAGAATATGAAAGGCACTTCAGGATCTGGGAACAAGGGGAAAAGATCCAAGTGGAAATTCTCCAAACAAAAGCCAGAAGCTGAAAAAGAAGACAGTGAATCGGACACTGATGATAAAATCCAGGAACAGCAGCGAAAAGGCGAACCAAAATTCCCGAGAGTTGATGGAGAATGCAACCTAACTTTCTTGGCAACTCCCTCAGCAAAAGTGGTAAAGAGAACACTTCGAAAAATAAACGCGGTTGTTCCACCAACCCCCAAATTCTTGAATTACTCAAATACGCCAATTACCTGGGATTAGTCTGATCATCCCGGAAATATCCCAGAACCCGGCACACCAGCTCTAATTGTAAGCCCTATTGTTCAAAACACTAGGCTAAAAAGAGTGCTGATGGATGGAGGATCCAGTATCAATATCATGTACCTGGATACACTGAAGCATATGCGAATCTCTGAGACCCAGCTCAATCATAGCAACATACGTTTCCACGGCATCATTCCGGGCAGGCAAGCACATTCCATAGGAGAAATTTCCCTAGATGTAACCTTTGGAGAAAAAGAGCACTTCCGACAGGAAAAATCTCTTTCGAGGTGGTGCCATTCGAAAGTGTATACCATGTAATACTCGGACGCCCATCTTTCACCAAGTTCATGTCAAGATCATGTTATATTTATAACAAGCTGAAGATTCTAGGGCCAAAAGGAGGAGTAATTACCATACCGGGAGACTTCAAATTGGCAAACGAGCTGGAAAAGGGAAACGCCCTTTGTGCCGACAGTAATGCCGTCAGGAAAAGAAAGCTGGAAGCCGACAGATAGTTTCAAAGCTTCCGAGAACACAAGACAAGTTATCCTAGATCCCAAAGATCTGACAAAATTTGTCGTAGTGGGGACCGAGATGACCGAGAAATAGGAAAGCACGCTCATCAAGTTCCTCCGTGAGAACTGGGATATTGTTTCCTGGTGTCCTGCGGACATGCCGGGTGTACCCAGGGAACTTGCTGAGCATCAACTCAAAGTGATTCCAGGACCAAAACCCGTCAAACAAGGTCTCCGTCGATTTGACGGAAGAAGGCGAAAGGCTATTGGAAAGGAAATTATCCGACTTTTAGCAGCAGATTTTATCCGGGAAGTTATACATAATGATTGGTCTGCAAACCCAGTATTAGTCCCGAAGAAAGATAGTACTGTTGTTAGGATGTGTATAGATTACACCGGCCTAAACAAATTGTGTCCAAAAGATAGGTTCGCGTTACCGCGAACCGGTCAAATAAGAGATGCCACTGCTGGCTCTGAGCTATTATGCTTTTTTGGATGCTTATTCTGGGTACCATCAAATACGTATGAAGGAGGAAGATCAAATAAAAACTTCCTTCATAACCCCATATGGAACATACTATTACGTAACCATGCCTTTTGGCCTGAAGAACGGAGGTGCAACTTACCAGCGTTGCATGCATTGTTGTTTGCATAGTCAGATTGGCAAAAACTTTCACGTTTACATGGACGATATTGCTGTCGTTTCCAAGGAAAATGGTACACTCCTTGAAGATCTACGAGAAACTTTAAAAAGTTTACGCACTTAAAAAATGAAGTTGAATCCATTAAAGTGCGTATTCAGGGTTCCCTCAGGAAAACTTCTGGGTTTTATCGTTTCTCATAGAGGAATAGAAGTAAACCCGGAAAATATCAAGGCAATCTTGAACATCTCAAAGCCTACGTGCTTAAAATATGTACAAAGATTAACGGGTTCTGCAGCCGCAATCAGCAGGTTTATAAGCCGGCTAGGAGACAAAGATGTGCCATTACACAAATTGTTGAAAAAATTCGACAAATTTGAGTGGACAGAAGAGGCGGACAAAGCATTAACCCAGTTAAAAGAAACCTTGACGAAAGCTCCGATTTTGGCATCACCAAAATACGAAGAACCCATGTTACTGTATCTTACAGCAACAAACAACGTTATTAGCGCTGTGACAGGATTGGAAAGACGGAAGGAAGAGCAAAGCATACCAGATCAATACCCAGTGTATTATGTCAGTGAAGTATTTTCCGAGTCAAAACAAAGGTATCCACACTATCAAAAGCTGGCATATGGCGTGTTTTTTGCATCTCGAAAACTCCGTCATTATTTCCAAGGACATTCCATAACAGTGGTATGTAAAGCACCATTAGGGGATATTATTAACAATGCGGACACAACAAGTCGAGTAGCCAAATGGGGCATCCAGCTAGCTACGTTCGACATTAAGTACCAACCCCGGACGGCAATAAAATCCCAGGCGTTGGCAGATTTCGTCGCTGATTGGACAAAAGCAATGGAAAATACACCAATGCCGGAGTCGGAATACTGGGTCATGCACTTTTACGGATCCAAGATGAAGGAAGGCGCTGGAGCTGGTGTAGTGCTAAAATCCCCAAAAGGTGATACTATGGAGTATGTATTACAAATACACTTCAACGCCAGTAATAACGTGGCAGAATACGAAGCTTTGCTTCATGCCTTGCACATTGCAAAATAAATAGGGGTCAAACACATACTATGCTATGGTGACTCAGATTTGGTACAACATCAGCTAAACCAAACATGGGACGCCAAAAGCCCCATCATGGCCGAATATCGGAGAATGGTGGACGAGTTTGCCATTTGCTTCCTGGGATTTGAAGTACTTCATATCAAAAGGGAAGAAAATTGGAACACGGATGCATTAGCCCGCATGGGTTCAGAAAGAGTGAAAACCCTACCACCAGGTGTGTTGTTCAACATTTGCATGAACCATGGATCAAAGGTGGAGATGTTGATTATCCTCTCTTTTCCGAGTCAATTGAAGTCATGCTCGTTTAACCGGATTGGACAATTCCATATTTAAACTTCTTAGTTGATCAGAATTTCCCGAATGGAGCAGACGAGGTCTTGCAAAGACAGATACAACGTCGATGCAAAGGATACACGGTAATTAATGGTTGCCTGTATAAACGCAGCACTGTCCGAATTTTTCAGCGACGTATTTTGCCAGAAGAAGGCCGAGAAATCCTGCAAGAGATCCATGCAGGAGATTGCAGACATCATGCTCAATCAAAAAGCATAGTCAAAAAAGCATTCCGTGCAGGGTTTTTCTGGCTAACATCCAAGATAGACGCCGAATATATAGTAAATACATGTGCCGGATGTCAGTATTACGCCAAGCAGACGAATATGATAGCCCAAGCACTCAAGACTATCCCTATTACATGGCCATTTGCGGTCTGGGGGTTAGATATGATGGGACCATTCAAAACTGCAAGTGGTGGACTCACACATCTACTCGTTGCGGTAGATAAGTATACCAAGTGGGTGGAGGCGAAACCCATCAAAAAACTTGACTGTGTGACTGCCAGAAATTTCATCATGAACATAGTCATGAGAGACGGCGTTCCACACAACATAATTATAGACAACTGGACAAATTTCTCAATTGGAGAGTTGGCAAAATATTTCCGAAAAACGGAAATACGCCTAGATCTTGCATCTGTGGCACACCCACAATCCAATGGGCAGGTTGAAAGAATGAACAGCTCAATCCTGTAGAGCATACGCCCAAGACTCGAATCTCCTCAGACTACTATACAGCCGTCCAGATTAATAAAGGGACAGATCTAGAGGCGGTAAAATTCCTCCCCCTAATGTTGTTGGATGGAGCCAGAGATTGGATCAACGGGCTTCCGTCAAGAACTGTGGATAGTTGGGATGATATGGCTAGAGTATTCACTCAACATTTTTGGGGAACATACAAACGCCCCAAGAGCATCAACCAGCTAAACCGCTACATCCAGTTTGAAGATGAGCTGTATTTCGACTTTATCTCAAGATGGACTGCAATGAAAAACAGCTGCTCTGGAGTAAGTGATGTACAAGAAATGCATGCTTTCATCAATGGCTTAAAATCCGGCCTCGTACCGTTCATGGTTGTTTCAAAGGAGAACAAAGATCTCAGATCTATGCTTACAACCGCCAATGAGCATGCAGCGACTGAAGGCGACATTAGAGCGAGAGGTGGAAATGTTGATGCTTTGGCCCAAGCCAAAATGACGCCTCGTTCTGAGAAAAAAGCTACTCCAGAAGCACAACCAAAGCCCAAAGAAGTTAATCTAGCCTTTGGAAAGGATAATGGCAGCAAATGGAAAGGAAGAAGCACAGAACCTATCTCCTACTCAAAGGAAGAGTGGGAGAAGATTAAGTCGGAAAACTGTGTCCACCATTCACAATTTGGAAACCTACCGATACCAATGCGCAATGCCGGCTTAATAAGAATATGAAAGGCACTTCAGGATCTGGGAACAAGGGGAAAAGATCCAAGTGGAAATTCTCCAAACAAAAGCCAGAAGCTGAAAAAGAAGACAGTGAATCGGACACTGATGATAAAATCCAGGAACAGCAGCGAAAAGGCGAACCAAAATTCCCGAGAGTTGATGGAGAATGCAACCTAACTTTCTTGGCAACTCCCTCAGCAAAAGTGGTAAAGAGAACACTTCGAAAAATAAACGCGGTTGTTCCACCAACCCCCAAATTCTTGAATTACTCAAATACGCCAATTACCTGGGATTAGTCTGATCATCCCGGAAATATCCCAGAACCCGGCACACCAGCTCTAATTGTAAGCCCTATTGTTCAAAACACTAGGCTAAAAAGAGTGCTGATGGATGGAGGATCCAGTATCAATATCATGTACCTGGATACACTGAAGCATATGCGAATCTCTGAGACCCAGCTCAATCATAGCAACATACGTTTCCACGGCATCATTCCGGGCAGGCAAGCACATTCCATAGGAGAAATTTCCCTAGATGTAACCTTTGGAGAAAAAGAGCACTTCCGACAGGAAAAATCTCTTTCGAGGTGGTGCCATTCGAAAGTGTATACCATGTAATACTCGGACGCCCATCTTTCACCAAGTTCATGTCAAGATCATGTTATATTTATAACAAGCTGAAGATTCTAGGGCCAAAAGGAGGAGTAATTACCATACCGGGAGACTTCAAATTGGCAAACGAGCTGGAAAAGGGAAACGCCCTTTGTGCCGACAGTAATGCCGTCAGGAAAAGAAAGCTGGAAGCCGACAGATAGTTTCAAAGCTTCCGAGAACACAAGACAAGTTATCCTAGATCCCAAAGATCTGACAAAATTTGTCGTAGTGGGGACCGAGATGACCGAGAAATAGGAAAGCACGCTCATCAAGTTCCTCCGTGAGAACTGGGATATTGTTTCCTGGTGTCCTGCGGACATGCCGGGTGTACCCAGGGAACTTGCTGAGCATCAACTCAAAGTGATTCCAGGACCAAAACCCGTCAAACAAGGTCTCCGTCGATTTGACGGAAGAAGGCGAAAGGCTATTGGAAAGGAAATTATCCGACTTTTAGCAGCAGATTTTATCCGGGAAGTTATACATAATGATTGGTCTGCAAACCCAGTATTAGTCCCGAAGAAAGATAGTACTGTTGTTAGGATGTGTATAGATTACACCGGCCTAAACAAATTGTGTCCAAAAGATAGGTTCGCGTTACCGCGAACCGGTCAAATAAGAGATGCCACTGCTGGCTCTGAGCTATTATGCTTTTTTGGATGCTTATTCTGGGTACCATCAAATACGTATGAAGGAGGAAGATCAAATAAAAACTTCCTTCATAACCCCATATGGAACATACTATTACGTAACCATGCCTTTTGGCCTGAAGAACGGAGGTGCAACTTACCAGCGTTGCATGCATTGTTGTTTGCATAGTCAGATTGGCAAAAACTTTCACGTTTACATGGACGATATTGCTGTCGTTTCCAAGGAAAATGGTACACTCCTTGAAGATCTACGAGAAACTTTAAAAAGTTTACGCACTTAAAAAATGAAGTTGAATCCATTAAAGTGCGTATTCAGGGTTCCCTCAGGAAAACTTCTGGGTTTTATCGTTTCTCATAGAGGAATAGAAGTAAACCCGGAAAATATCAAGGCAATCTTGAACATCTCAAAGCCTACGTGCTTAAAATATGTACAAAGATTAACGGGTTCTGCAGCCGCAATCAGCAGGTTTATAAGCCGGCTAGGAGACAAAGATGTGCCATTACACAAATTGTTGAAAAAATTCGACAAATTTGAGTGGACAGAAGAGGCGGACAAAGCATTAACCCAGTTAAAAGAAACCTTGACGAAAGCTCCGATTTTGGCATCACCAAAATACGAAGAACCCATGTTACTGTATCTTACAGCAACAAACAACGTTATTAGCGCTGTGACAGGATTGGAAAGACGGAAGGAAGAGCAAAGCATACCAGATCAATACCCAGTGTATTATGTCAGTGAAGTATTTTCCGAGTCAAAACAAAGGTATCCACACTATCAAAAGCTGGCATATGGCGTGTTTTTTGCATCTCGAAAACTCCGTCATTATTTCCAAGGACATTCCATAACAGTGGTATGTAAAGCACCATTAGGGGATATTATTAACAATGCGGACACAACAAGTCGAGTAGCCAAATGGGGCATCCAGCTAGCTACGTTCGACATTAAGTACCAACCCCGGACGGCAATAAAATCCCAGGCGTTGGCAGATTTCGTCGCTGATTGGACAAAAGCAATGGAAAATACACCAATGCCGGAGTCGGAATACTGGGTCATGCACTTTTACGGATCCAAGATGAAGGAAGGCGCTGGAGCTGGTGTAGTGCTAAAATCCCCAAAAGGTGATACTATGGAGTATGTATTACAAATACACTTCAACGCCAGTAATAACGTGGCAGAATACGAAGCTTTGCTTCATGCCTTGCACATTGCAAAATAAATAGGGGTCAAACACATACTATGCTATGGTGACTCAGATTTGGTACAACATCAGCTAAACCAAACATGGGACGCCAAAAGCCCCATCATGGCCGAATATCGGAGAATGGTGGACGAGTTTGCCATTTGCTTCCTGGGATTTGAAGTATTTCATATCAAAAGGGAAGAAAATTGGAACACGGATGCATTAGCCCGCATGGGTTCAGAAAGAGTGAAAACCCTACCACCAGGTGTGTTGTTCAACATTTGCATGAACCATGGATCAAAGGTGGAGATGTTGATTATCCTCTCTTTTCCGAGTCAATTGAAGTCATGCTCGTTTAACCGGATTGGACAATTCCATATTTAAACTTCTTAGTTGATCAGAATTTCCCGAATGGAGCAGACGAGGTCTTGCAAAGACAGATACAACGTCGATGCAAAGGATACACGGTAATTAATGGTTGCCTGTATAAACGCAGCACTGTCCGAATTTTTCAGCGACGTATTTTGCCAGAAGAAGGCCGAGAAATCCTGCAAGAGATCCATGCAGGAGATTGCAGACATCATGCTCAATCAAAAAGCATAGTCAAAAAAGCATTCCGTGCAGGGTTTTTCTGGCTAACATCCAAGATAGACGCCGAATATATAGTAAATACATGTGCCGGATGTCAGTATTACGCCAAGCAGACGAATATGATAGCCCAAGCACTCAAGACTATCCCTATTACATGGCCATTTGCGGTCTGGGGGTTAGATATGATGGGACCATTCAAAACTGCAAGTGGTGGACTCACACATCTACTCGTTGCGGTAGATAAGTATACCAAGTGGGTGGAGGCGAAACCCATCAAAAAACTTGACTGTGTGACTGCCAGAAATTTCATCATGAACATAGTCATGAGAGACGGCGTTCCACACAACATAATTATAGACAACTGGACAAATTTCTCAATTGGAGAGTTGGCAAAATATTTCCGAAAAACGGAAATACGCCTAGATCTTGCATCTGTGGCACACCCACAATCCAATGGGCAGGTTGAAAGAATGAACAGCTCAATCCTGTAGAGCATACGCCCAAGACTCGAATCTCCTCAGACTACTATACAGCCGTCCAGATTAATAAAGGGACAGATCTAGAGGCGGTAAAATTCCTCCCCTAATGTTGTTGGATGGAGCCAGAGATTGGATCAACGGGCTTCCGTCAAGAACTGTGGATAGTTGGGATGATATGGCTAGAGTATTCACTCAACATTTTTTGGGGAACATACAAACGCCCCAAGAGCATCAACCAGCTAAACCGCTACATCCAGTTTGAAGATGAGCTGTATTTCGACTTTATCTCAAGATGGACTGCAATGAAAAACAGCTGCTCTGGAGTAAGTGATGTACAAGAAATGCATGCTTTCATCAATGGCTTAAAATCCGGCCTCGTACCGTTCATGGTTGTTTCAAAGGAGAACAAAGATCTCAGATCTATGCTTACAACCGCCAATGAGCATGCAGCGACTGAAGGCGACATTAGAGCGAGAGGTGGAAATGTTGATGCTTTGGCCCAAGCCAAAATGACGCCTCGTTCTGAGAAAAAAGCTACTCCAGAAGCACAACCAAAGCCCAAAGAAGTTAATCTAGCCTTTGGAAAGGATAATGGCAGCAAATGGAAAGGAAGAAGCACAGAACCTATCTCCTACTCAAAGGAAGAGTGGGAGAAGATTAAGTCGGAAAACTGTGTCCACCATTCACAATTTGGAAACCTACCGATACCAATGCGCAATGCCGGCTTAATAAGAATATGAAAGGCACTTCAGGATCTGGGAACAAGGGGAAAAGATCCAAGTGGAAATTCTCCAAGCAAAAGCCAGAAGCTGAAAAAGAAGACAGTGAATCGGACACTGATGATAAAATCCAGGAACAGCAGCGAAAAGGCGAACCAAAATTCCCGAGAGTTGATGGAGAATGCAACCTAACTTTCTTGGCAACTCCCTCAGCAAAAGTGGTAAAGAGAACACTTCGAAAAATAAACGCGGTTGTTCCACCAACCCCCAAATTCTTGAATTACTCAAATACGCCAATTACCTGGGATTAGTCTGATCATCCCGGAAATATCCCAGAACCCGGCACACCAGCTCTAATTGTAAGCCCTATTGTTCAAAACACTAGGCTAAAAAGAGTGCTGATGGATGGAGGATCCAGTATCAATATCATGTACCTGGATACACTGAAGCATATGCGAATCTCTGAGACCCAGCTCAATCATAGCAACATACGTTTCCACGGCATCATTCCGGGCAGGCAAGCACATTCCATAGGAGAAATTTCCCTAGATGTAACCTTTGGAGAAAAAGAGCACTTCCGACAGGAAAAATCTCTTTCGAGGTGGTGCCATTCGAAAGTGTATACCATGTAATACTCGGACGCCCATCTTTCACCAAGTTCATGTCAAGATCATGTTATATTTATAACAAGCTGAAGATTCTAGGGCCAAAAGGAGGAGTAATTACCATACCGGGAGACTTCAAATTGGCAAACGAGCTGGAAAAGGGAAACGCCCTTTGTGCCGACAGTAATGCCGTCAGGAAAAGAAAGCTGGAAGCCGACAGATAGTTTCAAAGCTTCCGAGAACACAAGACAAGTTATCCTAGATCCCAAAGATCTGACAAAATTTGTCGTAGTGGGGACCGAGATGACCGAGAAATAGGAAAGCACGCTCATCAAGTTCCTCCGTGAGAACTGGGATATTGTTTCCTGGTGTCCTGCGGACATGCCGGGTGTACCCAGGGAACTTGCTGAGCATCAACTCAAAGTGATTCCAGGACCAAAACCCGTCAAACAAGGTCTCCGTCGATTTGACGGAAGAAGGCGAAAGGCTATTGGAAAGGAAATTATCCGACTTTTAGCAGCAGATTTATCCGGGAAGTTATACATAATGATTGGTCTGCAAACCCAGTATTAGTCCCGAGAAAGATAGTACTGTTGTTAGGATGTGTATAGATTACACCGCCTAAACAAATTGTGTCCAAAAGATAGGTTCGCGTTACCGCGAACCGGTCAAATAAGAGATGCCACTGCTGGCTCTGAGCTATTATGCTTTTTTGGATGCTTATTCCGGGTACCATCAAATACGTATGAAGGAGGAAGATCAAATAAAAACTTCCTTCATAACCCCATATGGAACATACTATTACGTAACCATGCCTTTTGGCCTGAAGAACGGAGGTGCAACTTACCAGCGTTGCATGCATTGTTGTTTGCATAGTCAGATTGGCAAAAACTTTCACGTTTACATGGACGATATTGCTGTCGTTTCCAAGGAAAATGGTACACTCCTTGAAGATCTACGAGAAACTTTAAAAAGTTTACGCACTTAAAAAATGAAGTTGAATCCATTAAAGTGCGTATTCAGGGTTCCCTCAGGAAAACTTCTGGGTTTTATCGTTTCTCATAGAGGAATAGAAGTAAACCCGGAAAATATCAAGGCAATCTTGAACATCTCAAAGCCTACGTGCTTAAAATATGTACAAAGATTAACGGGTTCTGCAGCCGCAATCAGCAGGTTTATAAGCCGGCTAGGAGACAAAGATGTGCCATTACACAAATTGTTGAAAAAATTCGACAAATTTGAGTGGACAGAAGAGGCGGACAAAGCATTAACCCAGTTAAAAGAAACCTTGACGAAAGCTCCGATTTTGGCATCACCAAAATACGAAGAACCCATGTTACTGTATCTTACAGCAACAAACAACGTTATTAGCGCTGTGACAGGATTGGAAAGACGGAAGGAAGAGCAAAGCATACCAGATCAATACCCAGTGTATTATGTCAGTGAAGTATTTTCCGAGTCAAAACAAAGGTATCCACACTATCAAAAGCTGGCATATGGCGTGTTTTTTGCATCTCGAAAACTCCGTCATTATTTCCAAGGACATTCCATAACAGTGGTATGTAAAGCACCATTAGGGGATATTATTAACAATGCGGACACAACAAGTCGAGTAGCCAAATGGGGCATCCAGCTAGCTACGTTCGACATTAAGTACCAACCCCGGACGGCAATAAAATCCCAGGCGTTGGCAGATTTCGTCGCTGATTGGACAAAAGCAATGGAAAACACACCAATGCCGGAGTCGGAATACTGGGTCATGCACTTTTACGGATCCAAGATGAAGGAAGGCGCTGGAGCTGGTGTAGTGCTAAAATCCCCAAAAGGTGATACTATGGAGTATGTATTACAAATACACTTCAACGCCAGTAATAACGTGGCAGAATACGAAGCTTTGCTTCATGCCTTGCACATTGCAAAATAAATAGGGGTCAAACACATACTATGCTATGGTGACTCAGATTTGGTACAACATCAGCTAAACCAAACATGGGACGCCAAAAGCCCCATCATGGCCGAATATCGGAGAATGGTGGACGAGTTTGCCATTTGCTTCCTGGGATTTGAAGTACTTCATATCAAAAGGGAAGAAAATTGGAACGCGGATGCATTAGCCCGCATGGGTTCAGAAAGAGTGAAAACCCTACCACCAGGTGTGTTGTTCAACATTTGCATGAACCATGGATCAAAGGTGGAGATGTTGATTATCCTCTCTTTTCCGAGTCAATTGAAGTCATGCTCGTTTAACCGGATTGGACAATTCCATATTTAAACTTCTTAGTTGATCAGAATTTCCCGAATGGAGCAGACGAGGTCTTGCAAAGACAGATACAACGTCGATGCAAAGGATACACGGTAATTAATGGTTGCCTGTATAAACGCAGCACTGTCCGAATTTTTCAGCGACGTATTTTGCCAGAAGAAGGCCGAGAAATCCTGCAAGAGATCCATGCAGGAGATTGCAGACATCATGCTCAATCAAAAAGCATAGTCAAAAAAGCATTCCGTGCAGGGTTTTTCTGGCTAACATCCAAGATAGACGCCGAATATATATAGTAAATACATGTGCCGGATGTCAGTATTACGCCAAGCAGACGAATATGATAGCCCAAGCACTCAAGACTATCCCTATTACATGGCCATTTGCGGTCTGGGGGTTAGATATGATGGGACCATTCAAAACTGCAAGTGGTGGACTCACACATCTACTCGTTGCGGTAGATAAGTATACCAAGTGGGTGGAGGCGAAACCCATCAAAAAACTTGACTGTGTGACTGCCAGAAATTTCATCATGAACATAGTCATGAGAGACGGCGTTCCACACAACATAATTATAGACAACTGGACAAATTTCTCAATTGGAGAGTTGGCAAAATATTTCACAACGGATAGTTTGGCCGTCGGATATTTGACTCGTGTCACGCCCGGAAAATCCGGGAAATGAGGGGACGGGGTGATAATTGCTATCTCCTCGCTTCTCGCGAGAATCTGTCAGAGATACGTTTCAGGGTTTCACACTGAACCCAAACGTCCGTGTTGTCAGCACGATTTCATCGCTGACGTCATGAGGTTCCTTCTCCACGAAGGCTCGTGGAAGAAAAAGGCGGATTTTGACAAAATCCGAGTTTAGCGTTAAGAATTATTTGGGAAAAAGAAGAATCGAGACGAAGCGCCAACATTTCTCGGAAAGGAATGCAAATTGACGAAAGGTGGCAAAATAAAGTCTCAATCCTTCTTGGGGGATACTGTCGAATATATACCGATTAGGGGTATAGCCGGCATTGTCCTAAAGAGTCGGATTACCAGGGTGGCCTGATTGGTAATGGATCACAGTCCATTAGGCGGCCCAGTAAGCTGACGCGCAGAAGCTGGATTCTAGAAGAACCCGGACCACGGCCCAAGTGGTGCGGCTTGGTGTAGAGGGCAGATTTCTGCTTTCCACGTTAGATACTTATCGTAGTCTTTTAGGTTTCCTTTCTGTAAACCCTAACTTAACTATCTATATAAAGCTGGACGGGAGAGAAGAAAGAGACAAACAATTAGCTAGAAGCCAACTCGCCGAGAAGTTGATCCTCGCCGAGTTAGCGAAACCCTACTCACATTGTACTTTGTATACTTCAGGCTTAAGCCCTGATTTTAGTGAGATTGCAAGAGTAGGAACGCCGCCTAGTTGCGAC
The DNA here is from genome assembly GCA_028641055.1 of Alopecurus myosuroides. Classification (NCBI taxonomy): domain Eukaryota; kingdom Viridiplantae; phylum Streptophyta; class Magnoliopsida; order Poales; family Poaceae; genus Alopecurus; species Alopecurus myosuroides. The sequence goes on along the minus strand of CM054057.1, from coordinate 165,093,664 downwards.
GTACCGAACCTGGGTAAAATTGGTGTTCCTGGTTGTCATACTACCACATCCCCCAGGTCTCTACTAGTAGTCTCATGGCACCCCTGTCTATGAACTCTACTACGATGTCTCGACACTCACACTGACGCGGTCACTGCGCGGACAGCCTACTCAGTCTCTCACTCACACCCCAACAACTTATGGCGGCGACCACGGCGACCATGATTCTCATGGTGGCAGCCCTCCTGGGCACCGCCGCCGGGAGGCCCCTCTCCGGAGACGGAATACTCGGCGGCGCACCCACCTCCCTCCCCGGCGACCCCACCTCCGGCAACGGTCGCACCTCCCCCATCTCCAGCCACCCCCGCGACGTCTTCGGCCTCTTCTTCCGCGGCGACCCCACCTCCGGCAACGGTCGCACCTCCCCCATCTCCGGCAACCCCCGCGACGTCTTTTTTAGAAACATATAGGGTGATGCCACGTATTTATTTTTATTGTTTGTAAATTCAATCAAACATTAAGGTGTTCTTGGTAAATCATTATGTTCCTAAGAGGCGGACCTTAGTTGAGTTCGGGGGAGGGGCCACAGCCCCCCCCCCCCCCCCGGATTCGCAAGAAGGTTTTTTTGAGAGACATTAGATAGATAGTTTTTGTGTGTTTTGGCCCCCTCCCCCCCCCCCCCCCCCCGCCCAGAAAATCAATGTTGCAGTTTGCCGCCAGGTAGTTGTGACAAGCTCCGCCAGTGATGTGCCTCATGCTTGTGTGTCAACCTATCAGGTACATGAGTCTTCTAGGAGTGTAACGGGGAATAGAGTATGAAACGGAACTCGAGGATATAGAGACCCGCGTCACCAAATGAAGGAAAAATGAGCTGGATGAAAAGAAAGGATTTGATCAAGATCTAGAAGAAGCCATAGGTTTTGCTTCTAAGATGAAGAGATTATACATACATAGTAATACAGTTAGTCCCCAAGGAACGGAGGCTAAAAATAAAGAGCATCTTCGCGATTTGGAAGATGGGGCGTGACGTTCAGACATACGCTGCTACCTTTGCCTAAAAATAGTATTGATTCTTGGACTACCTTTTGGACTTGAGGATGGTGATAGGAATCTGCCTTGTTACTTGGGTGCTTCCACGAAAACTACGTGCACGTCAGGAATCTGGCTCGTTACTTACACCGCAAGAAGAAGCCCAGCCTTTTGTTCAAGCTGGACTCCGCGAGGGCTTTTGATTCCATCGCCTAGGACTACCTTTTGGAGCTTATGCAGAATCTAGGGTTCCCTTCTTGGTGGCGAGACTGGATCGCCTTGTTGCTCTCTTCGGCCTCCTCCTCGGTGCTCCTCAATGGCACCACCAGACGCCCTTTCTCTCACTGACGCGGCCTGTGGCAAGGCGATCCTCTCTCCCCCCCTCCTTTTCATCATCGCCATTGATTCCTCAACCGTATCGTAGAGATGGCCAGCACCGCGGGTTTCCTCTCCCCGCTCCCCAGCCGTCAAGCCTCCCTACGCGTGAGTCTCTACGCGGATGACGCCATCATCTTTGCCAACCCGGACAGGCAAGATCTCTCTCGCCTCCTTTCCATACTGGATGCCTTTGGAGATGCGACCGGGCTTTGCATCAACGCCGCCAAGTGCTCCGTCGCCCCTATTAGATGCGGCAGCCTCAACCTTCACGAGATTCTTCTCGGTTTCGACGGGACGCTGGTGCATTTCCCAATTACCTACCTAGAGCTCCCACTGTCCCTTGGGCGTATGCGCGGCGTGCATCTGCAATGTATCATTGACTGCGCCAAGGACAAGCTTGCCACTTGGAAAGGCAAACTGCTTAATCTTGGCGGCCGTCGTGCCCTTACATCGTCGGTGCTCAGCACTTTGCCTATCTTCGCCATGACCGCGATCAAGCTTCCCAAGTCCTTCACGGCTAGTCTCGACAAGATCATGCGCCGCTTCACTTGGGGAGTGGAAGAAGAAGCCGCGGCCAGCGGCAAGTGCAAGATCAACTCGCGGCAAGTTTGCTCGCCTACTGCTACTTCTGCCCACTATGCATGAGCCAGCTCGAAACATCCATGCACTTGTTTCTCGAGTATCTGGTGTCCATGGCGGTTTGGGAGCGTATCGCCGAGTGGCTCCATTGTGATAGTCTCAAACCTCAAATTTGGGCCTCGTCAACCTCCCTCCCGGATGCGTGGAGCCGTGGAACGCCTGCCTGACAGCCTCGCGCCCGGATCGTCATCACGGCATCAAATCCATGCTGATCCTTGTCAGCTGGCGCCTATGGCGAGAGCGCTGTAATCGCGTGTTCTCCAACAAATCCATCACCACGCCTCTCATTATACAGCTCATCATGGAGGAGGCTCGCTCTTGGGCTTCAGTTGGAGCCAAACAACTGCGCAAGCTGCTGGACTGGGAACCCCCCATAAAGCTCTCCTCTCCTTCCCGTGCGTTGTTTTCAGGTCCTTTTACTTTCTCTCAGTCTTAATCCTTAGCCCTCGGGCTGCTTGTAAATATTCTCCCTGCTAAATTAATGAAAAGCTGCTGCTAGTGGCTGCGCCCTCTGCGGCGACAGCCTGGAGACTCCCGACCACATTGCGTTCGGCTGCCCTTTCGCCGCTAACTTCTGGCGTGCTCTCGACGTCGACACAACCCTCGCCGTCTCCGTAGATGATGCCAAGACTTGCCCTCTCCCCGCTGCTGTCCACCCTCGCTCTGCTGCCACCCTGCGCCATCTCTGCCTATGGCATCTGTGGAAACACAGGAATGGGGTCGTCTTCCAAGGCCAGCAACCCTCTCTCGACCGTGCTCGCAAGAACTGCAGGGACGACGCGATCCTGTGGCGTGCACGCCTCCCCTCCAACCAGCAAGTGGATGTTGATACTTGGCTCGTCCTCCTCCGTCCGCAAAGCACTGTCTAATTGTGTTTTCCTCCCAGCTCTTGTACTTCTATACTGTGCTCTCACCCCTGTTGATATGCACCCCCCTCTGTAATGTAACAAACTCGCGGGGCTTCACCCGCTCTTTTTTGAGAAATGGAATATACAGGTGGGGGCATCGCTGCCCCCCGTTGGAAAATCGAAAAAAGAAAAAAATTAATGAAAAGCCAGGAATTGTTGGATCTTTCAAAAAAAAAAAAGGACCGGAGGGAGTATTATACATACGATTCTGGTACTGTTCATGCTCTGGTTCCGCTTCGGTTCCACTATCAAATTTTGAAGAGCTCTTTTACGGTGATTGGGAACGGTACCCGCGGTACCGCCGGTACCATCGACTTTGTTTTTTCTTCACCGTTGATTTTAACATGATTTATTTTAGCCATTGATTAAAACATACTATTCTTTCCAAACAGACCTTATTTTTATTTTTTTGCAAGGGTTAAGTGATGGATGTGATCCAGTAAAAAACAGAACGCTGATCCACATATACGAATCCAGCCGTCGCATGCTCCGAATTGGAAATTAGGGAAGGTGCCGCCGACGCGGGCATGTGCGTCCACCGGTGCGACCGAGCGTGACTGCCAACGCGGTCCTGTGCGTTCATCTGTGCATCCGAACATGACGCCGGCGCAGCCGCGTGCGTGAACGCCTGCGCGTCCGTGAATGGCGGCGTCACCGTGTGCGTGAACACCAGAGCGGACTTGCACTGTAATGAACCCCTGCGAGGCCGTGAACGCTGGCGCCGCCGTGTGCGTCGGAGCGTGACCACAGACGCGGCCGTGTGCCTAAATGGCGGCGGAACGGTGTGTGTCCTAGCGTGACGGCCGGCGCGACCGTTTACAGCAAGGAAAAACTCTTCACTATGTCAGATCTTCTCATAGGAGGCACTCAAAAGTGCTTTTAATTGACTCCAAACTACCTCCAATTATTTTCTAAGGCACAAAACAGTGCTTGATATAGTTGTGTTGAGAAATGTATTTGTAGTCACTTTTTGTAGACTTCCTTTGAACGATTTTTGAGGCAGTTTCGAAACTGCCTCCAATATGCATTGGGGGCACTTTTCAAAGTACCTCTATAAGTCATTTGAGGCATTTTAAAATCTGCCTACAATACATATTTGGGACAGTTTTCAAAATGCCTCAAATAGTATTTCAAAGACAGTTTCAAAAGTGTCTCAAAATGTCTTTCAAAGGCAGTTTCAAAAGTGCCTCTAATAGACATTTGAGGCAGTTATAAAACTGCCTCTAATATACATTATGTGGCACTTTTGTAGCTGCCTCCAAAAAAAAGAAGGCAATTGGAGGCAGTTTTATAACTGCCCTCAAATATTTTTACTCGCGGTTTCTAAAGTGCTTCCAGCATGCTTTTGGTGCCACTTTTGAAACTGCCTCCAAAAAAGTAATTGGAGGCAGAATTAAAACTACCCCAAATCTTTTTACTGGCGGTTTTCAAACTGCCACCAACATTCAAAGGCATATAGCATATACAGGTTTCACATGCAAATACCAGTGCTTTGTACATCCACCATAGAGCATCGTATAGCAAACACAGAGCAAGATGTATAACAAGTACAAAGCAAGATGTAAGACAAGTATAGAGCAAGATGGAGAACAGATTCTAGAGCATGTTTGAAGGTTATAATCACGTTTAAAATGCATAAACAGATTTCACCTTGCAAAGTTGTTTCAATGATTGCATAAACAGATTTCACCTTGCAATGTTTCATATGAATCCAAAGGAATCACATTCACTCTCTCTTAATTTCTAACTTGGTTTCCTTGTTCTCTTACCAATTGTTGCATGTCTTGTGTCATCAAACTGTTGTATTTTCTTTCTTCTCTTATGTGCTTCTTCATGTAGTTCCTCTGGTAGCTGTGAGTCACAAACTTCATCTGGCAGCTGTGCATCTTGATGTAGTTCCTCCGGCAGCTGTGAGTCATACATTTGTTCTGCCATGTGTGAGTCCTTTGGCTCATCTACCCGATGCTTCTTCTTGAGCTTTCTAGTGTTGACTGTTGTAGGCTCTGGTACCTGTGAGTCATCTACTTCATCAACTTGCTGCTCTAGCATCTGTGACTCGTGTGGCACTTTCTTGAGCTTTTTAATTTCGACTGATTTTGGTTCTCGCAGGTGTGAATCCTCTACTTCATCAACTTGCTGCTCTAACATCTGTGACTCATGTAGCACTTTCTTGAGCTTTTTATTCTTGACTGCTTTAGGCTATGCCAGCTGTGGATCCTCTACTTCGTGTAACTCTTCCGGCACTTGCTGCGAATCATCTACTTGTTGATCCAATTCCTTGACTTCCTCTCTTCTTAGTTTCTTCTTCAGTTTTCTAATTTTGCCTGCTTGAGGCTCTGGTAGCGGTGAGTCATCTACTACCTGACATTTCTGTATCATCTACTTGCTGCTTATTTGGCTCATCTGCTTGTTGTTGTTCATTTGCCTCATCTACTTGTTGTTTTTCTTTTCTTGTTAATTTCTTCTTGACCTTTCTATTTTTCACTGATATAGGTTCTGGAAGATCTACTTCCTCTGGAACTACTTGCTGTGTATACTCTACTTTGTGATCTACTTCATGGTCTTCCCGCTCCTCTAGTTGGCATTTTCTTGGTGCTGTGAATCCTCTCTTCTTTATGTGTATTGCTGGAAGCTCTGTATTCTGTATTGCTGCATTGCTGGAGGCTCTGTTGTGAATCCTCTCTTCATAAATAGCTCCCCTTGCTGATCTGCCTTCCTGCTGCTGTGTCTTCCTTCTACTACCAAGCAAAAGTCTCATCAAATTTATTTTTCTTTCCCTTGTTTACTGACTTTGTAACATTTTTTTCGCTAGACGCTCATATCTATTTGTTGTCTATTGCTCAAGTGTCAAGACTAGCCCATCAGCCCTTTTCTTGCCTATGCTCAAGTGTTTAGCTAGCATCTCTATGATAGTTCTTGGATGTTGTTCAGTTTTCACCTGCAGACAATAGTTTTCATTAAGTACATTGTGTTGACCATATTTCAGGATAACTGAAGGGGATATGCCCTAGAGACAATAATAAAGTGGTTATTATCTTATTCCTTGTTTATGATAAATTTTTATTTCTCATGCTAGAATTGTATTAACCGGAAACGTTGATACATGTGTGTTTAATAAACAAACAATGGTTCCTAGTAAAGCATGTCTTTTGACTAGCTCGTTGATTAATAGATGATCAAGGTTTCCTGATCATAAACATTGGATTTTGTTAATAACGGGGTCATATCATTAGAAGAATGATGTGATGAATATAGACCCTAACTAAGTATAACAATACGATCAAGTCATTTAGTTTATATTTTTATGTCTTGCATACGAAGTAACTTATTCCTTAGACCATGAGATCATGTCAATCATTGATACCGGAAGCGTGCTTTGATGTCATCAAACGTCACACCGTAACAGGGTGACTATAAAGGTGCCGTTGGGTATTCGGAAAGTATTAGTTGAGGCTCATGGATCAAGAGTGGGATTTGTCCATCCAAATGACGGAGAGATATACTCTGGTCCCTCTCGGTGTATCACATCGACAGCGCTTGCAAGCACGTGACTAGGTCACAAGGATGTCATATCACGAAATTGAAAAAAGAGTACTTGTTGGTAACGAGATTGAACAAGGTATGGTTGATACCATTGATCTGATCTCGGGCAAGTATAATATCGCGAGACAAATGGATTAGTCACGAAGGTTAATGGTTCACACGATCACGAGATTCATCGTTGAATATATAGGAGTCATCACGGATCTCCAGATCCCGCTATTGATTATTGATTGGAGAGGAGTCTCGATCATGTATATGTTATTCGCGAACCGTAGGGTGACACACTTAAGGTTCGATGACGCATTGGAGAGGATACGGAATATCGAAGAATGTTTTGCGCAACATCGAAATTGTTTCAGGGAAAATTGAAATAGTTCAAGGGGTTTTTCATCGAATGGTTGTTAATAGAATTAAGAAATAATTCGAGGTGCTATATACAAAAGTTTGTTAATAGAATTAACAAATGCTGAAATAAAGAAATAAAAATGTTTTATTTATTTATTAAAGAAAAACCTTTGGGATTTGTTAGCGGAGTTTAAGTGGAAAATGAGTGGGTGTGAGTGGAGAGTCCACTCACATGATGAGGGAAGAGGTGGGAGCACCCCATGGGCTGGCCGCACCCCCCTTGGGCTGCCTCCCCCTCCCCTATAAAACGAGGGTGAGAGCTCTCCCTCCTCCACACACTTGCCCACTTCACTTCCTCTCCACCCGCTGCTCCATTCCATGGTCTCCGGCTTAGCGAAGCCCTGACCGTGGGATTCTTTGCCACCACCATGCCGTCGTGCTGCTGGAGTTCCGAGGAATCCTCTACTTCCTCTGCCCCACTGGATCGAGGGAACGGAGGTCATCATCAAGCCGTACGTGTGACCGATCACGGAGGCACCGCCAGATTGCGGTGCACATCTTCTCGCTCTCGGGATCAGTGTGAGTACGAATACGCCAACAATGAGATCCGATCTCGTAACGCTTTGTATCTTAGAGGGTATGTTTTCTTAAGACTCTCTTTATATGCTCGTTACCTTTCATCTTCTAGGTTAGATCTTGGCCCTCGGGTTTATCACGCGTAGGCAATTTTTTATTTTCTATGCAACGTACCCTTCAATAACAATGTGGCATTATAAATATTTACTTACATATAGTTTTGGCCATGGGATAGTGTGTGCTTCAACATGTCCCAACAATTTAACTCTTCCTTGTGGATGAGGAAGCTTTGTTGTACAATTCACAACAAGGTCCACCATGATTTAAAGTAATGACCTTTGTCACACTGCATTGATCCAATTGCTACAATAGCATTACTTGTTGGGGGAATTAAGATGAACACTCATCCGAGGTTTTATTATGAGCACGTCTTCATTTTTTTCATTCTTCTCCTTATTAAACTTCTGCGAATTCACATCTTCCTCTTCCTTTACAATTTTGGGAAGCAAGCCTGTGTTGTTATGCTACATTCAACATTTAGCAATATAAGTTAGTACAACTGGTATATAAGTAAAGTATATTTCTATTTTTATTCAAATTTATCTTTGTTCCAAACCTTTTCTAGCAATTGTTCGAATGATTGCTTTCGTACAGGCTCTACCATATTCTGCATATGGTTATCTTGTTCAGTTGGGTTCGAATATTCAATTGGCTGAGCATGTCATTAAGTTAGCACACACTATTCTCACTTCAAGGACATTAACACTGATTTTACATCAATGAAAATACCTCGTGTGCATGATTTGGTTGAACTCCACTGTCCACTTCTTTAGAATTGCTAGGCTTCATGACCTCGAGTTACCATGCAGAGCATATAATTTACAGCACAATTAGCAAACTATTAGCCAGATGTGCCAACTGAGCAGCTAGTAGATGATTCAGAAAATCACAAATGTACTGTTTAAGTGTACGTTTTGTTCAAAACACTGTCCTGCTTCTTCCATACTTGTGACTCCTTTATCACCGTGCCCTGTTTCGAAACGAACTAGAGCCTGGCTGAGTCTCTCTTCCAATCTTTCATGTCTTGCAGACAGGTTATCGAGACTCTGCTTCAACTCTCTATTCTCCAATCTACTTTCAATCAGTGCTACTAAAGCCTTGTACAGTTGCTCTGATCCTTTTACACCAACTACCAGGCCCTGACCATGTCTTGTGATCTTTGCATTTAGAAAAACTGAAGAGTACACATCATTCTCATGTGCTACTTCACCTATAAGTTCTGGTTTTTCTTTGAATTTGTCATTTATTTCTTTCCTCAAATAAAAAACATAACTCAGTACTATATAGTCTGAAACACTATGACAGAAGCTACCATATAGTTTCTGAATTCTACTTACAAGCTTAGTTTTTGCAAAAGAATTGTCTGGAACCCCTTATCTGGTTGTGTGTGTTATTTTATACAACTCAACCCTTCAAATTTTTCGACCTTCTTGAATCTCCTGTCTAAATAAAGTTTAAAAAGAAATTATTGAATGTACCATTTCAGTTTGTTACAGTGTAAATTCACAGCTTCAAATAAAGACTATCTAGTTTGTACCAATTGATCTTGGACCACAACAAAACTCCGGTGAACTGCATTTAGCTGCCTTGTTCTAGCTGCATGATTGAGTGCACTCAAAGCCTGCATTCGTCAAAGTTTTACATAAACACATTGAAATCAAGTTCAAATTCAACCTCTGATTAAGAGTCGCTCAACTAGTCGCGACTAGTCTACGACTGGTCGACTCTTTGACTCGTAATACTAGCATTCAACTACTGTTTCAGAGTGATGGTTCATAGTACCTTGGCTCTACTTGTTTTCCAGTGTTTAATCAACAATTCCCACCGTGCATTTGGAATCCTATCCTTACATCCCTTTATAATGTTGCCTGCTGTTGAATCTTTCGGCTTGTAATACTTCCTCTTCAAAATTCATTTAAAATCCTTCCACTTCTTGCTAGGAGATTTTAGAACCCAAGGCTTATACAGTTCATCAATTTCGAAAAAACCCTGCAGTACAGTTATAGTTCAGTTCAGACAGTTTGTACAATTTGACAAAATTGAAAGGAGCACAAAAAGAATTTAGTCAATACCCGCAGAGTTTCCCATAACTTCTCCTTCTCACGCTTAGGTACCTTGCTCCAATTTGTAGCAGCAAGGGACACTTCTTTCCCTTTTACCAATGTTCCCTCCAAATTTGTCAAGTCACTAGTTCTCAAGCCACATGGCTGTCCTAGATCGTTGAACTCCAACCTCATTTTGTTGTTTTGATCAAATACTTTCCAGAATCCCTTCATCTCAGTTGGCCCTCTCCCATTTATTTTTTTTCCTTATGCCTGCAACATCAAAATTCAATGAAGTCAAATAAATGCACTGATTCTGCAATTCAACATACAAGATAGCAGTGTTAAGTAAATGTAGTGCACAAGTACATATTGCTAGTACCTTCTAAGTTTCCAACATCAAATCCTTCGGTGCCTTCTTCATCGTGGACTCCTACAGTAGTTTCATACCCAATCCTAGCTTCTTCCTATGGTTCTTCATCCTCTTCACTCCCTTCATCTTCTTCCAAATACTTTTCATCTTCATTCCCTTCATCTTCTTCCTCTTCTTGCAATCTGTAAGTTGTTCCTTTCTGCAAATTCAAAGTACAAACTCATTAATACCATGCTTGTGTTTTTAAAGCGTATAGCTAGTTCTTTGCTTTGTTGTTTAATTTCTTTGGCTACAAGATCTAGTGTTCCTCCACTTTGCTTGTGCAGATGTAGTGATACCATGCTATGGTTTTTCTTCTTGAAGTGCAGAGCTAGGATCATACTCTGTTCTTGATAATTTGTTTGGCTCAAATGCAGTAGAAGCACTACAAATTCAGTACATGTAGGGCTCAAATGCAGTAAAAGTACAACAAATTGTATTTCCCATGCCTCCTTCTCCTCTTGAGCTGGCTTCTCCTCCTCTTGCCCCCTGCAATTGAGCTGCTCCTCTTCCTCTTCCCCCTGCAACTGAGCTGGCTCCTCTTCCTCTTGCATTCCATTCACAAAAATTCAGTACAATGCACTCTTCACTACCAATACGACTGCTAGCCATGACAAATAAAAATTAAATCTACATAATAGATTGGCCTATTTCACATCAGATGGTTCAACTTTGAACAATATAGTACTACTAATACACAAGCGACGCGTAGAGTAAACTTCTATATACAGTACTCCTGAATACAACAGTACAGACAATACTAATATTTATCTTTCCCTGTTCCAGCCTTCATTTGTGCCCTAGTTCCACCCCTCTCCATCTTTTGTATTAGCCTTGTCCCACCCTCTCCATATTGTGTATTGTCCTTGTCCCACCCCTCTTCACCTGGTGTCATGCAGTTGTCCCACACCTCTCCATCTTGAGTATGCACTGGTTTCGGTAATTCGGGGAAGGCTTGAGTATGCATTCTTTTTCTAGTACGGAGCACTCGTAGCCCCTTGAGGATGCACTGCAGTTTCCTATATAGCTCAAAGGCAACAAATCCATCGACAACAACATATTTCAAGTTAACCTCGTCAAGTGGCTACTTCTCCCAGACCTTGTGTCCATTGTATGAAAATTTGGTCTTCATTTCTTCATAGGAGTCGCCGATTAGTTCACCAGCGAGGGCAGCCATTCCAGTTCTAGGGCCACGCCCAGGAATGTGGTAGACATCTTGGATATCCTTATGAAACTTCAATGGGAATTTAAACCCCAAGTTCTTTCCATCACCTTTATGTCCCCCTTATGTCCATGCTAGCGAAGTTACTTAATCCATCCTGAAATCAACTGAATATCGCCTCACAGCGTTCTTTTGGCCTGTAGTAGTAAGAATGTACAAATGTAAACTTCTAGAAAGGCTAGTTTTTGGATAGTTTGACTGAACATTGGTCTATTTCTAAATTTTTGGTGCAGAAAATTTATCTATAACCCTCACGTTGAATAAAAAATTACAGTACCTAGCCAGTTGACAGACCAAAAGCATATAAATAGAATATAATTTTGGAGAATTTGCAGTAGTAATAAAAAGTTACAGTACCTAGCTAATTGCCAGACCAATACAGTTCGATCCACATATAGTTGAACGACCGCCACCTCTTGCTTGTCTTTCTCTTCATTGGTATACTCGAAATACAATCCCATGAACTCCTCATAGGCTGGCATCTTTAGTTGCTTCCTGATGAGCGCATTGAGGGTTTCCTCGACAGTTGCAATGTCGTTCATGTAGACCACCTCTATCTCCGTTGTGCCATGGGCTATGTACTTCTTCCTCACGGTGCAGAGAATTCCCTTTCCCTCGGTGTCCATGGCGTCCATGGTGCCTTTTCCCTTGGAGTCCATGGCAAGAATAGAGAAGGAAGACAGAGAAGGCAAAACGAGGGAAGTAAACAAGGAGGAAGACAGAGAAGGAGAAAACGAGGCAGAAGAAAATGTGGTATTTTCTAAAGTGTAACCGTGCGCATGCGCCATTTCTTTCTAACCGTTCGCATGCGCCACTTATAACCGTGCGCATGGTAACCGTGGCCCAGTTGAAACCGAGTGCCACATGAAATCATGGCCCGCTACAGAGGTGAAAGATCCCACTATATAGGTTCTATCAGTTAAGCCTATTAGCAAAAAAAATCATAAACTTTGTTAAGCCTTCCTAAATGTGTTATTAATTTGCCACCGTCAAACAAAGAAAACAAATTGAGAAAATGTTGACATGCTAACAAACTGAGAAAATGTTAATCTAACTCGCACTGTGTTCATTCCAAGTTAAGGATGTCAAGCGATGAAGAACACTTCACAGAATAAGACCTCTACATCGAGATGGAAGACGACTACATCGAGCCAGAAGACGACTACGTCGAACCGGAAGACGACAACTACATGACTGATGATGATGATGATCTCAGTTCTGAAATGCGCAAGACAACTATCAGAAGTTAGTTAAACAGTTTGTCTGATGTTGGGAACAAAAAATGCATAGGGTACAATTGTAACACTATCAATTCGCATGTAGGCCCAGGGATCACAGGAGAAGAATCTTTTGACGTGTACTGCATTTTTGGCAATGAGGTGGAGATGAATTTTTGAAAGTGGGGCAGCTGATGAGTTTGTCTGAGGATTTACCAAGGAAAAAAATGAGAGGTAATGTCTATAGGCTAACAAAGCCATTTGTTGATCCAGGGAATGGGATCATGGTGAGTTAGAATTTCACATTTTAGATGTCTACTATTTCTTACAAGATCAACATAATTTTATAACTTTAGTAAATGTCTCTGACATTACAAGATGCTCAGTGCTATTTTCATTCTGTACCTTTGATTGTTTGCTACAAGGATTAAGTACTCTTTTTATTTTGGCAGGAGTTCTCAGATGAATTCACCAGAAACTACTTGATTCATTTACCAAAAACACCCAACTACAGTGACCCTACTGTGAGTTTAGTAGTAAACATTTCAGGAAGCACAGTGAACAAGTACTGCAAGATTAGGATGATCAAAGAAGGTAAGTCAGCAGTAGTCTGCGGTTGGCCTGCTGTTGTCAAGTCTTTTAATCTGGAAGAGGGTCAAATTATCCTCTTCAAATTCAAGGACGAAAGGTGTGCTCCAGCTGATCAGAGAGATCCATTTTATTAGCATGAAACAATAGAAAATTATAGATACGTTATGGACGTATCAGGAAGCAGTAGGCCTGGTGAGTATTATAGTTGAGTATGCATTGCTTGCAAACTGAAAATGTACCGTTGAATCAATGATGACTTCTTGTATTTCCATTTTATGTCAGTTTGTTCCTCGTGAACTGCTAGACGACTATGAGTACGACCCGAATTTTGGGACGTCTCTACTGTGGAAAGAGGTCTCGAGCTGCCAATTGAAGATATGTACCACATTTGGGATGAACGCCTTCACTTTGGATATGGAATTGAAGAATTGGTCGCATATGAGGAGATGGTAGAAGACAGAACTACAACCATGATGAGGGTCTATCCAAGCGGCGATTCACTTCGCCTAGACCTTCTGGACGTGATGAATTGATAGAATAAAGCTCCTATGTCATGAAGTCGGTTCCTTTTGGATGTGATGAACTGTTTAGTATGTTGCTTTCTAGAATGTCTTTTGTTAATATGTCTTTTGTTAGTATGTTGACCAAACTGAAGCACTTTCAAGAATTTGGTTTTTAATAGGTTTTATGTCATGAATTTGGTTCTTTTGTAATGTTGTTAATATGCTTTCTGCCAAGAATTTGGTTGTTAATAGGTTTGTACCGTCTCCAATTTTGTTCTGTTGTTTCTATAACGAATTTGGAGGCACTTTTTTGTACTACCTCCAATTATTGGCCGAACCGGAGGCACTTTTCAAAGTGCCTCCAAAAGTGCCTAAAATTGGAGGCAGTTCGAAAAGTGTCTCCTAATGTAGAATAAATTAGGAGGTGGTTTCCAAAGTGCCTCAAGTTGTCCAACAATTAGAGGCCGATTGAAAAGTGCCTCCAAATGGCAACAATTAGATGCACTTTGAAAACTACCTGCTAATAGGCAACAATTAGAGGCACTTTGAAAAGTGCCTCCAACTTGAGCAAATTTTTAAGGCAGTATTCGGTTTAGCGTTTGCAAAAAAGGGCTAAAAGGAGACACTTATTAAAGTGCCTACAAAAAGTCGATTAGGAGGCACTTTCGAGAAAGTGCCTTCTATTGGAGGATGTGGCATATACGTGAATACCGGCGGGAAAGTGTACGTCACCAGCGGCGCGGCGCAACGGAAACACAGCTAGCTAGCTGGCAGGTGCACGCACGCACGACCGACGGCTAGCTGGTAGGCGCAGTGGCAGAGCAACTAGCTGGCACGTGCAGCGCAGGCACGGCCCATGACTGCGGAGTTAGCTAGCGTGCGCAGCGGCGATGCACGTATGGCCTGCCGCCGCGGAGCCAGCTAGCAGGCGGATGGGCGACGCAAGCGCCGAAACTAGCTAGTATGCAGCAGCGCATGCACGTCTCCTAGCTCTACGCGAGGGAAATGGAACGTAGAGAATGAGAGGAGCCGGCCTTTGGGAGAGAGAGGGGCGGACATAGTGGGATATTTTTAGTCTAAAAATTACCAAATTCCTATGCACATAGAAACCGGTCCCACGTAATCTCAATACCGGCCTCATATGATCTTCGTATCGGACCCACGTAGTCTTTGCTACCGTAAGTACCATCGGTACCGTCGGTCTGGTACGGTCTATTTTACAACCTTTGGAACGGATTAGATGAACGGTTTATAAAAATGTCAATCACCGTAAATTTGTAAATTTTGAAACGTACCCCTTCTTCTGGTGCGCGCTGCTCTACATGTGCCCGTTCCTTTTTAACTTAGAGACATTAATAACACCTCGCCTACATGAACTTGTCCGCCACGTGCAAACGCCCTAAGCAACTTGTAAAACGGGCAAACACCCCCACGCAACTTGTAAAGAGTGGTGCAAACGATCCAAGCAACTTGTAAAACGTGCAAACACCCCAAGCAACTCGTAAACATGTAAAGCTGGAGCAGAGTGGTGCAAACGCCCTAACCAACTTGTAAAACGTTCAAACACCCCAAGCAATTTGTAAAATTGTAAAGCTGGAGTAGAGTGGGCTCACCGGAGGTGTGTTAGCAACGGCGAGCAGGGGGCGAAAAAAAACATGTTGATATATGGGGTCAATATACCTGAACATCCAGAAGCGTTGGACGCGTGATGGCTTTTACCCAAGAGGAAGGCTTTAATCTTTATGTCTGATTGCCTCTGCATGATCTGTCACTTGTGCAAAACTGCACTTTGTGAATGTCGTTATGTAGCGGCACATAGCTTTGCTTGTAGCCGTGAGCATAGTTGTAATCAGGTGTTTTGTGGCGTGATTCCAGATATTATCTGGGATGTAATCTGTACTGATGTTGCTTCATCAATATCTGCCATCGTTATCTCTCAAAAAAAAAGTGTATGACAGTTTTGTTATCTGCTATGCAGTTAAGCACTCTTGTTTTTGATTTGTCAAAAGCGCAGCACCAAAAAAGAAAGTCACGGGCTCAAGGTATCGCAATTTAATGCGTGTGCTGTTCTGGAACATCCGCGGGTTCGGGCGCAAGGGGCGCCGGACCCTGATTAGAGAGCTCTTAAGAAGACATAACATCGACATTCTAGTTCTCCAAGAAACTAAGAAACAAGACTTCACTGACTTCGAACTTCTTAACCTAGAGGTCGGCGAGAAATTCTTCTGGTGCTGCCTCCCAGCCGCGGGACGTTCAGGAGGTATCTTATTAGGTCTCCGTGACAGTGCGTTTGACGTGGAGAGCATCGACAGGGGTCGATCTTTCATCAGCGTAAATTGCCTTATCCGGGCCCATAATACCATTATGACCTTCATAGGAATCTACGGCCCGGCAAATCACGCGGACTCACCGGCCTTTCTTGCGGAGATCTCAGCTAAAGTTGCTGCTTGCCGGCATCCCGTTCTGATGGGCGGGGACTTTAATCTGATCAGGGGCGCGGAAGATAAGAACAATGATCTCATTAACTGGCCTCGTGTAGAATTGTTCAATAATAATATAGCGGACTGGGCGCTTACAGAGATTCCACGCTCGGGGGCGAGATATACGTGGACAAACAAGCAGCGAGACCCGGTGCGTTGCGTCCTCGACCGGGTATTCATAGCGCCTGCGCTTGACGCACTCTTCCCCCTCTCCTCACTTTCGGCGGACCCGATCTTAGGCTCAGACCATACTCCTCTTATCTTGGATACCGGAGGGGGTTCCCCGGTCAGGTCCAACAGATTCTTCTTTGAGCTAGGGTGGTTCGAGCTACCAGATTTCCCTGCGATGTTACAGTTTCAATGGACAAGACTGATGTCGATCGCCGCTGGACGTGACATTGTGGACTGGTGGAAGCACATGGCCGGGGGACTGCAACGTTACTTAAGGGGCTGGAGTGCAAACATGGGTAGGGATGCCCGTACCCGCAAGACTAACTTGCTTAGCCAGATCAAGCTCCTGGACGACAAGGCTGACGGGGTAGGACTGGACGAGGAGGAATGGGCCTTCCGGTACCACTTGGAGGATCAGCTCCTGGACATTTATCGTATCGAGGAGGAGTATTGGCGACAACGGGGTAGAGTGAGGTGGGCTCTGCAAGGGGACGCAAACACCGCCTACTTCCATGCCGTGGCTAATGGTAAACGCAGACGGTGCAACATTACGACCCTTATCTCCCCGTCGGGTCCTATCAGCGACCCGCAGCTTATTCAGGAACACGTGTACGACTTCTTTCGGGACCTTCTGGGGGCAGAGGCCCCACGTCACTTAGGCCTCCTTCCTTCCATCTGGTCAGCTGAGGAGCGGGTTCTTGAGTCGGAAAATGAGAAACTCCTCTTGACCTTTTCGGAGGCAGAACTGGAGGCAGTCGTCAATGACATGAAGACCAACACCGCGCCAGGCCCGGATGGGTATCCGGTGGCCTTCTTCAAACGATGCTGGCCCCTATGCAAACTGGGATTCTTACACATCCTCAATGATTTCATGCTTGGCCGGGTGGACGTATCACGCCTTAACTTTGGTATCATCTCGCTGATCCCGAAGGTCCAGGGGGCTGATATGATTACTCAATTCAGACCTATCGCGCTGATCAACGTCATCTTCAAAATCGTTGCCAAGGCCATTGCCTCTAGACTAGACCCAGTAGCGAACAGGATCATCAGCCAGACCCAGACGGCCTTCCTTAAGGGAAGGTTTATTCTTGACGGGGCCTTAACCTTACATGAGATTGTCCACGAACTGAGAGTCAAGAAACTTGGGGGGATCCTTCTCAAGCTAGATTTCGAAAAAGCTTACGATCGGGTAAACTGGTCCTTTCTGTTTGAGGTCCTGCGACGAAAAGGGTTCGACGCAGGCTTCATTCATCGTATTGAGCAGTTGGTCTCGGGAGGCCAGACTGCTATCTCTATTAACGGACAGGTTGGCCCTTACTTCCGCAATAAACGAGGAGTGCGTCAAGGGGACCCACTCTCTCCACTTCTTTTCAACTTCATCGCCGAGGCCCTGTCGGCTATCCTTTCAGCGGCCTGTGCGTCAGGCCATATCTCAGGAGTTGTTCCACACCTTATCCCCGGAGGCATCTCGCATCTCCAATACGCGGACAACACCATCATCCTGATCCAGAACGACGACCTCTCAATTACAAACCTCAAGTTTCTTTTGCTCTGCTTTGAGGACATGTCCGGGCTGAGGATTAACTTCCAAAAGTCCGAGGTCTTCGTACTCGACCAGCCGGCGCCAGAACAGACCCGCATCGCCA
Source organism: Alopecurus myosuroides (assembly GCA_028641055.1). NCBI lineage: Eukaryota > Viridiplantae > Streptophyta > Magnoliopsida > Poales > Poaceae > Alopecurus > Alopecurus myosuroides. The sequence continues at coordinate 165,075,923 of CM054057.1, read as the reverse complement.
ACATGTTGAACTGCAAACTGGGCGCCTTCCCGTTTCTTTACTTGGGTTTACCCATTTCTGACAGGAAACTTACCATAGAACAGTGGCACTTCCTCATTAATAAGCTGGGAGCCAGGGTCGAGGTTTGGATGGGAAAACTGCTTTCCTCGGGTGGAAGGCTGATCCTATCCAATGCCTGCCTTGAAGCGCTCCCTACCTGCGCCATGGGCATGTTCCTGCTGCAGGATGGAATCCATGAGAAGTTCGACTCCATTCGCGCCAGGTTCTTTTGGGAGGGCGCGGGCCCTAAACGGAAGTGTCACCTGGTAAACTGGCCCGCGGTGTGCCGCCCAAAGGAGTGTGGGGGGTTGGGCCTCACCAACACGAAACTTATGAACAAAGAACTCCTCCTCAAGTGGATCTGGCGGCTATTTCACACAGATTCCTCAATCTGGCACCAGCTGATTAGTGCCAAATACCCGGAGGCGAGCAACATTTTTGCTGCTGACCCCAGGGGGGCTCCCAATTCTGGAACAGCTTACACAAAATTAAACATCTCTTCAAGCTGGGAACGAAATACTCGGTTCAGGACGGGGCCCGTACCCTATTTTGGTGCGACTGGTGGAGCGGGGAGGGCCCACTGCGGGCCCGTTCCCGCTGCTTTTTGCTAGCTGCGAGCTTACTTCCATCTCTGTGGCGGCTGCTTTTGAGGAGAACGGGCTTCGCTTTCGCCGTTCCTTCTCGCCGGCCGCCCTCTCGGAGTGGGTGGCGCTGGTTACGGAGCTGGCTGATGTAGGTCTGTCAACTGGTCAGGATTCCATTTCCTGGTCCCTGGAGCCTTCGGGAAGGTTCACGGTGGCCTCGATGTACAAAAAAGCTCTCACAAGGGGCCTCTGTTGCAGTGTGCAAAGAAATGTGGGAGGCCAAGCTCCCACTCAAAGTTAAAATCTTCATGTGGCAGATTGCGCTCGATAGACTCCCCACGCGTGAGAGGCTGCTTGGTCACCTGGGCGCGGCTAGAGAGGGGTGTGCGTTGTGCGGTACCAAGGAAGATCCCGCCCATATTCTCTTCCACTGTTCGCTAGCTAAGTTAGGTTGGAGTGCGATCCGGCAGCTACTGGGGTGTGGCTGGTGTCCCGCCTCCTTCCCACAGTTCTTCGCTATTCACCAATCGCTGCTGGGCCAGCAGCGCCACATCAGCTGGGTGCTGTTTGCGGCCCTAAGTTGGTCGTTGTGGCTAATCCGTAACAAACTAGCCATAGAAGCAATCGTGCCTAGACGCCCAGCTGACATTATTTTCAAAATGCTTCTTTTTGTGCAGGCTTGGGCAAACCTCGCAAAGCCATGTGATAAGGAGGCACTTCTTGCGATGACGGCGGGGCTGAAGACCATCTACCGCTCGCTGACGCCGGAGCCTTCTACCTAGTCGTACTCCGGTCTGTTTTGGGGTGGCCGGCCCCTTGCTCTTTACTTTATTTGCGGCTAAGCTGTAGGCCTCAGCATGTAATACCTTCATTTGCGTGAACTGCTTGCTTTATTAAGTTAAAGTAGGGCATAATAAAGTTGCCTGGTTTCTAAAAAAAAAGAAAGTCAGATGTAGACGGAGTGCCTGATTCAGGATGTGAAGTTTACCACACATCCTGTCAGTTTTTGCTGCGACTAGTTACTTCCGTGTACTAACTATGGATTTTCTTCTTAATTAGGTGAGCGTTTGCCTCGATATGATTCGTCTTTTGGCCTGGCTTTGTTTATGATTCCGACGACGAGATTAACAGTTGGACAAATAATGGTTGTAGCAGACGAGAACACACTAGCATTGTTCTGTTAACTTGCCGTCCCCGACAGCAATGCGAATCTGCAGCCGTTGGAAATGGTGGTGGTACCGTGAGGGTCCCATACTCCATGTTCTTAGAGCAAGTTCAATAGTATAGTCAACAGCTAGCTTGGCTATAAGAGGTTGCCATGTCACTTGTAGCCGGTCATATAGCCAACAAGTATAATAGTTAGACAAACAATGTGTTACTTTATGAGGACATGGCCCACCTGCCACTCTCACAACATGCCTAGGAGCACGTGCTGCAGCCGGCTCTTGCATGAGTGCTCACCTCTTTTGTCTCTACTCTTCTCTCTCCTCCATGTCATCTAAAATATAGTATTTTAACTCTTATAGCCTGCTGACATAAGCTTATTATACTTGCTCTTATCTATCTCTCGCAGTTCTGGTCTCATTTTGTATAACTATTAATTGTTGTCATAATAACTAACGTTTTTCTGGGTTTGTACTTACAGATTGCTATGTGGAATGAATCGTTGGCTCATCGATCATTTGACCGATGCTGGAGTAGTTAGTTTCATCAAAAGAAAACAAAGTTGCGTCGATCTACCACAGGAGAAGAAGACCACGATAGATCCTGCCTGATCCGCTACAGATCTCCCAGGATCCTCATGGCATCGGTCGATTGACCTCGTAGAACGAACGACACGCACAGAGCGAAAGACTCAATGGATGGAACCGGTCGCTGTTGCCCAGTGGCGGCGCCAGGATTTTGACGATGGGTATTCACCGTTAAGAATGTTTTTCTCACAATGAAATATTTTTTAAATACACCAAACAACACCACAGTACGATTGTCCCTATGCCTGGCTCGGCCTCCGCTGTGTGAGAGTGTATGTAATGGGAAGTCGAGAACATGTGCGATATGCGCTCTGTAACTGAGACAAGCAGGGGCGAGCACATAACGTCTTAATATTTTAAGACATTAAAGAAACTCTATTTAACAAAACAAGGGGTCCACAGAGATTCAATTTTTTTCATAATTTATAATGCACACCTACAGTCTAGGAATGACCGTTGATCCATCCCAGTTTTTTTTTTTTGAAAAATTATGACCACTTAAACGTCTTGGGCCTCTCCAAAAAATATTCATTCCTTCTCATGTCATCTCTAATTTTTGGGGTAGCATATTTATCGATTGTATTCGAATACCAAGATTGGTAATAACATTAGAAAAATCAAATATTTCATAAACATAGGTTCCATGATTTGTCGACATCAGTTTAGATGCAAACATTAAATTTCTAACAACATGAGCATACAATACACACTACTAAATATTATAACAGAGATAATCAACTCCAAAAGAGAGAAACGAGGCAGTGGTGATTTTTCCATGCGGTCACTTCTTTTTAGTGGTTCCGTGCGTCATTTGTTTCTGGGCAGCTCGCTGGGCGTTCTATTTCATTTACACTTCAGGCCCATGGCCCAACAGAAGCATGTAAGTGTGTCTTCTTCGTTGACTCTCCGGATAAGCTTCCTAGCTCGTTCTCTCTTCTAACCTAACTTAGCGGCGTATGTGGCTACGCGACCCTCTCGTTTAGGGTTAAGTGCTCCGGCGGCGATCTAGCCACCGTGAGAATTACCAGCGGCTACCGGAGTTCTCACCTTCCCTGAGAGAGATTCGGGCTGATTACGGGGATAGCTTGCCTGTCCGCCCGGCCTTGGTCTCCGCAGGGATAGGTGGAGTTTCGGGAGGCCGAAACCCTAGGGGGCTATGGCGGAAAACTCAACAGCAAGTGGAGGATCGGGTTTGGACAATCCAGAAGGGGAGGAGATCGGAGACATCTTTCAACATCTTCAACTGAACGATGATGAACTCGATGATGTGTACGTGGGGGAGGAAGCGATCAGAGAGTACAAGAAGGAGGCACGATGGCTAGCGATCGGGAAAGTCTTAACAGATAGATCGTTCAGCGGAACAACATTATTTGAGAAGATGAAATCCATATGGAATCTTGCAAGGGATCCGGGGTTCCGTGAAGCAGGAGAGAACTTATTCATCTTTCAGATGCACTGTCTAGGGGATTGGAAGAAGGTGGTTCATCAGGGTCCGTGGACGTTCCGTGGATGGGGGGTTATGCTAGAGGACTATGATGGTCTCATCGATCCAGAGAAGGTACAATTTGGAGGTTTGACAGTCTGGGCACAGATTCATGGCATCCCTGAAATTTTTCGAAAGCAAGAAGTCGTGGATGGTTTGGCTAGAAGGGTTGGTCAAGTCAAGGAAGTGCAACTCAATCCAAAATTGGTTTTTGAAGGGAACTATGTGAGGCTCCGAGTGAGAATCGATGTTGCCAAGCCACTGATTAGGGTGGTGTCTTTGGCTCTACCGGAAGGGAGGAAGATGCTACCGGTAAAATATGAGAAGGTTCCGTTTTTCTGTAGGCAGTGTGGTCTGATGGGACACAATCATGAGGAATGCGGCGATGGAGCGTGGGATGTAAACAAATTACAGTATGGGTCATGGATGCTTGCAACACGCCGGGCCACTCAACCTGCGTTTGAACCTCGGAAATATGTGCCTACTAGAGGAAGGAGCCGTGGAAGGGGGCACTCGGTGCCTAGGAAGAGGTCATCGGAGGATGCCGAGCTAGATGATGATACCGATGACACAGCCCAAAGCCCCCTAAAAAAAGTGGATGAGCAGATCTCTGAAGGTGGCCACGGTAGAGTTAGACGCAAACTCGACGTCAATGACACGGTAGTAGAGACAGAGGAGTTAGTGGGGGTTGAACAGGAGGAAGATGTTGTGAGCTCAAGCATAGGGGAGAAGCAGATTCCACCCGCGCCATTGGGATGCTCTGTTTGCTCCGATTGGGAGTTCAGCTAGGAGATGTGCGGGTGGTTTGTTGTTGCGCTGTGAGGATAAGCGATTAGTTATGCTTGGCAGGGATGGTATCGCGATTGATGTGCGTCAGATCAACTCTGGCGAGGTGGTGGTTCCCGGAGCGGAGATAGATTTCCCCTGTTTTTCGGTTACTGTAGGTGTGCGCTGGTTTTCGCAGCGAGAGAGAGCTAGACTCCCGTGGTCTCCTGAGCAGACACGGAGGCCGTTTGGTCCTAGGGCGTTATTCCCGCGGTTGGACCCATGTGTCAGTGACGAAGTGAGACCCGCGCCTTCTATGCCTTGTGGTGGGGATTCAAGAAACCAGGATAGTGCGAGGGGCCGCTTGCAAAATAACAAAGCGGATATACTCTCTGCCCCTCCCACCTCATCCTCTTCTTCGTGTCATTCGAGATTCAACCACATCTGGGAGAGAGGGAGAGCGGCTGGTGGATCTAGGGTTGTTTTCGTTAGCAAGATAATTCCTCCTTCGATTCTCAAGCCTACTACTCGTGAATCTTGGAAGGGTACTGCGGGCGGGGATCACCGTTCCTTTGCAACGGTGGTCAGATCTGTCCCTAGGGTTACTATGTATCCGTTCAATCGTGGCGGCGGCAGAGGAGATGCGGCACGGCAACCACAGCGTCCAAACTTCCCTCCACGGCGGCCGCTGGGAGGGTACACGGCGCCTGTTGACCGCCCTCCAGTGGTGCACGCTCTTCACGCTGGAGCGCGGGATCTTGGTGATTCAAGTGCTCGTGGCCGGATGCCTGGGCGAGTGACAGCGAGGGGTGGGTTCCAGGGCGGTAGATCTACTAGCTCTGAGCAACCACAGCCAAATCAAGACTTCAGGGGAGGTATGGATAATCTCCTTGGAGCAATTGGTTCACGGTCGTTTTCTGCTAGTGGTCGTCAAAGTGTTTTTAGTCGTGATAGGTTTGCGCATCGTCCTGAGATGCGCGATACAAATTCGGATAGCTCTGCTAACGAGCGTTCGTATCCTGCACAAGTAAACCCTAGGCGTTCTAACACTCCTAATCTCTCCTCTACGGATCTGCCCAATCAAGCTGAGAGAGATGGGGTTGCTGAGCAGCCAAATCGTGAAATTGGACGCGGCCCTGCGCGTGCCGTTCAGTTTAGGGAAAATCAGAACCAGGTTGTTAACATTGAATCTATTTGCAACCTCTATGGAGCCAATCATGATGTGGATCTCATTCATGCTCACCCTAGACCTTGGGAGCTGGCAGCTCCCTTTGTGGGCGCAGCGATTCCCAATGGTGGGTTCTTTGTTATTCCAGAAATTAGGAATCCTGCTCCCACTAAGGAAATTCATCAGGCAATTGTGGAAGTTCTTCAAGGAAACGTATCTGCGAGGCAGATTGAAGAAGAGTTCACTCAATGGGCTGGGAATAGGTGCACTTGGAGGTGGTACGCCAAGCAAATGGCTGCCAACAGGTACCTGATGCGTTTCCCTAGCTCAAGGGATGTGGACGCATGGATACATTTTGGGAGAATTAATATGAGAACAATGCCTTCTGTGGCTCTTCGTGTTGAGAACTGGATTCCTGGTTATGGGGCTGTAGCTGAATTGGACATGGCGTGGTTCCAGGTGTGTAGAATCCCTCTGGATAACAGGAATTGCCCGACTGCTTCCTATGCAGGCCGTTTGGTGGGCAGGACTTTATCTGTTGATAGATTAAGCTTGAATAATGTTGATTATATTCGTGTTTTGATTGGAAATCTCGATGTCTCTCTTGTTCCACCAGTTGTGCCTAATGTTAACATTGGGGGGCCTTTTATGATATTGAATTTACCAGGGAAATTGTCTGTGGGCAGCTGGGTAAGGAGAAGGCTCAGGTACATGTAGAGCATATTGGCCAGAATCTTCCTGAGAATGGGGGAGGTGATTTTAATCATACTCCCAAGAAACAGAAAACTAATGATGGTGCTGCTGCTGCTGGGGAGAGGAGTGGACCTCGAAATGCTGTGCAGGGAGGTTTTATGCGTGATGCTAGAACCTCCTACATGCACTCTGTTGCTGGGAAGCAGATGGCCAAACAAGATTCGGAGGAGGATGTATGCAGCAAGGGAAAGAGGAAGATGACTGAACCTGAACAGGATGAAGAAGAGAGTGATGAAGAGGATTTTGCTCACAGGGTACAGGACCTAGGATACAGCTCTGCTGTAGTCCCTGTTTTGACACAGGTGGGTGTGGGTTCCTCCAGAACCCCTAAAACGCCGCATCTTGCTGTGGATTTCTACGCACAATATCTAGCATATCTTAAAACTCCTAGGATCACTGCTGGGGTTGTGGAAAATCCTGATGAGCCGCTTAAGTATTAGCTCTCCTATGAAGAGTTTTTGAAAAGGCTTTTGGAGACAAATAGTGACAAAAAGATGGAGTGGAGGAAGCAGCTGCAGAATTTGCCTGGGGCAGTGCAGGATCCTGTTGTAGAATCTCCCTTAGTTTCTGGCCATGATGATATGGACAGTGTTGATGGAGTGTCAGAAGAGATTATGTCTGCAGATTCTGCTGATTGCACGCAAGTGTTGAACTCAACTGTGGTAATTACTGAGGTGTTCTCTAGCCCTGAAGAGAAGGAAGAAGCTAGTTCCAAATCCAGGCAGAAGTTGCCTTTCATACCAACTCCTGATCAGCCACTGCCATCAAGGGGAGTGCCAGACTTCAAGCTGACTCCAAGATCAATGTAAATGCTGTCAAGAAGGCCATGGCTCATCTGGAATCTAGGGATAAGACTGAAGGTAAAAAAACTAACTCATATGTTAATGCTTTTTCTGTGTTAGATGATGAATATATCCTCGATAAAGCTCTTGAAATTGGAATTAATGTGTCAACTTTATCTTTACAATCCATTAATTTACTCAAAGATCTAGAGGTTGCTAGAATTGCTGCAGTAAATCAAAAAGATAGGGTTGTTAAGGAAGCTGTTTGCAATGAAAATACTCCTAGTAAGGGTGCTCTAGAAAACTTGGTGGATGATGATCAAGTAAAATCTCCTACTCAGCATCTTGAGCCTGATGATGATGGTTTTGTTACTGTTAAGTCTAAAAAATCTTTAAAGCAGGCTAAGAAAAATTTGGCTGCTAAGAATTCTAATCAGGGAGTGCCCCTTAGTGGCACACGAATCCCTTCTAGGGTCAGTACCAATCACCCTTGGAGTGATGTGGTATCTGGACCAAGAACAAGGAGTAGGTCTAATAGAAATTAATGATTGGAGCCTTCTTAAATAGCAGGGGGTAGGGAAAAAAGGTTTTGCTTTTTCTCTTAGGGATTTAATTAGTGAACATCATCTTGATTTCATTGGATTACAGGAGACAATGAGGAGAAATATTGACAATTCTCTTTGGAGAAAATTTGACCCTGATAAGTCTTTTACTTGGCACTGGTCCCCCTCTGTGGGCAGGTCTGGAGGTATTCTTTGTGGAATCAGGAGTGATAGGTTTGATGTGGTGGAAACTAAAGTGGGTAGATTTCATGTGTTAGCTGTTGTTTTTGACAAAAAACTGAACATCAAAATCTGCTTGACTGTGATTTATGGGGCTGCTCAGGATGAGTTTAAAACAATGTTTTTGGATGCTTTGGAAAATATCTGTTCTGATCTTCAGTTGCCTACTATTATTGGTGGGGATTTCAATATTCTTAGGTTTGAGAATGAGAAGAATAAAGGAGGGGGAGTGACTAGATTTTCACATAGGTTTAATCAAATCATTTTTTCATATGGGCTGAGAGAAGTAGATATGTCTGGTGGGCAGTTTACTTGGTCCAATGGTCATTCTGACCCTACTTTGGAAAAATTGGATAGAGTCCTCATGAATAATGAGTGGGAAAATTCTTTTCCTCTAACTCATGTCATGAAGATTCCTAGATTCCTTTCTGACCATAATCCTTTGATTTTAAATACAGGAGAGGGGTCTGTTAAGAAGGTTAAGGAATTTAGGTTTGAAAAATCCTGGATTGAGCATCCTGAGTTTTAGGATAGGGTTAAATTAGCCTAGGAATCCTCTGGGCTCAGTTCAGATAGTATCTCTAATATTCAAAACAAGATTAAAAAAGTGAAAAACTCTCTTAAGGGATGGGGTGCAAATGTAAGGGGAGCTTCTATTGCTAGAAAAAAATGCCTTCTAGCTGAGTTGGCAAATCTTGAGCAAATTGAAGAGAATCAGATGCTGACTGGAGAACAGTACATTAGAAAAGGGAATGTGCAGAAGGAAATGATGTCCATTTTGGAGGAAGAAGAAAATATTGGTTTAGTAGGTCTAGTGAAAAGTGGTTGTTACAGGGGGATCTTAACACTGCTTATTTTCATAGAATTGCAAATGGAAGGAGGAGGAATAGTACAATGTACTCACTAACTAATATTGGTGTGGAAATACAAGGGACCATGGCCCTTCTGAGCCATGCAACTGAGTATTACAAATCTTTATTTGGGCATGGCCCTCAATGTGTGATTAATATGGCAAATGATGTGTGGAATGTAGAGGAGAAACTTTCTGAGGAAGATATTCAAATGTTAGATGTCCCATTCTCTGAATTGGAAATTAAATCAGCTATAGATAATATGGAAAAGAACAAAGCCCCTGGTCCTGATGGAATTCCTATTGAATTTTATCAGGCTTGCTGGCCTTTAGTTAAATCAGAGATAATGCAGCTCTTTGGTGATTGGTATGAAGGAAATCTTCCTTTGTACAGGTTAAATTTTGGTATCATTATTTTGCTTCCAAAAACTCCTGATGCAGATGTTATTCAGAAGTATAGACCCATTTGTTTGTTGCAAGTTTTGTATAAGATTCCACCTTTTATGTAGACTTGAACCCTTTATGTCAAAACTGATTTCACCTTGCCAAAATGCTTTCATTAAAGGTAGAAATATTATGGATGGGATCTTATCATTACATGAAATTTTGCATGAATCTAGAAGGAAAAATCAGCAGGGGGTGGTGCTAAAACTGGATTTTGAAAAGGCTTATGATAAGGTGGATTGGGAGTTTTTGTTAAACTATGTTTCTCAGAAAGGGTTTAATGATAGATGGCAAAGAATTATTAGGGACATTGTCCAAATGGCACCTTGTGTGTCAAGATTAATGATACCAGAGGAAAGATTTTCCTAGTCATAGAGGGGTTAGACAGGGAGATCCTCTCTCACCCTTCCTTTTTAATTTGGCAGCTGAAAATTTAACAAAAATGATTACTCAGGCACAACAGGCTGGTCTTTTAGTGGGATTAGTCCCACATTTGGTAAACTTGGGGGTTGCTATTTTACAGTATGCAGATGATACTATTCTCTTGATTCAGGATGATAAGGAACAGGCAATACATCTGAAGTTAATCCTTTTTCTTTTTGAAGCCATGTCTGGTTTGAAAATTAATTTTGAAAAAAGTGAGGTTATGATGATACTTAAAGATGATATAAAAAATCTTGAATATGCTGATATGTTTGGTTGTCAATTGGGTAGCTGGCCAATTAAATACCTGGGAGTCCCTGTTTGTGGCTCTAGGTTGAAAGTGGTTGAGCTAAATGGGGTGGCAGATAAACTTAAAAAGAAGTTGGATGGTTGGGTAGGGAATAATTCTTCAATTGGAGGGAGACTCACTTTGATTCAATCCTCCCTGGGGGGGACTGCTATCTATTTGATGTCTATGTATTTGTTGCCTGTGTCTAATCTGGAGTTGTTAACAAAAATAATCAGGAGGTTCTTTTGGCAGGGTACTGGGAGTAAGAAAAAATATTACATGGTTAAATGGGATGCTGTTTGTAGACCTAGGAAAAAAGGAGGATTGGGAATTAAAAATCTAAAGATTCAGAATATCTGTCTGCTGTGTAAATGGTGGTGGAGGTTGGAATCTGAAGATGGAATGTGGCAAAATCTGGTTTGTAATAAATACAACATAGACAAAGGGATTTGGGCAATTAAACCAAAACAAGGTGATTCCCCTGTGTGGAAGGACCTTTTGAAAGTAAGAAAGTTTTATCTTTTGGGTAGGAAAATGTGTGTGGTTGGGGGAAATGAAACTAATTTCTGGCAGGATGCTTGGCTTGGAGAAACTCCTTTGGCTAGTGTTTTCCCTAGGTTGTTTGAAATTTGTGATCAACAAGAATTAACTGTGAAGGAAATGCATAATATTGGGTGGACATTTTCCTTTAGAAGATGGCTAACACCAGTTCTGCAACAGCAGGCAAGAGAGTTAAGGAATGCTTTAGCAACTGTAGCATTAGGGGTTGGGAAAGACATACCAAAATGGAAACTTAATAAGAATGGAATTTTTTCTGTAAAATCTCTGTATAACAAGTTGTCCTCGTCTGGACCAGATAGATCTTTCAAATATCTGTGGAAAGCAAAGATTCCTCTCAAAATTAAGATTTGGCTTTGGCTTATCTGGCATAATGCAATTGCCACTAAGGATAATATGTTGAGGAGAAAATGGGTCGGCAGTCCAATTTGCGGGTTCTGTCACATGAATGAGTCTATTAGTCATTTGTTTTTTGAGTGTCCTGCTGCTAGTTTTGTGTGGAGTTCGATGTGTATAGCTATGGGTGCAACTGCTAGGCCCACTGGTTTTACTCATTATTTTTGGTGGATAAACAAGTTATTTCCTAGGAAAACAAATTTACATGTAGTGGGTATTGCTGCTCTTTGTTGGGCTATTTGGAAATTGAGAAATAGGGCTTGCTTTGATGGCAAGACTATATCATCTCCTGTTGAGATGGTGTGTTACATGTGTGTTTTTCTTCGTTATTGGGCAGGACTACAGGGGGAAGCGGATAAGAGCTTGCTGGAGGAAGGAGCTAAGATGATACAAGATGTTGCAGTAACGGCTTATGCGTCAACTGGATCTTCGGCGCAAGATGAAGAGGAGACAGAACATGCTGATGATGCTGTTCAGGAAGAAACTGATGATTGATTTGTCTTTGCTGTCAGCGGGTGGTGTTGTCAAGCTACTTTCTCTTGGTTAAGGGTCGATACTCTTGTTGATCTTGTTTTTAGGCCTTTTGGTTTTGTGGCCGGTTATGTGGTTTCAGGTTGGAGGCCTGATAGACTATTTCTTAGACGTTGGTTCTGGTACTTTGCTGTGGGTTTAGTTTCTTACCGTTGGACCTTTTTCTTGTTTAAGTTGTAAAAGACTCCTGTTCTGTTATTTCAATAATGGAACCCGGCTCTCCTTGTGGGAGGCGTATGTAAAAAAAAACAATTCAATTTTTTGAAATTTTAAAAAAATGGGAAAAAATATTTTGAAATTTTAAATAGGATGTTCGCCAGCGGTAGCTAAATAGCTCTAGCGAACAGGATGGCTCGCCAACGGTAACCTATTACCACTGGCGGGTTACCGCTGGCGAACACCACTTCGCCAGCGGTAGCTATATTTGGTTGCCCACTGGTAAGCATTTTCCTACTACTGCTTTATCGACGCTCTCCGAAATTGGGAACGAAGCAAAAGTGTGCTTTGACCACAGCGTGGCCAAGATTGGGCCACGTACCGATTTACACGTTGGTGGCACGTTGAACATGGCGGTGGGCTGCGTCGTACACCCCCCTTGGCGCGTGTGTGTGGCACGGTTTGGCTTGGGGGTATAGAGAGGGCACCATGAATGGCAGGTACCAATGTAGCCCCACTAGTCAGCCTTGTGGGGGAGGTGAAAATGGTGATAAGTGTTCTTCCATTGATTCCATCCTTATCCAGCTGGGGGTGGCGAGCGACTCATTCAACAAACCCTAGACGCACTTGCGGTGTCATTTTCGTCAGATCTCCCACCTCTCTACGCCCCACCGCTCCACAAATCTTGTTGCCGCTGCTCTGGAGTGGAGTATCCGCTAGTGATTCACGAGTAGAATTCCATACTCAGGTGAAGGCTAGGAAAAGACTAGGAGCGACAAATCAAGAGAGCATAAGAGCCATAATCATGGATAACGACATAAACATCATTAATTAAAGCATAAGCGGTATCACAAGTTCAAAAACTAAGTGGTCATGGAGGCTATTCGTGACTGGTTCATAGTCATAAACATGGTGTAAGCATGCGCCAAGTCAACCAAATAAAATATTCGAAAGAGAATATCATAAATTTATGCTTTACTATGACAAGAACAACTCATGGATCTTTCAAGACATATTAAACACTCTCGGCTATACGAGGCTATTCATGCTACTCAATAACCACAAGGCTTTAAAACTAAAATAACATTTAGCATGGCATGAAAAAATTCTAGCCACAATCTATACAAGTTTCTACTTGCACCGTTATAAATTCTACTTCAAGCAGCAGTTTCTTTTCCCAACAAGCACCGTACAAGATATGTTTTAACAAAAATACTCTTTATTATACAGCAAGCAAACATGAGAGTACTCACATAATACTACTAAAACTAACAACTCTGAATAAGAGATGCATGAAAACAAACGCTAAACGCGGTACTAGCAAAAAGTTAGCACTCACAGAACAATAAGAATGAAAACTAGAGTGTTCTAAACAATGAAAACGGAGCGTGCCTCTCTCCCACACAAGTATGATAAGATCCAACCATAAAGTACAGCAAATAAAACTAAACAAACTGAAAGCAAAAATAAAATACGCTCCAAGTAAAACACGTAATATGTGACTGAATAAAAATATAGTTTCACTAGAAGTGACCTAATAATTTGTCGATGAAGAAGGGGATGCCTTGGGCATCCCCAAGCTTAGAAGCTTGAGTATTCTTGGAATGATCTTGGATGTACCTCCGGGGCATCCCCAAGCTTAGACTCTTCACTCTTCTTGATCACGTCATATCATCCTCTTCTCTTGACCCTTGAAAACTTCCTTCACACCGAACTTCTCACAATCTTCATTAACAACGTTAGTGCAATCAAAATAAATTCACATGGTTCAGTTTCAACACAAGTATAACACTCATAAACACATTAGATACTTTCACAACTTCTTTTAAAATTCTTTTTCCCAAAAGAACACCAAAAGAAAGAGATTAAGATGCAAATGCAATTATTGGCAGAAATTTGTCAAAACAGGACAACAGGTAAAGATGATTCTTTTCGAAAACCTTCCATTACTCAAATAAAAAAGTGTTCAACTAAGAAACGTTGCGGAATTATCTGAGAAATAAGCACAAAAAATTTCAGATCATTCTGATCTTTCAGGGTTTTATACGATGTTTTACGGTGGACAGCAGAAATCTGTTTTCTGCGCAGAAATCCGAAAACCAACTCCAACTTTCCTCAGAAACTTTATTTGTCACTACTAAAACATGAAATGAAAGATACAAAGTAGTTTCTACAGAGGTATAAAACCTCTTGAATCAAAGAAAACAGAGAAAAACAAAACAAAAAAATAAAACCATGGGTTATCTCACAAGAAGTGCTTTTCTTTAAAGCCTTTTACCTAGGCATGATAATTTGAGGAGATGCTCACATAAGAATTATGAATTGAAGCAAAAGAGAGAATCAATGAGAAAATATAAAACAAATTTAAGTCTAAGCCAATTCCTATGCAAAAAGAATCTTGTAGAAAAATAAGTCAATAAAACACAAAGTGGCTAGCATAGGAAAGCAAAACAAGTGCAACTTAATAATTTTCAACATAAAGAGATGAAACTTGATATTGTTGAGATGTATAAAATTATGTTTCCCTCTCTCATAATAACTTTCAGTATCATCATGAATAAAATTAACAATATAACTATCACAAGAAACATTCTTATCATGAGCCACATGCATACAAGAATTATTACTCTCCACATAATCATAGTCATTCTTATTAATAGTAGTGGGAGCAAATTTAACAAAATAGCTATCATTATTATTCTCATCACCATAATCATCAAATATAGGAGGCATTTTGCAATCATAATTAATTTTCTCCTCAATAGTAGGTGGACTGAAAATATCATATTTATCATTGTAAAAAGTTGGAACTAGAATACCACAATCATTATAATCATCATATATTGGAGGCAAAGTATCATCAAAGTAAATTTGTTCCTCCGTGCTTGGGGGGACTAAAAATATCATATTCATTAAAACTAGCTTCACCAAGCTTAGACTCTTCCATAGAATTAGCAATAATGGTGTTTATAGAGTTCATACTAATAACATTGCCACTAGCATGCAAATAAAGCTACATAGGTTTTTTAATTTTCTCTTCAAACACTTCATGTCCTAACTCAAGATAAATATTATAAAGCTCTCTCATATTTTTGTTGTTTTCCATTAAGCCTAACTAGTGAAAATAAAAACAAGAAACAAAAACATATAATTGCATGATCTAAAGGAAATAACTTCGAGCACTCACACCCGAGGATGTGAGTACCTTTTACCTTACCTCTCTTGGCAACGGCGCCAGAAAAGAGCTTGATGTCTATGCACGCTTCTATTCTTGTAGACAGTGTTGGGCCTCCAAGTGTAGAGGTTTGTAGAACATCAGCAAGTTTCCCTTAAGTGGATCACCCAAGGTTTATCAAACTTAGTGAGGTAGAGGTCAAAGATATCCCTCTCAACCAACCCTGCAATCAAGATACAAGAATTCTCTTGTATCCCCAACACACCTAATACAATTGTCAGTTGTATAAGTGCACTAGTTCAGCGAAGAGAGAGTAAAATTCAAGTAATATGGTTGATAATAAGTGATAATAGAAATCTGAAATAAATATGGCAGCAAGCAAACATGTAGCAGAACAGGCGGAAAACGGTGTTTCAAAGCTTGGAAACAAGGCCTAGGGCTCCTACTTTCACTAGGGGACACTCTCAACAATGATCACATAATTGAATAACTAGATAACTTCTCTTACTATGCTACTCTTAACCCTCTCCGGTTGGATAACGAACACTAATCATGGCGTAGGGCTGCAAAAAGCTTTCCTTAAAGTAAGGATTACCATGTCTAGTTAACCCCACGCTATCACTATGAGCGCCCCAGAAGGTACTAGACAAACACAACAATTCATAGAGGAGACACACATCATGTGCACACTATCACCTTCACACCGCGATATAAGGTGACTCCATAGTTCATATTAATAAAGCACTTGAGTAGCATAATAGATGAAGAGTAACATCTACGAATTCAAATAGATTACAAAGCTCGTGATCACATATAGATCACACCATGGGAGAGAGAGATGAACCACATAGCTACCAGTAGAACCCTCAGCCTCGGGGGAGAACTACTCCCTCCTCATCATAGGAGAAAGCAACAGCGATGGAGATTGCGGTGGAGTCAATGGAGATGACTTACGGGGGCACTTCCCCGTCCCGGCAGGGTGCCAGAACAGAGATCTGTTCCCCGAAACTTGTCGGCGGCGGCGGCGGAGCTACGGATGTATTTTGTGGAAAAGGTCGATTCTTTTAGGGTTTATACATCAGAGAGTATATATGGGCGAAAGAGCGATGCCGGGGGTGGCCAGTGGGCCCACACCACCAGGTGGAGCAGCGGGGGGGACCCGCGCCACCCCATGGTGTGGCCACCTTGTGGCTCCCCTCCGGGGCTCTTCGGGGCTTCTGGAAGCTTCCGAGACTTCTAAGTCTTCTGGCTTTCAAATTTTCCAATTCCGAGAATATTTCCAGAACAACTTTTCTAAAACTGAAACAAAAGAAAACAGGGAACTAGCTCTGTGGCATATTGTTAATAGGTTAGTTCCGGAAAACGTGTAAAAATGCTATAAAGAAGGGAGAAAACATGTAGCAATTGGCATAATATCATCATGGAACATCAGAAATTATAGATACGTTGGAGACGTATCACCCCCATCTCCGATGCCCCCACCTCTGGTGGCGATCCGGACAACGACGACGCGCTCGACTTCGCGCCGACGGCTTCCTCCTCTGCGTGGTGCTCCTCGCGGTTCTGCTGTGAGCAGCTAGAAGTAATGGCGCACGGCGTGCCTTCATGTATCGTTGATGCAAGTATTATATATACACTATATAAAAGTTGAAGATCTTATCGTGTTGGTAACGATTCCGGTACTGTTCATGCTCTGGTTCCGCTTCGGTTCCACCGTCAAAATTTTGACACGTACCCCTTCTTCTGATGCGCGCTGCTCTAGACGCGCCTGTTACTTTTTAATTTAGAGGTTAATAACACCTCGATAACACGTACTTGTCATGCAAACACCCCAAGCAACGTGTAAAATGTGCAAACACCCCAAGCAACTTGTAAAGTTGTAGCAGTGGTGCAAACGCCCCAAGAAACTTGTAAACCGTGCAAACACCCCAAGGAACTTGTAAACTTATAAAGCTGGAGCAGAGTGGCCTCGAGCGGTGGAGCTATGTTGAGGTCGGGGGGCGGGGGGCCTCCGCCCCCCCCCCACCCCCATCCCATGAAAGATTAAGTGAAATTTTAGTACTATTCAGCCTATTTAGCCCCAAAATCTGTGGTTTTACGCCTATTTGCCCCCCCCCCCCAATACAAGCCCAGCGTGGTTGTAAAGCCCATTCGCCAACTATGGTTCTCCTCTAGGGTCGCCACCTGGAGGACCCCCAGCCCCATCTCCGGCGCCCCCCACTCTGGTCCCCGACCCCCCCCCACTTCGGTCCCTACAACTCCGGCGGCCCCGACTCTGGCGCCCACATCTCCGTCGCCCCCCACTTCGGCGCCCCTCCCCCCACTCCGGCAACCCCCACCCGGGCACCCGCATCTCCGACGCCACCATCTCCGGCTGCGATCCGAACAACGACGACGTGCTCGAATTTGCGTCGACCACCACATGGTGGTCAGCCGGCGCCGCCGCCGGGTTCCTGCTCTGCGTGGTGCTCCTCGCAGTTCTGCTATGAGCAGCTAGCAGTAATGGCGCACGCCGTGCCTTCATGTATCGTTGATGCAAGTATTATACGTACACTATATACAAGTTGAAGATCTTCTTGCGTTGGTAACGATTCCGGTACTGTTCATGCTCTAGTTCCACTGTCAAAATTTTGACACGTACCCCTTCTTCTGCTGCGCACTGCTCTAGACATGCCCGTTCCTTTTTAATTTAGAGGTTAATAACACCTCGCCTACACGTACTTGTCCTGCAAACACCCCAAGCAACTTGTAAAACGTTCAAACACCCCAAGCAACTTTGAAACTTGTAAAGCTGGAGCAGAATGGTGCAAACGCCCCAAGGAACTTGTAAAGCGTGGAAATACCCCAAGCAACTTGTAAACAACCCATGAAAGCTTAAGATTTTTTTTAGTACTAGTAAGCCTGTTTAGCCCCAAAATCTGTGGTTTTAGGCCTATTCCCCCCCCCCCCCAATATACCTGAACTTCCTGAAGTGTTGGATCTTACCCAAGAGGAAGGCTTTAATCTTATGCCTCTGCATGATCCATCACTTGTGCAAAACTGCTATTTGGTGGGCTCGGTCCTCCGTGGTTGTATCAAGTCTTTAGCTGTTGGCTTTGATCTTTGGTCCTTTTATTAAGGATGTAAATCTTTTGTGAATGTAGCTTTGATCTTTGGTCCTTTTATTAAGCATGTAAATCTTTTGTGAATGTAGTTATGTAGCGGCACATAAGCTTTGCTCGTAGTCGTGAGCATAGTTGTAATCAGGTGTTTTGTGGCGTGATTCTAGAGATTATCTGGGATGTAATCCGTACTGATGTTGCTTAATCATTATCTGCCATCGTTTTCTCTCTCTCAAAAAAAGTGTATGACAGTTTTGTTATCTGCTATGCAGTTAAGCACTCATGTTTTTTATTTGTCAAAAGCGTAGCACCGATGTGAAGTTTACCATACATCCTGTCAGTTTTTGCTGTGAACAGCTACTCACTACAGGAATCGCGATCGCGATACTACGCAGAGACCCCGGTATGTTTCTTTTCCACACGTCGATTACTGATTTACTTTGCCTCTAAAGTGTCTAACTCGTGCTCAAACATGTACGGTATTGGAGCTTCGGAGAACGCGGCTTTTGGCCGGGCTTCTCCTAGTGGCTCCCCGGGTTCGCGCCAGACGACGCCGATTCATGGCCGTGTTTCGGCCACTCCTGGTTCCTCGCCTGGTGGCTCCGGAGCTGGTTCGACGGACGCGACACACGATCGGCCCATTTTCACGAGGGGAGACTTGGGCTTCACCCCTTCTCCTCCGGACCGTCTGTAGCTAGCTAGGGATAATCTGGATCGATGTATGGATATATCTGGATCGATGGATGTATGTGGATCGATGTATGACATTAAACGATCTTTGTATGGATGTTTTGATTGTTAATAATGATGGTACTGAGTTTCTAGATGTTTCTATTGCATTGGATTATTATTTGTGATATTTCTGTGATTTTTGGAACGAAAACAGCACAAAATAGAGCAAAAAAAAACCTGGGCAGAGGCTATGCCGACGGCAATGCCGTCGGCACAGGCCCTGCGCTGACCAAATGGTCAGGCCTGTGCCGACGGCATTGCCCCTCCCCCAGGAGCCACCAGCGAGCTCCACGTGTCCCTGGTGTGCCGACGGCACAGAGGCCTCCACCAGCCGCGCGGTGCTGACAGCGCGGGCCCACTGTCAGACCAGGTGGGGCCCACTAAAGTACTGCGCCGACGGTTTTTTCTTGTGCCGACGGCCAAAGCATCTGCGCCGACAAGGGGATACGCCGACGGCGTTGTGCCGACGGTGGCCGTCGGCACAGCAGGTGCCAACGGGATTCTGGGTTGTGCCGACGGCTTCTGGCCGTCGGCGTAGAGCGCGTTTCCTGTAGTGACTTCCGTGTACTAACTAATGATTTTCTTCTTAATTAGGTGAGTGTTTGCCTCGATATGATTCGTTTTTTGGCCTGGCTTTGTTTCTGATTCCGATGACGAGATTAACAATTGGACAAATCATGGTTGTAGCAGACGAGAACACACTAGCATTGCTCTGTTAACTTGCCAGCCGAGCAGCAATGCGAATCTGAAGCTCTTGGAAATGGTGTTGGTACCGTGAGGGTCCCATACTCCATGTTTTTATCTCTCTCTCTCTCTCAGTTCCGATCCTGTCGGATATATACTGAATAGGGGTATAGAAGATGGTAGACAAAAGAGCCGGACTACCAGGGTGGCCTACATGGTAATGGGCTTAGGTCCATTGGGCGGCCCAGTAGTCCAACGCGTAGAAGCCGGATTCTAGAAGAACCCGGATCACGGCCCGCGTGATCTGGCTTGGAGGAGAAGACGGATTCCTTACTTTCCAAGTTACAAGTTAAACGTAGTCTTCTAGGTTTCTGGTTCTGTAAGCCCTAATCCGGCTATTATATAAAGCCGGACGGGAGATAGATTTCATAAGTTCCTTTAGTTCCAAGGTTCTAGGTTCTAGCTTAAGCCTTACGCAACTCGCCGGGAAGTTCATCCTCGACGAGTAGCTGGATCTATTCCCTTACATTGTAACCTTATTATACGGGCTTTAGTCCCACATAGTGAGAAGTGCAGGAGTAGGTACGCCGTACTGTCGCGACGTACCGAACCTGGGTAAATCCCGTGTTCTGTGTTACTACGCTATCCCGTTACCCCACGTCTCTACCGTAGTCTCATGGCACCCCAGTCTATGAAAACTACTACGATGTCTCGACAGTTGGCGCCCACCGTGGGGCAAACGACGTCAGGCGTGAAGTTCCGATCTGGGATACTAGGCGGAATCGGAAGATCGATCACTGTCGGAAGCTTGGAATTCGACGACGACGTCGGGCGCTTCCTCGACAACGGATCCTACATACCGGCGCAAAACCATCTGGTAAGTGCCTGCGTTTTACCGATTGGATCTGCTAATATCTTTATCGGATTAACCGCGGAAGCAATGGGGTTTTGCGGTGAAAGCAATTATCTCCCACCCGCCCTATACCCAGTCGAAGACGACTATGATGCCGGATTTTGCTCAGATCGCCGACAAAACAGTGATACGCACTTTATCGGCATGGTGCAATCCGAGATCGCCGAAAACACGGATGACGGAAATCCCGTGCAAGAGGCAGACAACAATACACCCGTCACAGAGACGGAAGAACCAATACCCGTCACAGAGACGGAAGATCCGACATCCGTCAACCAGACGATGAACTCGGAAACAGAGTCCGTGCTCGCCGCCATTGAGGCGAGATTGGAGTCGGAAACCGGATCGGATAACTTCTCCGAAGACGAAGATGATGATGCCTTCGTAAGAAAAGTTAAGTCCTTTCAAGAGGGATTCCATGAAGTGCTAATGGCAAAACCAGCTGATACAACGGGTGCCGATAGCCAGGAAAGCCCTAAAACCCCTCCGCCAGCAGAGGAGAGGGAAGACGGAGAAACTTCTCCGATATTTCCTAATGTCAAGGAGATGACAGAGGATGAACCTGTCAAAAAACCTCCATCTTCCAAGAAAAAGCACCGTGCTTCTAAAAAACTCCAGTACAAACTCCGGAAGAAAAAGTCAGCTGATCTCGCTGATGAAAACCTGGAAGTTGGAGATATTAGTGGCACAAAGCCTACGGAAAAGAAATCTAAGGAAATCACTGCTCCGCCAATGACAGAACTGGAAGAGCAAGAACTATTACAAACTCCAGTGGGACCCAATGAACCCCCTGAGATGCTGGAAGCCAGGAGACAAGCTTTCCAACGGCAACAGCAACAACTGCTTAGATCTCGGCAACATCTCCAACAAACCCATAATGACATCAAAATTATGAAGGAAGAAATTGAGGAGTACGAGAGAAAGCATAGATCTGCCTTAAAACCTACGAGGTTACCCGGAATTGCAAAACCGGAAGAACTGCCGCCGAAAGAAAGGTTCTATAACCCATCTTGGCAAAAGCAGTTAAACGGCAAAGGTGCCAAGGGCGAACCAATATACAAAACCGCAGCTGAAAACGCGGAAGCAGCGTTCGCCATCTTGAACAATGATCTGTACTCCAACGGGGAAAAACTCCAAGGGGTGTATGCTTTCCTAGGAAAAGCATTACAGCAGCAACAGCGAGGACAAGAGCGATCAGGGAGGCTGCATGATAATTCCGCCCTCTGCAAAACTGTTACTTGCGCTGCTGGAGCACCTGGACCGGAAGAACCCGGAGATTCGAATAAAAAAGAGGATCCGAGAAAAGACAAGAAAAACCCCGACAACCGGGACGCAGCGTCTAGAACCGGACCTCATCTCCAGAAAGATGGATATAAACCACACGATCGGGAAGACAAACACCGGAATGATGGCAAAATAATGCCACCTCCGAGAAACCCAGCTGAAAAAACTGGAAGATACGATACACCTCACAGGCGTGAAAGATCTCGGACACCGCCCAAAGATAAGGAAAGGTACAGGAGCAGGACTCCACCTAATCCCAGAGGGCGTGACAACGGAAGAGATAGAGATAACCTCGGAAAAACGCGTCCGCGCAACAATGGAAAAGAAAGGAGCAGATCCCCTTCTGTCCATTCAGCCGGGAGATATTCTGCACATATTGACAGAGCAGAAAAGGACGATCTATACTTTGGTCCTAAGTGTTTTACTGACAGGATCCGAAGGATAACCCTGCATTCTGGCTTCGCCAAAGTTGGTCCAACCTACCAAAAATATACCGGCAGTACAAACCCGGATACCTGGCTTTCAGATTATTACACAGCCGTCCAGATTAACAACGGGACAGACCTGGAAGCTGTCAAGTTTCTTCCCCTAATGTTGCTAGACGGAGCCAGAGATTGGATTAATGGTTTACCATCAAGAACTGTTGACAGTTGGGATGATATGGCGAGAGTATTCACCCAACATTTTAGGGGAACATACAAACGCCCAAATAGCATCAACCAGCTGAACCGTTGCACCCAATTTGAAGACGAACCATACGTGGATTTCATCTCCAGATGGACTGCAATGAAGAATAGTTGCTCTGGAGTAACTGACGTACAAGCAATGCATGCTTTCGTCAATGGCCTAAAACCCGGACTTGTACCGTTCATGGTTGATTCTAAAAAGCATGCTGCAGCCGAAGACGATATCAGAGCAAGAGGAGGCAATATTGAGTCACTGATACTGGCCAAGAAAACACCTCGTTCTGATAAAAAAGGAACTCCGGAGTCAACAACAAAGCCCAAGGAGGTTAACTTAGCCTTTGGAGGAGAAAAAGGGAACAAGTGGAAAGGCCGCAGTCCGGATCCCATCAATTACACTCCTGAAGAATGGGAGAGAATTAAGTCGGAACCCTGCGTCCACCACTCTCAGTTTGGGAAACCAACCCACACGAACGCGCAATGCCGGCTAAACAAGCATATGAAAGGCAATGCAGGATCCGGAAAATAAAGGGAAGGGTTCCAAGAGGAAACCTGCCAAACAAAAGCCAGAAGCTGAAAAAGAAGACAGTGAATCGGACACTGATGACAAAATCCAGGAACAACAGCGAAAAGGCGAACCTAAATTTCCGAGAGTTAACGGAGAAGCAATGCTAACTTTCCTAGCAACCCCGTCAGCAAAGGTGGCCAAAAGGACACTTCGAGAAATAAACGCGGTTGTTCCTGCAACCCCAAAATTCTTGAAGTATTCCAACACACCGATAATCTGGGATCAGTCTGATCATCCCGGAAATATCCCTGAACCCGGCACACAAGCTCTTGTTGTAAGCCCTATTGTTCAAAACACTAGGCTAAGAAGAGTGCTGATGGACGGAGGATCCAGCATCAATATAATGTACCTGGATACACTGAAGCACTTGAAGATATCCGAGTCCCAGCTCAATTACAGCAATATACGCTTCCATGGCATCGTTCCTGGCAGGCAAGCACGATCCCTAGGAGAAATTTCCCTAGATGTCACCTTCGGAGATAAAGATCACTTCCGGCAGGAAAAAGTATCCTTCGAAGTTGTGCCGTTCGAGAGCGTGTATCACGCAATACTCGGACGTCCGGCTTTCGCCAAGTTTATGGCAAGATCTTGTTACATCTACAACAAGCTGAAGATGCCAGGACCCAAAGGAGGAGTAATCACCATTGCCGGTGATTTCAAGCTGGCAAATGAGTTGGAGAAGAAAAACGCCCTTTGCGCTCAAAGAGTTATAGCTCAGGAAGAACTGAAGGAGTTAGCCAAGGAGGTATCGCCGAAAGAAATGCCGGCAGGAAAAGAAACTCGGAAGCCAACAGATAGCTTCAAGGCATCCGAGAATACAAGACAGGTAATCCTAGATCCCAAAGATCCGACAAAATTCGTCGTTGTAGGGACTGGGATGACCGACAAATAGGAAGGCGAGCTCATCAAGTTCCTCCGTGAGAACTGGGACATTTTTGCCTGGTGTCCAGCTGACATGCCAAGCGTACCCAGGGAACTTGCTGAGCACCAACTCAAGGTTATTCCCGGATCAAAACCCGTCAAACAAGGTCTCCGTCGATTTGACGGAAGAAGACGGAAGGCTATTGGCAAGGAAATTATCCGGCTTTTGGCAGCGGACTTTATCAAGGAAGTAATCCATACTGACTGGTCCGCAAATCCGGTATTAGTACCGAAGAAAGACACAACTGCACTCAGAATGTGTATAGATTACACAGGATTGAACAAGTTATGTCCGAAAGATAGGTTTGCGCTGCCGCGAATCGATCAAATAATAGACGCCACTGCAGGCTCTGAGCTTTTATGCTTTTTGGATGCATACTCCGGGTACCACCAAATACGCATGAAAAAGGAAGATCAAATCAAGACTTCTTTCATAACCCCGTACGGGACGTATTACTACATAACCATGCCTTTTGGCCTGAAGAACGCAGGTGCAACCTACCAGCGTTGCATGCAACGTTGTTTGCATAGTCAAATTGGCAAAAACGTCCATGTTTACGTGGACGATATTGCTGTCGTAACCAAGGAGAAAGATACACTCCTTGAGGATTTGCGAGAAACCTTCGAAAACTTGCGCACTTACAAGATGAAGTTGAATCCATCTAAGTGCGTATTCGGGGTTCCCTCAGGAAAACTTCTAGGTTTCATCGTTTCTCACAGAGGAATAGAAGTTAACCCGGAAAAGATCAAGGCAATCTTGAATATCTCAAAGCCTACGTGTGTAAAAGATGTCCAAAGATTGACGGGTTCCGCTGCAGCCGTCAGCAGATTTATTAGTCGGCTGGGGGATAAAGCCTTACCACTATACAAATTGTTAAAGAAATCCGACAAGTTCGAATGGACAGAAGAGGCCGATGCAGCGTTAGCCCAGTTAAAAGAAACCTTGATGAACGCTCCCATCTTGGCATCCCCCAAAGATGAAGAACCCATGTTACTATACCTAACGGCTACTAGTCGGGTTATTAGCGCGGTAATCGTTGTGGAACGGGCAAAAGAAGAGCAAAGCATACCAGATCAACATCCGGTATACTACATAAGCGAAGTTTTCTCCGAATCCAAACAAAGATACCCGCACTATCAGAAACTGGCATATGGCGTATTTTTTGCATCCAGAAAGCTGCGCCATTACTTCCAAGGACATTCTATAACAGTGGTATGTAAAGCACCACTAGGAGATATTATAAACAATGCGGAGGCAACCGGCCGAGTAGCTAAATGGGGCATCGAGCTGGCAGCTTTCGACATTAAGTACCAGCCAAGGACGGCAATAAAATCCCAGGTTTTGGCAGATTTCGTCGCCGACTGGACAGAAGCAATGGAAAATACACCGATGCCAGAATCCGAGTACTGGATCATGCACTTTGACGGATCCAAGATGAAGGAAGGAGCTGGAGCCGGCGTAGTTCTAAAATCTCCCAAAGGAGACACAATGGAGTACGTATTACAAATACACTTCAACGCCAGTAATAATGTGGCAGAATATGAAGCTTTGCTTCATGGCTTGCATATTGCAAAAGAAATAGGGGTAAAACGCATCTTGTGCTATGGAGACTCAGATTTGGTACAGCACCAGCTCAACCAAACCTGGGACGCGAAAAGCCCTATAATGGCCGAATATCGGAGAACGGTGGATGAGTTTGCCATCTGCTTCTTCGGATTCGAAGTCCTTCACATAAAAAGGGAGGAAAATTGGAACGCGGATGCGTTAGCCCGCATGGGATCAGAGAGAGTAAAAACTTTACCACCAGGGGTATTCGTCCAGCATTTGCATGAACCATCCATAAAAGGTGGAGACGTTGATTACCCTCTAGCATCTGAAACAATTGAAGTCATGCTCGTTAAACCGGATTGGACAATCCCGTACCTAAACTTCTTAGTCAATCAGAAGTACCCGGAAGGAGCAGACGAAGTCCTACAAAGGCAAATACAGCGTCGATGCAAAGGATACGTAGTGATCAACGACCACTTATATAAACGCAGTACTTCCGGAGTTTTTCTGCGGTGTATTTCACCAGAAGAAGGAAGAGAAATATTGCAAGAAATCCATGCCGGCGATTGCGGACACCATGCTCAATCAAAAAGCATAGTCAAAAAAGCATTCCGTGCAGGGTTTTTCTGGCTAACAGCCAAGACAGACGCCGAACGCATAGTGAATACATGCGAAGGATGCCAATATTACGCCAAGCAGACCAATTTGCCGACCCAAGCACTTAAAACTATCCCTATCACATGGCCGTTTGCGGTCTGGGGGCTAGACATGATGGGACCGTTCAAAACTGCAATTGGTGGACTTACACATCTACTCGTAGCAGTAGATAAGTACACAAAATGGGTGGAGGCTAAACCCATCAAAAAGCTGGACGGCGCAACTGCCAGAAATTTCATTATTGATTTAGTAATGAGGTATGGCGTCCCACACAGCATAATAACTGATAACGGGACAAATTTCTCCATTGGGGAGTTGGCAAAATACTGCCAACAAACGGGAATTCGCTTGGATCTTGCATCTGTGGCACACCCGCAATCTAATGGACAGGTTGAAAGAATGAACAGCTCAATCCTGCAAGGAATACGCCCAAGACTTGAAACTCCTCTTCATAGAGCAGCTGGAGCATGGGTAGAAGAACTACCTTCCGTGTTATGGAGTATTCGAACGACGCCAAACAGGTCAACTGAGCAAACCCCGTTCTTCCTAGTTTATGGTGCGGAAGCTATGCTTCCAACGGACATGATCCATGATAGCCCAAGAGTGCAAAATTTCGACGACTCGGATGCCGAGGAAGCACGACAGGATGCTGTCGATCTCCTAGAAGAGGAAAGAGAACTTGTGCTTCAAAGATCCGCCATCTACCAGCAAGGTTTACGACGTTATCATAGTCGGAAAATCAGGCATCGTTCTTTTAAAGAAGGTGACTTGGTGCTGAGACTGGTGCAGCAAAGGAAGCACAAATTGGCCCCGGTATGGGAAGGACCATTTGTCATCAGTAAAGCCATGAAGAATGGATCATATTATCTTGTTGACATTCGAGATACGGAGGACGATCCCAAAAAGCCGAATCGCAAAAGAAAGAGAAAAATAGATGCTGAACTAGGAGAGACAAATAGGCCTTGGAGTATCCAGCAATTACGTCCCTTTTACACTTAGTTCAATTTCTATGTAAACATCTTTGAGATCATGAAATAAAGTTATCGGAATTCATATCCATTATAAGTTCAAAATATTTCCGTTTTATCTATTTCCCAATGATCTTACAAATACTCAATGTTGACCCGAATTGTGCCTGCGTGCTCGGAGTTTAAAAGCTGAATGATTCGGCCTGTTAAAGGTTAAAGGAAACTCGGATTGTGCCTGCGTGCCCAAGTTTCAGAACAGTTCCTTGTTTTCTC
The DNA here is from genome assembly GCA_028641055.1 of Alopecurus myosuroides. Taxonomy (NCBI): domain Eukaryota; kingdom Viridiplantae; phylum Streptophyta; class Magnoliopsida; order Poales; family Poaceae; genus Alopecurus; species Alopecurus myosuroides. The sequence continues at coordinate 165,048,661 of CM054057.1, read as the reverse complement.
TAAGTTTTATCTGATCGTGCGTATGCTGGGTTACTGGAACTAGTTAGTAAAAATGCCTTTAGCATGATTCATGTTTTCGAGTTTCAAAACTGCTTGGTTCGTCCCCAGTTACTCGGCATATCGATTCATAATGCTATTTGAGCCATTTCAAACACTAAGGACAGTTAAAGCATATATACCAGATTACTTAGAAGATAAAGGAGCAGCCAAACCCGGAAAAACTTTGCAAGAAGTTTGAAATCGCAAAAGGCGGAGTTCTTGTTCCGACAAATGACATAGAAGTATTACAATATGAATTACATTGTAAAGAAGCTACTATACGCATCCATCATCCAGGTCAAGTGCGCCCCCTTAAATTTCTGAGTCTTCATCACTGCCATCATTCTCGGGGGCTGCGGGCGCTTCTTCTTCCGGATAAGTAATGGAGATATTTACCATGGAGGCAATCTGCGTGGCATGGCCTTCAACTTCTTAAAAGATTGCATTTATTTGTGTTTCTGAACATCCTTGAGGAATACCGGATGCTACACGCCAGGATTTTGCATCAGGGTAGTGTAAGCGCATAAGGCCAAGTGCCATTCGCGCACCACCCCGTGCAGCAGAGCGAAGAAAAGATTCCTTCGAATTTGCTACCTCCATGATGCCATCCGGAAGTCGGTAAACTTCTGAAAATTGTATACTGCTTGTGGGCAGGAATTTATTAATTAAGTGCATTCCTGCATTTCTGATTGAATTCCATATCTTCCCAAAGGCACGGATCTTTTCCGTCCGAGAAATCCCTGGAAAATTTCCTGCTTTTTTGACAAAAGGCAAAGATTAGAAAGTACAAGAATATGGCATGAAAGTATTGGTAAAAGAAGTCAACTTACCAAGAACCGCGTCAATTTCATCGCTTTCTTTCATACGAGGAAATAGCATACTTTCTAAATCATTGATAATAGATTTATCCTCTGCTGCCTGCAAAGAAGCCTTGGATTGTGCAATCCCAAGAGCTAGATTACTGGCTTCCAGTTCTTCTCGAACTTTTGAAAGTTCTTTTTGAAGATTGGAGTTTTCTTTACGAAGTTGAGAAAAGTAAGCAGCGTTTGCTGTGAGCTTCTTGGCTTTGGTTAAAGCAGCTGAAAAGTAGGGACAAAATAACCCGACATTACGGCAAGATCTAGAAATGATTTTCTAGCAAAAATCAATAAACACGAAGTAAAATACCGGTGGTTTTTGATAATTGCTTTTGAGTCGACGCCAGTTCGTTGCTTTTTGACTCAATAACAGATTGAAGTGTTTTTACTTCTCTGCTTTTGAGGCTAAGTTTTTTCAAAACTTCCACGTTTATGGCATCTGCGGAATGCTGAAACATGGAAATGAAAGCCAGATGCTTAAGTTTGAACAAGCATACAAAGAAGCATTAAGAAGAATTTAGATTTTCAACTTAATGCTTGGGGGCTAGAGGTATTACCTGGCTCATTTCTCGCAAATCAGCTAAGGTCTCCTTGAATTCTCTGGCATATTCCATGAAAAGAATTCCTATGTGGTGAAGGCCATCGTGTATAACCTGGCGGGGCGAGAATGCGATATTGTTGCGGATGACTAATCCATTTTGTGGCCAAGGGCGAACCAGAGGCGCAGGAGCAAAAAACTTCTTAGCTTCCGGTCGAATATATCCGAGGTCGTCGAAAGGTTCCTCTTTCACCCGGATATCATCTGGAGCAGGAATGGATTCGTTTCCGATGGGTGATTGAAAATTTCCGCCCATTGGCATATTCGTTTCCCCCTTTTACCCGTAGCTGCAGAAGGAAACTCTTCTTTGATAGTGGTTTGCCTCTTGCGCTTTTGGTTGTTGTAAAACTCGGCATATAATTTGCTGATTTCAGCATCAGAAGCAAGATCATTTTCTCCGAGTTCGTCAAACTAGGAAAGAATTAACAGTATGTTAAAAAATGAAGAGAGAAGATAATCTGAGGAAACTCAGAAACAAGGGAAGGAAAGTACCTTAGGAACCAGATTTTCCGCATGATAAATGGCTAGACTTTCCTCAATCTGGTTATCGGCGGCAACTATCTGGTGAAGGCGTTCTATAAAATCCTTCTTGCTAAAGGACCTATCAGTACCCCTCATGCTATCTTCCGGCCCCGTGTACTCGCAAAGAAGTCGGGAACGAAGGGATAAAGGTTGTACGCGACGTCCAAACCAGCATAAAACGATATCCTTCCAAACCAAAGGTGGTTGAGAAGAAGAAAGTTTGGCAATGCGCCGCTTTATTTTCATCAGGTTTTCAGGCAAATCCTCTGTTACTGCAAGTGTCCAATTCTCGTGAGGGATGGCGGCAGAATTAACAAAGGGAGGAATTCCGGTCTCTTTGCTGGGGAACGGAATGTCTTGGTGATAAAAGAAAGAACCTAGCCAAGATTGGTCAGGTTTCGGCATTCTTATCCTTGGATACCATTCTTCCCTAAAGTTTCTGAGGATAAAAGATATGGTACCACAGACGGGTGAAACACCGCTTCTGATGTTGTGTTTTACCTCAAAACAATAATGCCAGAAGTCTAAATTGGGAGTTATTCCAAGATACCCTTCGAAAAGAGCTTGGAAACTAGCTAATTGAAGGATGGAATTTGGAGAGATATTATGTGGTTGAACACCATAAAAGTTGAGGACGTCTAGGAAAAAGGCGGAAGGGGGAAAACCCATACCTCTCGTGATATGAGAGGTAAGGAGGACGCGCTCTCCTTCCTCTGGCTTGGGCACTGGCTCATCCTTCGAGATCCGCCATTTGCCTTTAACTATTAATTTATCCCTTGACATCCGACGAAGGAGAACGAGTGAAGTATTACTCTGATTCCAATTTCCGACAAATTCTGCTTCTTCATCGGCTCGGGCGGAGAAGCGCTCAGTGCCGCGAGAGTGAATCTTGACCCTCGCCGGTTCTGAAGCAAACGGCGGGGTTGGCGTGGTGCTTGGGCCCGCTACGTCCGCGGCGGCGGAAGCATTTCCTCCGCCCGCCGCGGATGCCGCGGCTTTTTCCGGCCCGCCGCCGGCATGCTTGGGCGACCCCAGCTGTGGATCCAGGTCGCCCAAAAGCTCGTCGATGGAGGCGCGAGCCGGTGAGGACGACGGAGAGGCCATCGTTTTCGGTGGCGAGGGAGCGCTCCGGCGTGCAAAGGGCTCGTCGGGGCAAGGATTCGTTCTAGCTCTCGTGCTCGCGTTTGCGTCAATGGCGTAGGCAGTGAGGGAGTGAGGAAAGATTTCCGGTGACGACGAGGACGGCTATTTATAGCTAGAAAACCTCTAGATACGCGCCAACGGCTCTTTTGACCGTTGGATGTTCGACGCGTGTCGCTCGCCGGAAAATCCGGGAAACGGAACGACAGAGAAATGATGGCTATCTTCTCGTTTCTCGTGAGAATCTGTCAGAGATACGTTGCAGGGTTTCCCGCGTGAAACCAAGCGGCGCTTGCGTCAGCATGATTAAAGCGCTGATGTCACGTGTTCCTTTTCCGCGAAGGATCGCGAGAAGAAAAGCCGGATTTTCATAGTTCCGAGTTTTATGTTACCATCTCCTTCAAAAGGAAAGAAGAAAGAATCAAGACTGCTAAATCAAGCTTTCCCGGACAAAATGTATTTGACGAAAGGCGGAGTTTCAGAGTTTTGATCCTTCCTGGGGGCTACTGTCGGATATATACTGAATAGGGGTATAGAAGATGGTAGACAAAAGAGCCGGACTACCAGGGTGGCCTACATGGTAATGGGCTTAGGTCCATTGGGCGGCCCAGTAGTCCAACGCGTAGAAGCCGGATTCTAGAAGAACCCGGATCACGGCCCGCGTGATCTGGCTTGGAGGAGAAGACGGATTCCTTACTTTCCAAGTTACAAGTTAAACGTAGTCTTCTAGGTTTCTGGTTCTGTAAGCCCTAATCCGGCTATTATATAAAGCCGGACGGGAGATAGATTTCATAAGTTCCTTTAGTTCCAAGGTTCTAGGTTCTAGCTTAAGCCTTACGCAACTCGCCGGGAAGTTCATCCTCGACGAGTAGCTGGATCTATTCCCTTACATTGTAACCTTATTATACGGGCTTTAGTCCCACACAGTGAGAAGTGCAGGAGTAGGTACGCCGTACTGTCGCGACGTACCGAACCTGGGTAAATCCCGTGTTCTGTGTTACTACGCTATCCCGTTACCCCACGTCTCTACCGTAGTCTCATGGCACCCCAGTCTATGAAAACTACTACGATGTCTCGACAGATCCCATTTTGTATAAATATTCATTGTTGTCATAATAACTAACGTTTTTCTGGGCGAAAATGCCATCCCACCTGGGCACACGCGTTCCCGGCCTATCGTGGCCGACCATCGCGTGTTTCAGATTCCCTGACGCTCGTGTAAAATTGCAACAAAGCCCCTCAACTAAATCCAATTTGTTTTAACAGATCCCTTCCATTTTGCAGAATAGATCTTACATTTTTGCTTACCTCGTGTTCAACTCCATTTTGCCAAGGAAACGAAAAAGGAAGGAATTGAAGCTACTCCAGCTTACAGGAGAGATTTGTTCATGATATATATACGATGTGTTAGGTTTCTTTGTAAATGAGAGATCTGTTACGTTGTCAAAAAGAAAAAAAGTTTTCAAAGAAAAAGGAGAGATCTGCTACAAAGAGTAGGCAGGAGATACGTGAGCACACACAGAACTTTTCAGACGGGAATCATTGTCGAGATTGAATAAAAATTAAAAGAAAACACCAAATCAGATATGTTACATAGCCATCAGATACACGAGGAGAAATAATGAATCCGGGAATCAAGAAAAAAGAACAGATCGGAGGATCCATGGTGCTGAGTCCGAACCCAATCATGTATCCTATCAGAGACAGCAGCTCTGCGGCGAACCAGGATCCGTGCATGGAGAAATATACAGAAGAAACTAGCAGTAGCTCGGCAGCGAGAACTAGGAGCGGTGGCTCGGCCTGGGACGGCCGGATTTGGCGTGGTCGGCTGCCGGTGGAGGCCGGATCTGGCGAGGTCGGCCGCAAACGGAGGCTGGATCCCGCGAGGTCGACGATATCATGCGCCCTTGGCTGCGAGAAGGTTCCCTCCGTGTGAGTTCCCGGTGGCCATTTTTTCTGGTGCTGATGAGGGGAGAAATAGTGGCTTCGGGAGACAACAAGATGTACATGTTCAGGTTGTGTCCTATAGGGATGGGAAAGTGTACACGGTACAGGGTGTGGAATGCAAATGGTACCTAACAAATCTCCAACAAACAGTCAACCGTGGAGATAAGCCGGGGACTCGTATACCCGGGTGGAATTTCCGCGTCCTTTTCTGGGTTTGTACTTACAGTTTGCTATGTGGAATGAATCATTGGCTCATCGATCTTTTGACTGATGCTGGAGTAGTTAGTTTCAGCAAAAGAAAACAAAGTCGCGTCGATCTACCGCAGGAGAAGAAGAACACGATAGATCCTGCCTGATCCGCTACACATCTCCCACGATACTCACCAAACCTGGCCAGATGGGCCCGTGCCGGCCCGCGAGCACGGCCCGCCGTGGGCCTGGCACGACACGTGGCTTGGCGGGCCGTGCTCGGCCCGTGGCCCGCCGTGGGCCGTGCTGGGGCCTGCAGACCAAGCCCACGTGCCGGCACGGCACGGCCCGTTTAACCGGCCAGGCCAAATTTGAGCGCGATTTTGGCCCGTTAGGGTATTTTAAGCGCGATTAGGCCAAATTTGAGCGCGATTAGTCCAAAAATGATATTTTTTCTATAAAAAGCACGCGGGCTGAAATAGGCACGGTGGGCCTAATCGTGCCGTGGGCCGGCACGTTTAGCAGGGGGCCGTGCCTGGGCCTGGCGGCCAGGCCCGTGTGCCGGCACGGCACGTTTACTAAACGTGCCCACGCGGGCCGGGCCGTGCCAGGCACGATTAGCGCCAGGCGGGCCCGGGCCGTGCCGTGCCGGCCCGCTGGCCACCTTTGATCCTCACGGCATCGGTCGATCGACCTCCCAGAACGAACGACACCCACGGAGCGAGCGAATCAATTAATGGATGGAACCGGTCGCTGTTGCTATATTCAGACCAACGAAAAAAAGTAGCGTGACACTTCTTCAGAGGTTATAAAGGATACTAGCAAAGTGCCCGTGCGTTGCAACGGTCTAAAATAAATAAATATGTGATGCAATATAAGCAATAATTTAATTTGCATTAGCCACACACCAGTCTTAGCTGCGTCTTTTTACTTTATACCATTTGAACATAATATGTTCCACTCAGTTTGGTTGCTCGGGTTTCCGTACCAATTATCTTATTTGATCCAGAGCCTATCTACTCTGTAGAAACTAACGATCGGAGAATAAGAAAAGCGATAATTACAACTTACAACCACATTTCGCATATTTGGACATCTGCTTAAATTCAGGAAGAGCTAAAATAAGAAAAGAGAACATGTTGTCATTAGATGTGCTTCAAGTTTCAGTTAGAAGTATATTTTCGTTTTAGGGATGCTATATTTGACAATACCGATTGTTGACAATGACATACATAAGGCCTTTTTGCGCGTCATGACAAATACCGACCTCTTGTCCGGCAAGAGCCGGACTGTAAACTTGCGCCATCTTCTCTTTGTTTGAAAATTGATGTGCCGGATTTTTTTTTCGTGCGTGCGGGCCTTTCTTGTTCGGCCAAACTGCATGCACACATAATTCTATAAAGAAGGATACTTTCTTTGCGTTCAATTCTATCCATAACAAATTGTCAGATCAGACTAATTGTGCCTAGATTATGTTCATCAAATTTCCTATTGCAAGAAGTATTTGTTAGTATAGCTAGAGCCTGTACCACGAGTCCACGAATCCTCCAACGCATTTGCTCTGCAGGTAGCCAGCCTATGGATATACTCCTAGAAGATAAGATATGCGTGATGTGCACTGCAGGGGAGAAGTCAACGCCGCACACTGCAACCCCTTTCTTCTGTCCTTCTCCAATCCCCACCATCTCCGCGTGGCCAGCTCTCACGCCGCCGTCCCGGCTCGTCCTCAGGTTTCATCGGCACTATAGAATCCTCTTAAGCACACCGTTGCAAGGGACAAGGAGGGACATGAGAGAGGGCATGTAGAGAGAGAGGAACCTTGGTAGGACGCGGCGCTGCTGCCCTGTCCCCCGCCGACGTCCGCGCCCAATCCCTTGCAAAGCTTGCTAGGACGGACCTCCCGCTGATCAGGCACGTCCCTTCTCATCGCCAATCTTGGCCTCCTCCACTCGCGGTTTCTCCCCCAAGCCCCCAAATCCTACCAGAAATCCCACAGCTGCCGCCCTCCCCGAGTGGCTTCTCAAGCTAGATCGGATGTGGGGAAGGGGAGACAAACCTCACCTATCGCCACCCCTCTACTCGCCGCAGCTACGTGCTGGCCGACCTGGAGCGCGCTCCACCAGTAATTTTACTGTATAGTCACCTCCCCTCCGGCAGTTCGTGCTGGCCTCGCCTCCGGTCGCCATTGAAGGAACGGAAACCAGAGAAAGGGATGGGCTGGGAGAGAAAAGAAGGGGCTAAACTGCAAAACCGGCGGGACATGTGACCAGAGATAACTATACTGCGGGTTTATTTTGTAGAAACGGAGGGGCTAAATTGCAAAATATATACCGCGACGTACGACGACCACCTGAAGCCGTATTATATAGTAGAGATAAGCCGTATATAGCGAAGTTACATTTAAAATAGCATGATGAAAAAAATGGTGAAAAATAACCCAAATATTTAAGATTTTAGGCTAATCAACACTAAAAATTTGTCCAAAAGCAATGCATGCATAACTAGTTAACAATTTCAAATGTCAAGGCCAAATCCATGGCACAAATATAAATATGAGGTGGGGTGTGAATCTGTAGGTAGTCTGTTACGTCTCATTGTGTGACATGCATACGGCAAGAAACATGCATACACTACCCAAAATTTAAATAAATGAAAGAAACATGCATCAAGTTCAACTATTTAGCTGCAAGCAGTGTTGTATAGGAAAAAAACTACAGGAAAGAAACATAATTTGGACTACTGCATGCTATCATAATATAGCGCGCTATTACGTTATCTAGTTTAGCGCGATTTAGCGCGCTAAAAACATAATTAGGTCTATAGCGGCAATTTTTTTGCCAAATATAGCGTAACCCCTCAAATTAAGCTATAAGCGCTAATAACCGCGAAATAACGCGCTATTTTTTTAATGATTCAGACACATGCGAACATAGCCCAATTGAAGGTGGTGCTCTAGTCTCCGGAGGACGGTATGACACCTAGGGTTAGCTCCTGCTCTCACCACCATGCTCCGTCGTCCTCCTTCGAGAGTTCGCCGTCGGCATGTGTACCCGGGAGATCGTGCTGGCTTGCGGTGTATCATTCCAGACTCTAGGATACGTGACCAATGGCGGCGATCGGGGGAGATCATCTACGAAGGGAGAGATAGTGTCTCACTACGAGACGGCAAAGATAATCAGATCGAGCGGCATCCTTCACTAGTAAAAAACCGCTTATAGCCCCAATCTTACCAATGGTCAACATGTTTTTCTGTTCGCCAGCGCTATTACCATAGGCCAACATAGATTCTTGTTCTCTAGCGCTATTGTACTACGACTGGCCAACAACCAATGCAGCTCGCCAGCGCTAACGGTGTGCCAGTCACCCAGCAGCGCAATATACCGTTGGCGAACAGGGTGCAGCTTCACCAGCCGTAGTCTCGTTAGCGCTGGCGAACATACTAAACAGTTCGCCAGTAATATACTTAGCGCTGGCGAACATGTGTCTTCGCCATCGGAATACTTATCGGTGGCGAATGTATTTTTTGCGCGCCGGCGGTAAATTTTGATTTTTTCCGTCAAAACCCCCACCCCTGGACTGTCTTTTTAGTTTTCTAAACATAAACGAAAATGATAGAAACTTCAAAAAATAAAATCCTTTCATATGTAGGTAGGTTTTAGGGTGTAGTTTGTATAGAAAATTTGAAATATGAACTTTGACATCTTTTGCAAATTTCAAAATAAAACATAAAACGGGCATGACTTTTGCATACGATATCGTAAAAACGCGTTTAATATACCAAAAAAATCATGAGAAAATTTTCAATCTAGATTCGCCAAATTCAAAAAGGAAAAAAAAAGTTATTTTGAACATAAGAATTTTCCTACAAAATCAAAAAATAACTAAAAAATCAAACTATGGTCAAACAAAGTTATTTAAAAAAACATTTAGAAAATATGATATGGATGTAATATTTGGAATCCTCTCGTTTTTCTAACTAATTTAGACATATCATTTGTCGAATTCCGATTTATGGATTTATAGATATGAATCATTCAATATTAATTGAAAAAATGCAAAATGATATTTTTTTTAGTTGCTATTTTAATTCAAGATTATTATTACTTATTTATTTCTGTTTATTTAAATAATTTTTTGGATTCAAAAATTTAAAGCGTGTGACACCAAAGTATGACTGGTTAATAAGATTGATAGGACTATTCTGTAAACAAAGTATGAGTTGTTCATATGGTAGCTCACAGAGAGGGAACTAAAAAGTTAAGCATGATGTGACTAAAGTAGTCTAAGAATGGGTGACCGAAGGGGAAGTGGACGATTTAAATTAAAATAAAGAAAAAATAAAAAAAATTCTACGTTACGATTTAACGGTTTAACAATTCAGTTATTTTGAAATATTCAAAAAAAATGGGGAAAATTTATTTAAAATTTTAAATATTTTAAACTTACCGCTGGCGAACGAAATAGGGTGTTCGCCAGCGGTAGCTAAATAGCTCTAGCGAACAGGATGGTTCGCCAATGGTAACCTAATACCACGGCGGGTTATCGCTAGCAAAGTGGTAGCTATATTTGGTTGCCCACTGGTACTAGTGCTTTGTCGGCGGTCTCTGAAATTGGGAACAGAGCAACGGTGTGCTTTGACCACTTCGTGGCCAAGATTTGGCCACGTACCGATTTGCACGTTGGTGGCACGTTGAACGTGGCGGGTGGGCTGCGTCGTACACCGCCCTTGGCGCTTGTGTGCGACACGTTTTGGCTTGGGGTAGAGAGAGGGCACCATCAATGGCGGGTACCAAGGTAGCCCCACTAGTCAGCCTTGCGGGGGAGGTGAAAATGGTGAGAACCGTTCTTCCATTGATTCCATCCTTATCCAGATTCCATCCTTATCCAGACGGAGGGAGGGGGATGGCGAGCGACTCATTCAACAAACCCTAGACACACTTGGGGCGTCGTTTTCGTCAGATCTCCCACCTCACCACGTCCCACTGCTCCACAAATCTCGTTGCCGGTGGTGTAGAGTGGAGTATCCTCTAGTGATTCATGCTCCTACATTCAAGTGGTGACTGCACCCATGGATTCGAGATTTGGTCAATGTGGGGAGGAGGTTATGGTGGTGGTGGATGTGGTTTCGGGATAGGCGGAAAAGGCGGGTATGGCGGGCCGAGGAGATCCCCACTGTGCAATCCTCGTCCAGCACTGTATGCTGGTAGATCGAGATGCAGTGGGGAGGCATATTGTTGGGAAGAAGAATGGCGCTGGGAAGAAGCAAGGCGCAAATAAGATGAGTGGAGGCGTGATGAGGAACATCGACGTGAAGAGGAAAAGCGAAGATCGGAAGAGATGCCGCGCAGATGAAGACGTACGACGTAGGAAAGATTCCAGACGCAGAGAAGATGAGCTCAGGGAGGAGAGAACCAGGGAGAGCCTGGCTCGGGAGTGCGCCCTCATCGAGCAACAACATAGAGAAGCCGCGGTGACGGGGAGCCGCGGCCGCTGGAACCACAGGAGGAGATGACAGGCACAAGGTCTGCATCAGCGCGACGGCTACAGCTTCAGCAACTTTGATTCCAGCTGGTGAGATTGTTCCAAACTCGTCTGTGCAGGTGCAGTAAGATTTAGGGATTAGCCCATCTGTTCAACCGAATGTTCCTCTGGGATCTTCTCCTGTCCAAAACATTGCTGCTACGACTGATTTTCAAATCCAGAGCACGAAGATTTTGTGGCTGCTGGTCAGATAAACACACGGGCAAGGTGAATACTGGTAATAATGTTGTTGGTGAAAATGAAATTGAGTAAATGGTTGTGATACGTCATAAATGTATCCTTAATTTCTGATATTACATGTTGTTTTCTTATTGTTTCCCACATGTTTGTTATACACTTTATGTCATTTTTATCGATTTTCCGGACTAACCTATTGACAAGATGTCACACAGCCAATTCCCTGTTTTCTGCCGTTTTTAGTTTCAGAAAAGTTGTTCTAGAAATATTCTCGGAATTGGAAAATTCAAAAGCCAGAAGTCTTAGAATTCCCAACACGTCCCGGAAGTCTAAAGAAGACCTCGAGGGGGGCCCTAGAGCCCCCACACCCATGCCTCCGTGCGGGCTAGCCCCTGGCCGCGCTGGGGGTGGTGTGGCCCCCTCGGGCGCCCACCGCCATCGCCATGTCGCCTATATAGTATCCCCAATGCATAAACCCTAAAAGAACCGGCCTTTTCCACCAAAAACATCCTTAGCTCCGCCGCCGCCACCGACAAGTTTTGGGGGACAGGAATCTCTGTTCCGGCACCCTGTCGGGACGGGAAAGTGGCCCCGGATCCATCTCCATTGACTCCACCGCCATCTCCATGTCTCCAATGATCAGGATATAGTAGTTCTCCCCCGGGGCTGAGGGCTCTACGGTAGCTATGTGTTTGATATCTCTCTCCCATGGTGTGATCTTTATGTGATTGTGAGCTTTGTAGTCTAGTTGAATTACTAGATGTTACTCTTCATCTGTTATGCTACTCAAGTGGTTTTGTTATGAGATCTCCGTAAACACTTTGATCACGGTGTGAAGGTGAGAGTGTGTGCAACGTGTGGTTTAGCATTATATTTATATCTTGTGTTGGATGACCCTATGAAATTGTGGTGTTTGTCTAGTACCTTCTAGGGAGCTCATAGTGACAGCGTGGGGTTAACTAGACATGGGAATGTGAATTTAAGGAGTGTTGTTACAGCCCTACGCAATGAATTGGTGTTTGTTATTCGACCGGAGTGTTGTTTGGAGTAGCATAGTGAAGAGAGATATTTATGCATTCAATTATGTTATCATTGTTGAGAGTGTCCACTGGTGAAAGTAGGATCCCTAGGCCATGTTTCTAAGCATTGATACACCGTTTACAATCATTTTTTCTCCATGTTTGCTTGCTGCAATTTTTATTTCAGATTGCTATTAGCACTTATACACATCCATACTACATGTATTTTACTCTCTCTTCTCCGAACTAGTGCACCTGTACAACTGACAATTGTATTAGCTGTGTTGGGGACACAAGAGACTTCTTGTATCGTAATTGCAGAGTTGCTAGAGAGGGATACCTTTGAGATCTTCCTCTCTGAGTTCGATAAACCTTGGGTAATCCACTTAAGGGAAACATGCTGTTGTTCTACAAACCTCTACAATTGGAGGCCCGACACTATCTACAAGAATAGAAGCGTGCATAGACATCAAGCTCTTTTCTGGCACCGTTGCCGGGGAGGTAAGGTAAAAGGTTCTCACATCCTCGGGTGTGAGTGCTCGAAGTTATTTTCTTTAGATTCTGCAATTATATCTTTTTGTTTCTTGTTTTTATTTTCACTAGTTAGGCTTATTTTTATTTGTTGCTTGCTTTTATTTTTACTAGTTAGTCTTAATGGAAAACAACAAAAATATGAGAGAGCTTTATTTGAATTCTAGTAGCAATGTTATTAACATTAATTATTTGGATACCATCATTTCTAGTACTATGGAAAACTCTAAGCTTGGGGAAGCTAGTTTCTATAAACTTTTTATTTCCCCAGCCTTTGAGGATAAAATTTGCTCTGATGATACTTTATCTCCCATATGCGATAATTCTAATGATGCTTGTAATATTTTAAATCCTCCTGCTGAAAGTGTTCCTTTTAAAATACCTATGAAAATTGTTGAACGTGTCACGAATAACTGCTATTTTGGAGATGGAACTATTCATCCTCGTGATAATTTACTCTTTATACATGAATTATGCGGGTTGTTCAAGTGTGCAGGTATTTCAATGGACCAAGTTAAGAGGAGGTTATTCTCTTTGTCACTTAAGGACAAAACAAGGCAGTGGTATGAGCTACTAGATGATCCTCATCATTTGGAGTGGAAGGAGTTTGAATCTCTATTTTATTCTTCTCATGAACTATATTTAGATAGGAATTACATTTATAATTTTTGGCTTCGTGATGGAGAAAGCATTGCTCAAGCTTGGGGAAGTCTGAAAACATTAATACTTAAATGTCCTAGCCATGAGCTTCCTAAGGAAATAATTGTTACTAATTTTTATGCAAGGCTTTCAGGACATCGAAAGGATTATCTATATGCATGTTCAGAGGGTTCTTTCTCAAGTAAGAAGGTTGAATCTAAATGGGATCTATTGAAACAATTGAAACCAATAATGAAGGTTGGAATAACGACAAAGGTAAAGAATCGGGTATAAACTATGAGTATGATTGCATTAAGTCTTTTGCTGAAACTGCAGATTTTCAAGAGCTTAGTGCTAAATATGGTCTTGATCCTCAAATGATTATTGGTTGGTATAGATCCTTTGATTCTTATATTAATGTTCCTAAATCAAATGGGGACATATATCATGAACCTTATAAAGACACTTGCATGAAAAATGGAACTGTTATTAATGATTGCAATGAATATGCTCAAACTCCTGAAAGTACTATTTCTTATAAGCATATTAATTTTTGTGGAGCGCTTAGGCCTTGTGAAAAGAATCAAACCGAAGAAGAATATTGCATCCATCATAGGAATGAAAAAACTAGAAAGTGGGATAGGGCTTTAGATGATCTTGGTAAAAAAGTTTGTGCCGTGTATCCTTTTATTTGTGAACTTTGCTGTAAAGTGGGTCATTTCAATTTTTAATGCTCATGCTATAATAGCTATTCGAATACTGGAAGTTTGTATTGTGATGACATGATCACTCCTAATCAGCATGATGAACTTACATTATTTTTGGGGTGTGAAGAGTTATCAAGAAAAACTTCTTTGGTAGATATGAGTGCTCTTGATATGAATAGTGTCCCCCATGGTTGTCATCTTTATTGTGTTAATAATTGCCACACAAATACTTACATACAAAATATTGTAAAAGAGGAGACTTTACCAAAATATGGCAGGGCTAATATTTGTTTTCATCTTATTAATGAAGAGGAGGAATCCTCCAAAGTTCTTTCTATTGTTTCTGACAATAAACCAGGGTATGTGGAGAAGCATCCTTTCAAGCCTCTCCCTCATATAGAGAGGAAGAATAAGAAAAAGAAGAAGAGGAGTAAAAGTAGAGAGGTAACGGTATCTCCCCCTAAGCATGTAGCTCCTATTATAGTTTTTGATGAGTCTGAACTCGATGATTTTCCTATGCCTGTTATTTATGAAAGTAATCATGATTGGGAGAAACACGCTACTTTTGATATTGAAAATCTATTTGGTACCAATTCTTAAATGATGATAATTGTTGTACTATTAGTACCATCCATGTTCCTTCCAATGATGATATAGAAGCTCTGAGCTTGTGGATGATGTGTTTGAAAAATCCTTTTGCTACTGATGATTATATGATGATACTATGCCTCCAGTCTTTGATAACTATTATAAAGGATGCTATAACATAGGCTATTATTACAATTATCCTTATGAAACTTGTCATAGTTATGGAGGTATTACCCAAAACCATCTCCCTAATATACAACTTGTCTATCATGTTGGAGTTCTTTATGATGATTACAATGATAAATATGATACTTTCAGTCCACCTACTATTGAGGAGAAAATTAATTATGATTTTGAAATGCCTCCTATATTTGATGATTATGGTGAAAGATCGAGAGGTTAACTAGAGGGGGGGGGGTGAATAGGTTAACTACAAATTTTAACTTCTTTTTCAAGTTAACAAGGCAAAGCTCAAATATAGATTATCTAGAGTATGCAACTAGATGGACAATCCTATATGTTGAGCAATTACGACTAGCACAAGGTGAACAATATGACTAAGCTAGTAGCAACAAGTAAAGATAAGTTGAGGGATAACCGAACACAATGACGCGGAGATTTATCCCGAAGTTCACTTCCCAATGGAAGCTAATCTCCGTTGGAGCGGTGCGGTGCCACCAAAGTGGAACACCGAGTAGGCCTCAAATGCCACACCGTATCTCCTTCGAGATCTTCCACCGATGTGGATAGACTCGAATCACTATGTTGCCGTTGAGGTTGACAACTAGAACCTTTACAAGGATGAGGCACACTCCACAAGATTGGAGGGTCCTCACCAAATCCCAAGAGCCGCCAAGACTCCGAGAAGCAAGATCCACGGGCACAAAAGCACCGGGGATATCAACAAGGCTCCGAGCTCCGATGAACTAAGAGCAACAAGATTCCTAGCTCCAATGAACTAAGAATGACAAGATCCCTATGGGATGAGTGGGTGGATTTCTAATCGGCTCGGTGGAGTTGTAGATCGGGGGTGTCTCCTTCAAATCCCAAAGTATCACGAGCTTTGGTTGGGGATTTGTGGAGATCTTGTTCTTGAGCTTGAGCTTGGTCAATCAATGGTGGTGAGAGAGAGAGTGAGTGGGATTGACAAAGAGCAAAGGTAGGTGAAGACCCCGTATATATAGTCTTGTCAAAATATGGCCGTTTTTAGGGGGGGAACACCCTTCCTGCGACCCACCCCGGCCTGGGGGCCGGCCTGGCCGGCCTGGGGGCAGCCAGGGCCGGGCCAGAACCCACCCCGGCCTGGGAGCCGGCCTGGGGCCGGCGTGGGCGCAGGGGAGGCCGGCGTGGCTGCAGCCGACCCGGCCTGGAGGCCGGCCTGGCCGGCGTGGAACAGGGGGGAGGCCGGCCCCCCACCCGGGCGCCCCGGCCTGGAGGCCGGCCTGGGGCCGGCGTGGGCGAGGGGTGAGGCCGGACCCCCACCCGAAAGCCCCGGCCTGGGGGCCGGCCTGGGGCCGGCGTGGGGCTGGCCAGGAGCAGCGCCAGCCCGGCCTGGAGCCCGGCCAGGCCGGCCTGGAGGCCGGCCACCCTGCACATTTCTTCCTTTTCTCCTTTCTTTTCGCCGTTTCTTTTCAACTCTTCCTTGTAATTTCCCGTAGCATTTTCTCACTTATTGTTGAACTTTGTAAGACATTTACGGGACTATGTTTTCTGAGTACACTTAGCAAACCACGTTAGTCCATCTATATGTTGTAATCAAACACTCAAAACAGGATTTAGAACCTATGTTCTTTCAATCTCCCCCTTTTTGATGTTTGATGACAACATACGGATTTGCATAATAGATAATATTGCATGGCTATTTGTGAGATAAATAACATGTATTCGTACTCCCCCTATTTGTGTGCATATACCAATTGACATGTACATTTTATAATCATGATGATGATGAGACTATACCATATTTATGTGAAGTGCAAGAGATTAGTTCATCCATGATTTTTAACATTGAAGATACACATGTATGAATAATAATGTTTATTTCTTTCAAGATCTTACCATAGCACTCTTCCTATGAATAATACCTTCACTCAATATGGCTTCAATATATTGATAATAGTGAGTGGAGGAAATATCTTGATAATCTTGCTATGATCTTCAATAACCATTGTCACACACATAATAGAGAGTACGATAGATAATTAAGAACATAGTCTTACAATAACACAAAGGTTCTCAAAGCACACAAATAGTTTCAACTAGAAAGCAAATCACAACGATAAGACGCAAATGAATGCATGTGATGCAATGCAATGCGTGAGTGGTTCTCCCCCTTGGCATCATACACCAAAAAGGGAGAAAAATGCAATGCAATCACTCGTCGCCCATCTCCTCCTCAGCTTCATCCTCATGAACGTCTTCTGGAGGAGCCTGACTCGAGCTAGCGCCAGCTGTGGTGTACGCCTCCGCAAAAGAGCCAAGAGAGCTCACATCATCTCCACACCAATATGTATGCTTAGACATCCACTTCTCCTCGGAAATCTCGGCGGAGCTAGGAGGACTAAGAGGAATCTGGAGAGCAGTCTGGATGGCGCGCTGACGGCGACTAGATGCCTTCCCTTTGCGATAAGCCTCATAATCTTGATGTTGCTTATCAATGAAGAAGCAATTCATCTTCTGAAGAATCTTCTTAAGATTAAATGTCTCAGGTGCAGGAGAAGGTGAAGGAGAGCGGCGAGAAGCTGACTCAGTGCGGGTTCGCTTCGGCCTTGGCTCATGAGCAGTCTCAATAGGAGTATCATACATAAGAATATTCTTCTTCGGAGTCACGTTGGCATAATTGTTGAGGAGACCTTCGGGGACGCGGGATTCAATCAGACGCTGAATGTAAGAGCCATAGATGGGGACTCTCTTCTCCTTAACAACAGTTTGCATCTCCTGCCACATATAGTCCAATACATCTAGTTGCTTCTTTGACTGCATCTGACGCTCAATGTGGAAGAGAAGATTGATCATCCACTTACGGACCTCGCCCTTCTCACCGAATTTTGCGGCGATGGTGTTGCGAAGAATGGCATGTATCATGTACCAATGCTCAGAGAAGAACTTGATCTTGGGAATATGCGAGGAACTGGTACCTTCAGGATAGCAATGACGAATCCCATCCTTGGCCTTCATAAGCTTGCTGGGCGCCCCATGAATACGGAACCAATAAAAATGGTCAAAGTGATAGTCAGGGAGACCCAAGATAGCACCAAACTCGTCCATAGTAGCCTCACATTGGATGCCACCACTCATCCATATCAAGGTACGCGGGAGACGCGTTGGGCCACCAGATGCGAAGTGAACTGTGGAGTAGAACTCCCTGAGCAAGTCTGGAGAGTATGGATGGGCAAGTGTGTCACCCATGAGAGGAGTGATGTTGTGAAAATCCATGATGGTCATGACCTCAGGCCATTTGTTGCGAGCATACTCAATATCAAAGAAATGATGATCCACGTGACTGTGCTGTAGCTTGCCAAGAATGAATTCATACATGACTTGATGCATCTTGCAATAAAACCGAGCATCAGAGCACGTGCGTTCACCAAACTCATACGGATTAAAGTTGAGCCTTGCTTCCTCAAAATCAGCTGCACTAAGAGCACCCCAGTTTTTGATCACGGGCTCCTTAGGATTGACAGGGAGAGTGGATCTCCGTGAGGGAGTAGAGCCAGCAACAGTTTGAGCACTCTTCTTGCGAGGGACACGAGGACGGAGAGGGCGAGAGGTATCCTCATGGGGAGGAGAGTCACCTGAAATATATGATGCATAGAGATGGAATATGAAAATGAGTGCACATGGTCGTTTGTTTTAGGTGAGTGAAACAAAAAAATTTAAATCATGAACCAATGGGTCAATGACATGGTAAACGAAGTACTAGCCCAATAGTGTTTGCATATGAGCATATCATGTGGATAGTAGTGGTTGATGTGAAACAAAATATTTGGTATTTTAGCATACAAGCAACCACGAGAATGTAAAAAAAAAAATTAAGTGATGTCATACACATTAGGTCGTAATGATAGAACAATTGAATCAAGTAATGGAAATTTTTGAATATATATTCATGGTCATAGGCATGATATTGAGGGCTAGGTGAGCATCAACATGGCATAATCATAAGAGTATGTGGCACATATGACATGAAAAAAAATAGATCATAGTATGAACCCTAGTGGTATGGCATAATCATAAGGGTTAATCGAGTATGAGGATCATGGCATATCATACGAAATAGATGGGACACATGTGATGAACAAAGCATGATAGAACCTAGTGGTATGAACCCTAGTATGAACCCTAGCATATGAATCCTAGTATATGAACCGTAGTAGAGGGATCCTAGTACAAACATATTCATGGATAGCACTAACATATACATAACACATAGAGTAGCCCATAGAAAAATTACCCGAGTTCGAAGCCATGGTCAACCAAAAAGGACTAGGAAATCAAGTGTCCCGATCTCCTCCAATAAGGGGTGAGTGAGAAAACCGTGTGGAGGAGAGGGAGGAGAAGGCCGAGGGCTTGCGGATCCGTGATTTTGAGCGGTGGGGATGGGCTAGGGAGGTGGGGGGGAGGAGGGGTTAGGGAAGAGCTCCTAGGGGCTCTAATGGAGATGGGGGAGGAGGAAGAAGAAGTGTGGGGGCGGTTGAGGTAGGGGAGGGGGCATGGGCGTGTGTGTGTGCGTGTGGGGTGGGGGCAGCGCCCACCCCGGCCTGGGGCCGGTCGGGCGGCCGGCCAGGCCGGCCTGGCGTGCAGGCGAGCAGGACCCCGGCCTGGGGCCGGGGCGGGGGGAAGCGGGGCCGGCCTCGGGGCCGGCATGGCGGCCGAAGGCGCCGGCCTGGCCCCCGGCCTGGGGCCGGCACGGCGAGGGAGGCGAGGCCGGGAGGGCGCCCGAAGGCGCCGGCCTGACCCCCGGCCTGGGGCCGGCACGGCAGGGGCAGGGGCCGGCCAGGGGGCTTGGGCGCATTTTTTTTTTTTTTTTTTTTTTTTGTTGTCAATTTTGATTGGGCTGTTTTTCTTAAACAAAACAAAAAAAATGTGCCACCCCAACATATGAAGCCACAACACGCAATATAAAGATATCATGAGCGAAGTTTCTAATACAAGAATTTTCAGAAGATATATTCTAACAACATTTTCATGAATTTTGGTTCGTAGAGCATTTTTTATTTGACCATGTGCACGGATGATATGAGAATGATTACATGCATAGGATGTTTTCATTTGTATCCAATGGGAGGAAAAATGAGAAAACGAAATGAGCAACATTGGATACAAATGAAATATGAACTCAAAGAGAGAGGCAATGGAGTGAACACTCGAACACAAATGTCGGATGGAAAAATGGGCGGTGGCCGTAGCCACCATGTATGAGTATGTTCGATATGACACCGCGAAGATATATCTTGGGTGCATTGTCGAGACTCATCATTTAAGCACATGATGTCATTAAAAATGATCATTTAGGCATGATTTGTTTATTTATGCATAATAGAGGTAGTGTTGGCTCATTGATTGAGGTACACTCCCCCTATGTCTATGCGTGCATCTAAATCCAAATAAGAGTCTAGTAGGGGTGTGTATGCGAGATTTCCAATCAACTAAAATTGCTTGCACATATGATGTTGAGCTCACTCCTTAATTCCTTGAATCTCTTCACATCTAGAGGCTTGGTAAGGATGTCGGCAAGTTGATCTTTAGTGTTGACATAGGAGAGTGAGATATCACCATTGGCCACATGATCCCGAATAAAATGATACCGAATCTCAATATGCTTGGTCTTGCCATGAAGTACCGGATTGTGACCAATTTTAATGGCACTCTCATTATCACATAAAAGAGGCATAGTCTTAATCTTAATTCCAAAATCCTTAAGACATTGCCTCATCCATAAGAGTTGAGAACAACAACTTGCGGCGGAAATATACTCCGCTTCCGTGGAGGAGGTGGCAATACAATTTTGTTTCTTGGAAGACCAACACACGAGAGACCTACCAAGAAATTGGCAAGCACCCGAGGTTGATTTTCTATCCACTTTGTCACCTCCCCAATCCGCATCCGAGTATCCCACAAGATCAAAGGCTGTGTTTGATGGATACCAAAGACCATGAGTTGAAGTGTCAACCAAGTACCTAAGAATCCTCTTGACCGCAATCATATGGCTTTCCTTGGGGTTAGATTGAAATCTTGCACACAAACCCACACTAAACATAATATCCGGTCTAGAAGCACAAAGGTAAAGCAAAGATCCAATGATGGATCTATAAAGTTTGGGGTCTACCGGTATACCTTCATGATCCAAAGAGAGATTTGTGGTAGTTGGCATTGGATAAGGTAATGGTTTGGCATTAATCATATCGAATTTCTTGAGCATGTCTTGAATATATTTGGCTTGACAAATAAAAGTCCCTTCATGATATTGCTTGATCTCAAAACCTAGAAAGAACTTTAATTCTCCCATCATAGACATCTCAAATTCACTTGTCATTAGTTTGGCAAATTGATCTACAAAACTCACGTTAGATGATCCAAATATAATATCATCAACATATACTTGGCATACAAAGAAATTTCCATCTACACTTTTGGTAAAGAGTGTGGGATCAATTACCCCAAGCACGAAACCACGATCCACTAAGAACTCCTTTAAGTGATCATACCAAGCACGTGGGGCTTGTTTGAGGCCATACAAAGCCTTATGGAGGTAGTAGACATGGTTAGGGTACTTGGGATCTTCGAATCCCGGAGGTTGTTTAACATATACCATTTCATTTAAAGGTCCATTTAGAAAAGCACTTTTAACATCCATTTGATGCAAGATGAAGTTATGACTAGTGGCAAATGCAAGTAATATACGAATGGATTCAAGCCTAGCTACGGGAGCGAAAGTTTCACCGTAGTCAAGTCCTTCGACTTGAGAGTAGCCTTGAGCAACCAATCGTGCTTTGTTGCGAATCACTTGCCCATGAGAATCTTGCTTGTTCTTGAACACCCATTTAGTTCCAATGATATTGTGATCCTTGGGTCTTTCCACTAGAGACCATACTTTGTTCCTTTCAAAATTATGGAGCTCTTCATGCATAGCTTGAACCCAATCTTCATCTTCAAGAGCATCATATACTTTGATGGGTTCAACATGAGAGACATATGAATGAATACCACAAAACTTGAGCACTTGTCCACGAGTGGAGACACTTCTTCCCAAGCCACCAATTATATTCTTTTGATATAGTGACTTTTGTTGCAATCTTGATGCTTGACGAGACTTGATACGAACTAGAGCATCATCGGGATGTTCATTTGGTGGGACATCCTCATCATTTCCTTCATCAAGACCATTGTCCACCCTTATTGGAGTTCTTGGAGAAGTATCACCAAGACCACTTCCACCATTATCATTGGGTGGATCTTGATCACTTTCTTGATGAGAGATATCCACATTAGGATCTTCTTCTTTTTCTTGGTTTACCATTTGATTGGTGGTTGATGTAGAGGGCTCCACTTGCGTAGAGCTAGTTCCATCTTCATTTGCCACAAGGTGTCCCTCAATGGGTATAAGTGGACCTACACCCATTCTTCCTATGGCTATGGAGGATGGTTCATCACCTACATCATCACAATCAATTTGCTCCACTTGGGAGCCATTATCCTCATGAAATTCCACATTCATAGATTCTTCAACACACCCGGTGGATATGTTGTAGACTCTATAAGTGTGGGAGTTCGTGGCATAACCAACAAAAATACCTTCAAATGTTCTAGCATCGAATTTAGACAATCTAGTTCCTTTTATGTATACTTGGCATTTGCACCCAAAAACTCGAAGATATGAGAGATTGGGTTTGTTACCGGTGAGAAGCTCATATGGAGTCATGCCAATCATCGGACGAAGGAAGAGTCGGTTAGATAGATGACAAGCGGTGTTGATAGCTTCGGCCCAAAAGTTATATGGGGATTTGAACTCGGCCATCATAGTTCTTGCCATATCAATAAGTGTGCGATTCTTCCTCTCCGCAACACCATTTTGTTGAGGGGTGTACGCGGCGGAATATTGATGTCTTATCCCCTCATTACCCAAGAATTCATCCATGGTGTAGTTCTTGAACTCGGAACCATTGTCACTTCTAATGGATAATATCTTGGTGTCATATTGGCGTTGCACTTCGGTAGCCCAAGTAATGAATCTTTCTTGAGTTTCACTCTTCTTCTTGATATAGAAAACCCAAGTGTATCTTGTATAATCATCAACAATAACCAAACAATACTTCTTGCCACCAAGACTATCATATGTGGGAGGACCAAATAGGTCCATGTGAATGCGCTCAAAAGGTCTTGTTGTGGCGATGATAGATGTTTTGGGATGATTCTTCTCATGCATCTTTCCGGCAATACAAGAGCTACAAGGACGATCTTTGGAAAAATTCACACTTGTTAGTCCTACCACGTGCTCACCCTTCACAAGAGTTTGTAGATTTCTCATACCGACATGGCCTAGGCGACGATGCCAAAGCCACCCCACGTCGGATTTAGCCATTAGACATGTGGCAATATGTGTAGTTTCTTTCGAGAAATCCACTACATACATACCGTTTTCCACAAATCCAACAAAGGCTACTTTAAGAGAAATAGTGTGAAGGACAAGCACATGGTGACGCCCAAATACGCATGTAAAATTGCATTCACAAAGTTGCAAGACGGAAAGAAGATTATAGCCAAGGGACTCAACAAGGAGGACTTTCTCAATGGATGAATCCGGAGAAATGACCACCTTGCCATGTCCCAATACCTTAAGTTGTGAGCGATCACCAATAGTTACATGAGCAAACTTGAGAAGTTGGAGTTTCAAGTCTTCTAATACTTCTTTGCTTCCGGTCATGTGTGCGGAACAACCGCTATCAATCATCCATGATGTTCCACCGGAAATGCAACCCTACAATAAATCAACTTCTTGTCTTAGGTACCCATTTTTGGATGGGTCCTTTTTTGTTAGTCACAAGGGTCTTGGGAACCCAAATAGCATGCT
Source organism: Alopecurus myosuroides (assembly GCA_028641055.1). Classification (NCBI taxonomy): domain Eukaryota; kingdom Viridiplantae; phylum Streptophyta; class Magnoliopsida; order Poales; family Poaceae; genus Alopecurus; species Alopecurus myosuroides. The sequence continues at coordinate 165,025,097 of CM054057.1, read as the reverse complement.
TGTAATCATCACCATATGAGGTGCCTACATACTTTGCATAAACATGACCATTAGTAGATTTTAGAAGCACATAGGATGGGTTATACTTTCCCGCAAAGTTGTTGTGAGAAGTAGTGTTCCTAGAAACAATACTTTGAGCAATAATATCAAACTCATCTTCCTCATTAGCCAACTCCCCCTCCTTCACAAAAACAATAGAGTTAGTGGAGGGAGTTGACTTCTTCTTGTAGGCCACCTCCGATGAGGAACCAAAACCAAGACCTTCTTTACCAACAACTCTCTTATGATTACTCAAAAGATCATTGAGGTTCTTTTGGCCTTGGATGCATGTGGCAAGACCCTTGTTGAGTTGTGCCTTCAACCTATTGTTCTCCTCAATGAGAGTTGCCTTGACACACAAAGGGTTAGTAGCACAAGAGTTTTCATTCATAATTCTAACTCCTTTTAAGGTTTTGAGCTCATTTGAGATAGTATGATGATCAATTTTGAGCTTATCAAAATCCTTAATGAGTTCATTATACCCTTGGTTAGTTGCATCATTTAAACTCATGAATTCCGTTACCTTAGCAAAAGCATGTTGACAATCAAGTTTAACTTTAGCTATGTCAATTGCAAAGGTTTCTTCAATGCTTTCTTTAAGACAATGTGATTCATCTAGAGCTTTCTCAAGCTCCTCAATTTTGTTAGCATCATCACGAGCAAACTTTTCAAGCAACATTATTCTCTCCTCATGTTCATCAATGAGGCCATGTGCCTCACTTAATTGATCCATGAGAGAGACAAAAATGGATTTAGTTTCTCCTTCTAGTGTTTCAACAAAGTTTGTCAAGGGATCTTCCTCGACACAATTTAGTAGTGAAGGAATAGAGGAGTTAGCAAGTTTAAGTGTAGGAGTCACCTTTGCGGGTACACCCTTGGCCATGAAGCACTTGTGAATCGAGGGGCCCTTGTTGTCATTTGGGTTGGAGAAGAGAGAGCTTAAGTTAGGAGGTATGACGCCCCTAGCCATGGCCGCCATACCTACTTGTTCGCCTTCACCATCATCCTCTTCACCACCGGATGTGTACTCGACTTCGTTAGCAATCATTGCCCTAGGAGGGCCTCTCTTGATGAAGTTCTTGGACTTGGGAATGAAGGTGGATTTCTTGATAAGTCTTCCTCCATTCTCAATTCTACTCTTGAAGGGACACTCGGCAACGAAGTGCTCGGAATCTCCACAATTGAAGCAAGTTCTTGCTTTCTTCGTGCTAGAGGATTCCTTTCCTTTGTTCTTGGTGGCATTGGATCTAAAGTCTCCTTTCTTCCACCACTTGTGTTGAGCAAGAGCTAAGCATTCATCATGTGATGTCCTCATTTCTCTCTCGGAGACCTCATGCATAGAAGCACCATCATCACTCGAGTCATTATCTTCATGGGGAATGACCTTGGCCTTCAAGGCAAGAGATGCTTTCTTTGCTCCGTTCACACGGGCCATGACATCATCGGAGGTTTGTTTCATGACCTTGAGAGTGATAAAAAGACCTAGGACATCATTGGGGGATAGGTCCAAATAGTCGGCCCTTGCTTGTACATTCATCACCATGTTTTCATTATATGGCATCAAGGTGAGAAGGAATTTCTCCTTGACCCAATTCTCCGTGCAATCCGTGAATCCACCATCTCTCATATCATTAACAAGAGCCTTGAGTCTTCTAAACATGTCTTCTATGTTCTCTCCGTCGCCCAAATGAAAGTGTTCAACTTTTCTTTGAATGATTGACCTCTTGGACCTTTGGAGGTTGACATTGCCGTCAAACATATCAACAAGACCATCATAAGCTTTCTTTGCACTTGTGAAGGACCGGATGTGCTCAACTCCTTCCTTCTCCATTGCCCTTTCCAACATGTGCAAGGCATGAGCGTTGAGTTGCTCATCAATGATGTCACTTGAGCTTAGATTAGCGGGATCCTTTGGCTCATATCCCTTTTCAACAATTCTCCATATTTGCATTGAAGAGCTGCACATGTAAGACTTCATGGAAGCTTTCCAATTAGTAAAACGATGCCGATCCACCAAAGGAGGTGGACCAAGATGAGAGACATGCGGATGTTGAACATTAGGAGCATTGTTGTATGCATAGCCAAAAGAATTGCCACCACTACCATTTGATGGTGCACCATTATTTAAAGGTGAGGTTGTATCACTTCCTTCTTTAGTTGGCAAGGGGTTTCCATTTTCATCTAAGATAATCTTTTCACTAGGTTGCTTAGATGGAGATGTCAATTCTTTTATTAGTCCCTCCATCTTCTTCTCGGAAGAATCAATCATAGCTTGGATTAGCTTTTGAATCCCATCCATGGTGACGGGATCATCGGCCATCCTCACCTCCTCTTTAGGCGGTAAAGCCTTTTATAAAGAGACGAGGCTCTGATACCAATTGAAAGATCGAGAGGTTAACTAGAGGGGGGGGGTGAATAGGTTAACTACAAATTTTAACTTCTTTTTCAAGTTAACAAGGCAAAGCTCAAATATAGATTATCTAGAGTATGCAACTAGATGGACAATCCTATATGTTGAGCAATTACGACTAGCACAAGGTGAACAATATGACTAAGCTAGTAGCAACAAGTAAAGATAAGTTGAGGGATAACCGAACACAATGACGCGGAGATTTATCCCGAAGTTCACTTCCCAATGGAAGCTAATCTCCGTTGGAGCGGTGCGGTGCCACCAAAGTGGAACACCGAGTAGGCCTCAAATGCCACACCGTATCTCCTTCGAGATCTTCCACCGATGTGGATAGACTCGAATCACTATGTTGCCGTTGAGGTTGACAACTAGAACCTTTACAAGGATGAGGCACACTCCACAAGATTGGAGGGTCCTCACCAAATCCCAAGAGCCGCCAAGACTCCGAGAAGCAAGATCCACGGGCACAAAAGCACCGGGGATATCAACAAGGCTCCGAGCTCCGATGAACTAAGAGCAACAAGATTCCTAGCTCCAATGAACTAAGAATGACAAGATCCCTATGGGATGAGTGGGTGGATTTCTAATCGGCTCGGTGGAGTTGTAGATCGGGGGTGTCTCCTTCAAATCCCAAAGTATCACGAGCTTTGGTTGGGGATTTGTGGAGATCTTGTTCTTGAGCTTGAGCTTGGTCAATCAATGGTGGTGAGAGAGAGAGTGAGTGGGATTGACAAAGAGCAAAGGTAGGTGAAGACCCCGTATATATAGTCTTGTCAAAATATGGCCGTTTTTAGGGGGGGAACACCCTTCCTGCGACCCACCCCGGCCTGGGGGCCGGCCTGGCCGGCCTGGGGGCAGCCAGGGCCGGGCCAGAACCCACCCCGGCCTGGGAGCCGGCCTGGGGCCGGCGTGGGCGCAGGGGAGGCCGGCGTGGCTGCAGCCGACCCGGCCTGGAGGCCGGCCTGGCCGGCGTGGAACAGGGGGGAGGCCGGCCCCCCACCCGGGCGCCCCGGCCTGGAGGCCGGCGTGGGCGAGGGGTGAGGCCGGACCCCCACCCGAAAGCCCCGGCCTGGGGGCCGGCCTGGGGCCGGCGTGGGGCTGGCCAGGAGCAGCGCCAGCCCGGCCTGGAGCCCGGCCAGGCCGGCCTGGAGGCCGGCCACCCTGCACATTTCTTCCTTTTCTCCTTTCTTTTCGCCGTTTCTTTTCAACTCTTCCTTGTAATTTCCCGTAGCATTTTCTCACTTATTGTTGAACTTTGTAAGACATTTACGGGACTATGTTTTCTGAGTACACTTAGCAAACCACGTTAGTCCATCTATATGTTGTAATCAAACACTCAAAACAGGATTTAGAACCTATGTTCTTTCATATGGTGACGAGACTGATAATGATAGCTATTTTATTGATATTTCTCCCACTGCTATTAATAAGAATGACTATGCTTATGTGGAGAGTAATAATTTGTTTATGCATGTGGCTCATGATAAGAATATTTCTTGTGATAGTTATATTGTTAATTTTATTCATGATGCTACTGAAAGTTATTATGAGAGAGGGAAACATAGTCTTATGCATCTCAACAATATTAAGTCTCCCCTCTTTATGTTGAAATTTTTGAAGTTGCACCTGTTTTGCTTTCCTATGCTTGTTGCTTTGTGTTTTCATGAATTGTTTTTCTACAATATTATTTTTCATAGGAAGTGGGTTAGACTTAAATTTGTTTTACATTTAATTCTTTATGCTCTCTTTTACTTCAAATAAATATTTATCATGTGAGCATCTTCTCAAATTATAATGCCTAGCTAAAAGGCGTTAAAGAAAAGCACTTCTTGGGAGATAATCCATGGTTTTATTTTTGGTTTGTTTTTCTCTGTTTTATTTGAGTCAAGGGGTTGTATACTTCTGTAGAAACTTCTTTGTATCTTTCTTTTCATGTTTTAGTAGTGCGAAGTAAGGTTTGTGACGAGAGTTGGAGTTAGTTTTCGGATTTCTGCGCAGAAAACAGATTTCTTCTGTCCACCCAAAAAAATCAGATAATTCACAGAAAAATTGGAATAACCTAAAATATCTTGTGCTTCTTCCTCGGATAATTACTCAACTTTTTCGTTCTTTAAGTTTTTTGATTTGAGCAACGTAAGTGCCTCGAAAAAATTCGTCTTTACAAACTGTTCTGGTTTTGACAGATTCTGCCAATTTTTTCTTGCATTTGCTCTTTTACGATGTCAAGTGGATTTCTTTGCTTCACGAAACATCAGTGGCTGTAGCTAATGTTTAAAAGTATCAATAGAACTTGTGTCATACAAAACCAATGGATTTTTAATTGTTGCACTAACCCTCTAATGCGAATTATTGTTTGAGTATGGTGTGAAGTAAGTTTTCAAGTGTCAAGAGAAGAGGTGATATATGTGATCAAGAAGAGTGCAAGGTCAAAGCTTGGGGATGCCCCCGTAGTTCATCCAAGCATATTTTTAGAAGACTCAAACATCTAAACTTGGGGATTCCCAAGTCATCCCCTTCTTTGTCAACTATCTATCAGGTCACTTCTCGTGAAACTGTATTTTTATTCGGTCACATCATATGAAATTTACTTGGAGCGTCATTTATTTTTCGTTCAGTTTCCTTTTATTTTCTTTTTTTCCTTTCTACATTAGTATCACCGGAACCTATCATATTTTTGTGAGAGAGAGACACGCTCCATTTTCATTGTTTAGAACACTCTAGTTTTCATTCTTATTGTTCTGTGAGTGTTCACTTTTTGCTAGTACTACGTTTAGCCCTTGTTTTCATGCATCTCTTATTCATAGCTGTTAGTTTTAGTAGAGTTATGTGACTACTCTCATGCTTTCTTGCTGTATCATTTAGAGAGTTTTTGTTAAAACATATTTTGTATGGTGTTTGATGGAAATAGAAAATGCTACATGTGATAGATGGTATAACGAAAAATCTTGCATATTCTTGTAGATCACTAAAGTATTTCACTTGATTATTTGCTGTTGTTTTGAGATATTAATATGCTTAATGGTAAACTTGCTGGTTTCATAAAGTAAAAACAATTAATGCTTGGTCTAGAAGCTTGAAACTGTGCCACACTCAAATAACCAGTTGATAGGATAATGGTATATGACTTCCTTTGCTGATAGCAATTGTGATAGCTTTTTGTTACGCGCTACGGTCGGGTTAGCGAACAGTGACTTTTCACTTCCACGGACCCTCTTGGAGTGATTTTCATTATTCCTTGTGAGATCATGATTTTATTTGGAATCTTTTAACTTGTGAGTTCTATGTTGTGGTTCTCTGGCACTTCCACCATCCATATTTGCTAGCCTCTTCGGTACTGTGCATTGCTTATTCTCACATTGAGAGTTGGTCCAAACTTCGCGAGTGCATCCAAACCCCGTGGGAGAACTTTGTTCTTCTAGACATAAGCCAAAATTTATCTTCCTCAAAACAGCCACCATACATACCTACCATGGCATTTCCATAGACATTCCGAGATATATTGCCATACAACATCCATCATCATTATGTTACTTGTCATGCTTCATTGTTATTTTGCATACTGCTACACTGGCAGGAGCATTTAGTTTTATATACATCAGAGATATTTCAGTTTGAGTTATGAGTACTAAAAGTGTGACAATTCATTGTAAAATAGAGTGTTTCCCCTACTAGTGAGGTTACATATTAAGAAAAAGGCCAAAAAGAAAAGGAAAAAAAGGCAAAAGAGAGATACTAAAGAGAGAGGGGGTAGCACTACTATCATTTATTCCACACTTGTGCTTGGTTGGCATCATTACTTCAGTTTGGAGAGAGTTTTCACATTATGACTTACATAACCATGTGGGGAACTTACATTAAAGAACTTGGCTTGTATATTCCAATGATTAGACTCCTCAAAAGAGCTCTAGGTCTTCGTGAGAAAGCAAGTTGGATGCACCCTCACTAGTTCCATTGGAGAGCTTTCATACACTTATAGCTCTATGTTCATCCGTTGTGTGGAAATCACTACTTCTTGCATAACTTCGATTATAACACTTCCTCTTGTCTAATGATCACTTTCAGTTGTGTGAGACTTTCTTCCATTGACCTTCCAAACCCCCCCCATAATGTTCTTTTAGCCATAATATCCTGGTGCTAGGAACCAATACAGAACGCTTGCTTGTTTTGAGTGCACAATTATTTGAATGATTTTCCTATGTGCATATTGTTGTCACTTGACTTGATCCTAACAGGGTTTTTTGTGAGATTTGATGCCTTGGATGATTATATTATTGTTCTTGAAGCTTAAATCAACTTTAATAAACTTTGCAAAGTGGATTGTCTTTTAGTATTGATTCATTGAAAGGTTTTACTTTGTTATTCCTAATGGTTTATACATTACTCTTCGATATCAATTATAAACCACAACCTTTATTCATTTGATTCTAGTTTACATGCTTTACATTACTTTGATGATCAAGTTTATGTTGGTAGCATGTCACATCAGAAATTATTTGTTTTGTCGTTTACCTACTTGAGGACGAGTAGCAACTAAGCTTGGGGATGTTGATACGTCATAAACATATCCTTAATTTATGATGTTCCATGTTGTTTTCTTATTGTTTCCCACATGTTTGCTATATACTTTATGTCATTATTATCGATTTTTCGGGCTAACCTATTGACAAGATGCCACAGAGCTAGTTCCCTGTTTTTTTGCTGTTTTTTTGTTTCAGAAAAGTTGTTCTCAAAATATTCTCGGAATTGGAAAATTCCAAAGCCAAAAGTCTTAGAATTCCCGACACGTCCCAGAAGTCGAAAGAAGACCTAGAGGGGGGCCCTAGATCCCCCACACCATATCTCTGCACGAGCTAGCACCTGGCCGCTGATACGTCCTAAACGTATCCCTAATTTCTGATGCTCCATGATGATATTATGCCAATTGCTACATGTTTTCTCCCTTATATATAGCATTTTCATACGTTTTCCGAGACTAACCTATTGACAAGATGCCCAGAGCTAGTTCCATGTTTTCTTCTATTTTTAGTTTCAGAAAAATTGTCCTAGAAATATTCTCGGAATTGGAAAATTCGAAGCCCGGAAGTCCTATTTTCCCCGGAAGCATCCAGGATACCGAAGAGGAGTCAAAGAGGGGCAACAAGGGGCCCATACCATGGGCTGGCGCGGGTCCCCCTGGTCAGGCCAGCTAGGGGTGTGGGGCCCCTGGAGCTCCATCGCATTTGCCCTTTCGCACATTTAAGCCCCCCGGATGGAAAATCCTAAGTGCCTCATCAAAATCCCCCGAAAAAGTTCCGTAGCCGCCGTCACCGTCAACCCTAGATCAGGAGGGTTCTGGAGCTATTTTCTGGAACCCTGCCGGAGAGGAAATCATCACCGAAGGCTTCTACATCACCATGCCAGCCTCCGGAGTGATGCATGAGTAGTTCATCCCTGGACTACGGGTCCATAGCAATAGCTAGATGGTTGTCTCCTCCTCATAGGCCTCCATGTTTAGATCTCGTGAGCTGCCTATCATGATCGAGATTGATCTTATGTAATTCTATATGCTATGTTTGCTGGGATCCGATGAATATTGACCTTATGCCAAGTTGATTATAGTCTTTATTGCATATGTTATTTGTGATCTTGCATGCTTTCCGTTGCTAGTGGTTGCTCTGGCCAAGTAGTTGCTAGTGACTCCAAGAGGGAGTATTTATGCTTGATAGTGGGTTCATGCCTCCTTGTTGCCTTGCTCGAGTGACAGAAACGTGAAGAGGGAGGATGTGTTGTTTCCATTAGGGAGAAAATAGCAGTGAGAGTACCCGCGTGTATAATCATTGCTTATATTACGCACTTTGTTTAATGCAATTATATGTTGCTTGCAACTTAATACTTAAGGGGGGTCGGATGATAACCTGAGGGTGGATTATAGTCATAGATGCAGATAGATGTTGGTCTATGTATCTAGTTGTAATTCCCGCACTAAATATCATAGTAATCTTCATGCCATATTGTGCACTACGGTGCAACCTCTATTTGTCAATTGCCCAGTTGTAATTTGTTCACCCAGCATGCTATCTTTTATGGAGAGACACCACTAGTGAACCTATGAACCCCGGTCCATTTTCCACACCGTTAAACAAAACACAACAATTTCCTGCTCTCTCTACTTTCTGCAAGCATACACTATTTTCCACACTATACGTCTAATCTTTGTTTTCAGCAAGACCGGTGAGATTGACAACCTCACTGTACCGCTGGGGCAAAGTATTTTGGTTGTGTTGTGTGCAGGTTCCACGTTGTTGCTAACACCGGTGAAGCGCCAGCACCACCGTCAGTGGCATCAACCTTCCGAAGGTTCTCTTTCTCCTACTGGATTAATAACCCTGGTTCTTAACTAAGGGGAAAACTCCTACCGATGTGCTCATCACACCCTCCTCTTGGGGTATCCCAACGCAAACATCAACCGCGCTAGGGGGTCATGTGGGCCCCTCGGGCTCCCACCGTCATCGCACTCTTGCCTATATAGTCTACCTAATGCATAAACCCTAAAAGAATCAACCTTTTCCACCAAAAACATCTGTAGCTCCGCCGCCGCCGACGACGAGTTGTGGGGGACAGAAATCTCTGTTCCAGCACCCTGCCAAGATGGGGAAGTCCCCCCGGATCCATCTCCATCGACTCCACCGCCATCTCCATCTCCGTTGTTGTCTCCTATGACGAGGAGGGAGTAGTTCTCCCCCGGGGCCAAGGGCTCTACCAGTATCTATGTGTTTCATCTCTCTCTCCCATGGTGTGATCTTTATGTGACTTGTGCTTGGTTGGCATCATTACTTCAGTTTGGCGAGATTTTTCATATTATGACTTACATAACTATGTGGGGAACTTACATTATAGAACTTGGCTTGTATATTCCAATGATAAGCCTCCTCAATAGAGTTCTATGTCTTCGTGAGAAAGCAAGTTGGATGCACCCCCACTGGTTCCATTGGAGAGCTTTCATACGCTTATAGCTCTATGTGCATCCGTTGTGTGGCAATCACTACTCCTTGCATAACATCGATTATAAGACTTCCTCTTGTCTAATGATCACTTTCAGTTGTGTGATACTTTCTTCCATTGACCTTCCAAACCCCCCATAATGTTCTTTTAGCCATAACATCCTGGTGCTAGGAACCAATACAGAACGCTTGCTTGTTTTGAGTGCACAATTATTTGAATGACTTTCCTATGTGCATATTGTTGTCACTTGACTTGATCCTAACAGGGTTTTTTGTGAGATTTGATGCCTTGGATGATTATATTGTTGTTCTTGAAGCTTAAATCATCTTTAGTAAACTTTGCAAAGTGGATTGTCTTTTAGTATTGATTCATTGAAAGGTTTTACTTTGTTATTCCTAATGGTTTATACATTACTCTTCGATATCAACTATAAACCACAGCCTTTATTCATTTGATTCTAGTTTACATGCTTTACATTACTATGATGATCAAGTTTATGTTGGTAGCATGTCACATCAGAAGTTATTTGTTTTGTCGTTTACCTACTCGAGGACGAGTAGCAACTACGCTTGGGGATGTTGATACGTCATAAACGTATCCTTAATTTCTGATGTTCCATGTTGTTTTATTATTGTTTCCCATATGTTTTCTATACACTTTATGTCATTATTATCGATTTTTTGGGCTAACCTATTGACAAGATGCCACAGAGCTAGTTCCATGTTTTTTGCTGTTTTTAGTTTCAGAAAAGTTGTTCTCAAAATATTCTCGGAATTGGAAAATTCAAAAGCCAAAAGTCTTATAATTCCCGACACGTCCCATAAGTCCAAAGAAGACCTAGAGGGGGGCCCTGGAGCCCCCACACCATATCTCCGCGCGGGCTAGCCTATGGCCGCTGATACGTCATAAATGTATCCCTAATTTTTGATGCTCCATGATGATATTATGCCAATTGCTAAATGTTTTCTCCCTTATTTATAGCATTTTCATACGTTTTCCGGGACTAACCTATTGACAAGATGCCCAGAGCCAGTTCCCTTTTTTCTGCTGTTTTTAGTTCAGAAAAATTGTTCTGGAAATATTCTCGAAATTCGAAAATTCGAAGCCCGCAAATCCTATTTTCCCCGGAAGCATCCAGAAGACAGAAGAGGAGTCAAAGAGGGGCAACAAGGGGCCCACACCATGGGTTGGCGCGGGTCCCCCTGGTTGCGCCAGCTAGGGGTGTGGGGCCCTTGGAGCTCCACGGCCTTTTCCCTTTCGCCCAGTTAAGCCCCCCCCCCCCGGATGGAAAATCCTAAGTACCTTATCAAAATCCCTGAAAAAGTTCCGCAGCCGCCGTCACCGTCAACCCTAGATCAGGAGAGTTCTGGAGCTGTTTTCTGGCACCCTGCCGGAGAGGAAATCATCACCAGAGTCTTCTACATCACCATGCCAGCCTCCGGAGTGATGCGTGAGTAGTTCATCCCTAGACTACGGGTCCATAGCAATAGCTAGATGGTTGTCTCCTCCTCATATGCCTCCATGTTTAGATCTCGTGAGCTGCCTATCATGATCTTATGTAATTCTATATGCTGTGTTTGCTGGGATCCGATGAATATTGACCTTATGCAAAGTTGATTATAGTCTTTATTGCATATGTTATTTGTGATCTTGCATGCTTTCCGTTGCTAGTGGTTGCTCTGGCCAAGTAGTTGCTAGTGACTCCAAGAGGAGTATTTATGCTTGATAGTGGGTTCATGCCTCCTTGTTGCCTTGCTCGAGTGACAGAAACATGAAGGGGGAGGATGTGCTATTGCCATTAGGGAGAAAACAGCAGTGAGAGTACCCGCGTGTATAATCATTGCTTACATTACGCACTTTGTTTAATGCAATTATCTGTTGCTTGCAACTTAATACCTAAGGGGGTTCGGATGATAACCTTAGGGTGGATTATTAGTCATAGATGCAGATGGATGTCGGTCTATGTATCTTGTTGTAATGCCTGCACTAAATATCATAGTAATCTTCATGCCATATTGTGCACTACGGTGCAACCTCCATTTGTCAATTGCCCAGCTGTAATTTTTTCACCCAGCATGCTATCTTTTATGGAGAGACACCACTAGTGAACCTATGAACCCCGGTCCATTTTCCACACTGTTAAACAAAACACAACAATTTCCTACTCTCTCTACTTTCTGCAAGCATACACTGTTTTCCACACTATACGTCTAATCTTTGTTTTCAGCAAGACCGGTGAGATTGGCAACCTCACTGTACCGTTGGGGCAAAGTATTTTGGTTCTGTTGTGTGCAGGTTCCACGTTGTTGCTGACACCGGTGAAGCGCCAGCACCACCGTCAGTGGCATCAACCTTCCTAAGGTCCTCTTTCTCCTACTGGATTGATAACCCTGGTTCTTAACTAAGGGGAAAACTCCTACCGATGTGCTCATCCCACTCTCCTCTTGGGGTATCCCAACGCAAGCATTAGCCGCGCCGGGGGGTCGTGTGGGCCCCTCGGGCACCTACCGCCATCGCCCTCTTGCCTATATAGTCTCCCCGATGCATAAACCCTAAAAGAATCCACCTTTTCCATCAAAAATATCTGTAGCTCTTCCACCGCCGCCGACGAGTATTGGGGGACAGAAATCTCTGTTCCAGCACCCTGCCGAGACGGGAAAGTGCCCCCGGATCCATCTTGTAACACCCGGGGTTTTTCCAATTAGATTTGCTTGTTGTTATTCTTTTGCATCACATAGCATCATGCATCATATGCATTGCACTTGTTCTCAAACCAATTAAAAATTTTCAAACCAATTTAAGAAATTCAAACAATGCACTCGTGTTTCACACTCAAATTGTTTTTCAATGAAATTGGAGTGGAAAAATAAATTGTTGCTTGGTTAAATAAATTCCCCTTTTCTTAAAACCCTAAATTGAATGTCAAATTCAAATTTAAAACATCACTAAAAACTTTGAATTTTCAAAATCCAAAACTTTTGTTCTTGGGCATTTGAATTGTATAATTCATAAAAGTGAGTTCATGATTTTTTTAACCATTATTTTTCCCTTCCTTCCTCTCCTTTTCTCTTTCTACAAAAAAAAGTAATAATAATAAAAAGAAAAGAAAAAAAACGTTTGGGAGGCAGCCCACCTGGCCCAAAGCCAACCCAGCCCAGCCCACCTTCCCTTCTTCTTCGTACGGACGGTCACGGCAGAAGCGTGATCCCCTCCTCCTGTCACCGAACCACCTCCACCTGGCCATGGTCCCCTCTACCAACTCTCCTCCTTTTAATCCCCACCGAGGCCTCCTCTTGAACCCTAGCCCCCTCCTCTCTTCCCTCCCCGCCGCCACTAGCTCCTCCTTGCGTTTCCACATGTCTCTATGTTCACCACCGCACGTCCATGGCCGGCCCTTGGAGCTCCATTAGCCGTCGTCGTGGTCATCGAGAGGGACGTACAAGGTCGGGAATGGAACCGCCTTGGGTTCCTCCATCTCCGTGCGGAAGATCGGGAGCCGGATCTTCCCGAGACGTCGCTGTCAAGCTCGTCTTCCTCCTCTGTTCGCGGGTACGTGGGCTGCCTGCGCACGTCCACTGTCATCCTCGACAGCGTGTCGTCGTCGTCTCCGCGTCCGTTCGACGACACCGAGCAAACCGCGGTGAGCACCCCTCTGGACCTTCTCCCTTCCTTCCCCCTGCCCTGTTTTGCCTCGCCATCGAGCGGTGCTCGCAGCAGGACGTCGTCGTTCACGTTCGGCCCGCCGTCGTTGTGCTGTGAAACCCACGATCTGAAGGTTGTGTCGAGTTTCAGTTAACACCGCACCTGTTACCTCTTATTCCGTCAGATGCGTTTTGTATCACAACAACGCACCGTAGCCCAGTGGCTGCGCGCCCTGTCCCGCACCCTGGAGCCCCGAGTTCGAATCCCACCCGTGGCAAAGCCACCCCTTTTTCTCCATTTTCTTTTATTCTCGAAAATCCAGAAAGACAGAACTAAATCTTTATTTGTAAAATCAATAACAAATTGAAAAATGCTCCAATTTCAATGATTCAAATTTCTATGGATTCAGCATCTTGTGCTCCTTCTGTTAGTAACAAAGTTGCAACATGTTTCTGTAATAAATTTTGCACTAAATAATTAAATACAGAAATGGCTATTAAAATTTGAAACTTTGGAAATTCATAACTTGAGTTATGTTCACCCAAATTGAGCAAACTTGGGCTCTAAAATTTTGTCTTAACAAACTCTACACAGTGGTATTTTATTTGGTCACAATTGAATTAAATTTGAACATGCTTACTTCTGTTTACTAAAAGGGGCAGTATAAAAATGCTTATGGAAAAATGCATAATAAATTCAATAATGATCCAAAAATTATGTTTAATACCTCAAAATGTTCATTGAAACATTTTATACATGTTTTCAACCCTTTTTAATACAATTTGTTTACTGTTTTACTAATTAAAAGTGGTGCAATAATTCAATGCTTTAATTAAACCTTTTAAATTGCAAAAATTCATAATTAAATATTTAAAATTCCAAATTTGGCAAATGAGGTATCAAATTGAAGCTAATGTTGTTTACCTTCTGTTTTCATCAATTATGTTGCATTTAATCCACTTTAACTCAATGTTTATTTGTAGTTCAATTAATCAACTATTAATGCATATGGGATTTTCCAAATGCAATTCAAATTGCATATGGGCCCATTTAAATTGTTCCTTGTGTCCTCTAGTTTATCTTGATGCACCCTTTCACTTGTCATGCATATAAAATAGGATCATGCTGGATCTTTTGCCGTAGTAGTAATTGTTGCATCCGGTGTTTGTTCTAGTTCGTTGCTTCTTCGCGGATAGGACGTTGAGATGATGTGAGCAACGACAAGTTCTACGGATGTACCTCTACTTGCCGGATCTCAGGCAAGTATGCTCACTTGCTACCTATGGCTGCCTTTCATCACTTGTTACCGATTCTTTCCGTTGTCTTTATGCTAGCCTTATGATTCGATGCTTGTGTCTCGATCCTATCATATGTTTACCTTGCAGCCATGATATAGCCTTCCTTCCACTTCCTATCAATTGTTGCTTGTTTACCTTGTTGGCCCTCGTGTCGTAGTTGCATGCTTAGATTTGTTTGTGCTCAAGTCTTGTTGTCCTTTGTCGTATCACCTGTTAGTTGATAGTTGGGTTTCAATTTAATCAACAACATGTTAATGTTTGGGGTAATAATAATTTGATGATAAGGCACCGGCAGGAGGCCCGGCGTGGTTTTGGAGCCTGCTGGTGTCGAAACTAGGAAAAGGGTCTTGTCCATTGATCCATGATGAGCGCGCTAACCGCATCCAGGAGGTAGTATGGGACCCCCCTCGACTTAGACCTGATTTGCAGCTTGTCCGAAGAGCCACACTTAGTTCGGGTGTTCCATTTGCTCATAAGCATGAATGGGTGGGCCCCCCATGGTTACTGTTGATGATGATGCATATAGGGCGAGGCCTGTATTGTCGGGGTGTTGCGTCCTACGGGAGTTTTGCACACTTGCGCTGAGTATTCGGCTGCGTGGCTGGGACCTTGTAGCTCCGTGGCTCCTAGGACAGGTTGTAGAGATGGTTTGGGTCGTGTCGAGCCAACCTGAGTTTTAGTTGGTGGCTTGAGTGTGTACGGGTACTGTAGCGCACCCTGCAGGGATGAATCTTCACGAGAAGCCGTGTTGTCCGCGGTTATGTGACGACTTGGTGAAAATGCTGGCTAACAAGTACTCAGACAACTTACACCTAATTATAACAACTTGACTAGTAATATAGTATTACCTTCACCATAAAAATGAATGTCACCTTAATCAACAGCGTGATTTTTCTTGGGTTGCTTCCTTAGTAGGGGGTAACACTGGATGGGTATTGTTTGGTGAGTAGTTATAGTTGGTTCTGATACGCTCTCTTATCCCTTTCTTTTAGCCGGAAGTTGTAGCGCGTCTCTTTAGTTGTTAGTGCTGCCCGCTGCCGCTTCTTTGCAATAACCCCTTCCTTCCGTTGTACCCAAAGTATTTGTATCTTGTGATGATTGGTTACGCTGGTATCTTGTGAGTATGGTTCATCCACTTGCCAGTACTTAACAATACTGACCCACGAATCCATTTCGTGGCTGCATATTCCACATTGCAGTCAACAGGTTTGAAGTCTGACGACGTTAGCTTGGGAATCCCTCCGGCTTGGCCTGGGCAGGGATTGGACGCCATCGGTTATCTTCAGGACTCTTAGTCCAATTTGTATCTTGTCCGTAGTCGGACACTATGTTGTTTTCTTCCGCTGTTATTTGGATCTTTGTATTGTATCAGTTGTATCCTTGACTCGTTTGAGTCGTCTTGTATATACCTCCTCTGTTGTTGTTGTGGATTATTCGTGAACTGTTGTAATGTTATCACAAGTGGCAACCTGAAATCGGTTATTATGTGGATTTTGGCGGAAATGCTGAAATCTGCATAGTGCCCGATCTCGGGGCGTCACAAATGGTATCAGAGCATGGTTTCCGATTCCCGATATTGTTTCGATACGAATGGTTATCGAAGCAA
This sequence comes from Alopecurus myosuroides, assembly GCA_028641055.1. Lineage (NCBI taxonomy): Eukaryota > Viridiplantae > Streptophyta > Magnoliopsida > Poales > Poaceae > Alopecurus > Alopecurus myosuroides. The sequence goes on along the minus strand of CM054057.1, from coordinate 165,009,121 downwards.
CGGGTCCGCAAAGACTGTAGGATAACCTCGCTAACGGTCGTTGTTTCTAGAGTGTCAAAAAAAACTATTTCTGCTAAACTGTTTTGGAAACCTCTCGATAGGATTCTTGTTTATTCATTTCCTCTATTCTAGTTCTCCTTCTATCTCATTTGTTTTGGAGTCTACTCTCGTACCTATCTTTCAAAGTGTTAGGATCCCACGTGGGTTGGACGTTCTCTTAGCCTTTAACCTAATAGGTTCGATCATCAGAAGATTCCGATGGAAGGATATCGTCGTCAATGTGAGCAAGAATCTTTTTTTAGTGGTGTCGAGAAGTTTGTTAGTGGTGTCGAGAAGATCAACAGCGGTGACCGAAGACTCGATAGGTCCAACTTCTTCTCTCTCTTACCGGCTTGGAGCGGATTGCGAGGGCGCAATCCCTTGTTAGTGGTGTCAGCTGTAACACCCGGGGTTTTTCCAATTAGAATTGGTTGTTGTTATTCTTTTGCATCACATAGCATCATGCATCATATGCATTGCACTTGTTCTCAAACCAATTAAAAAATTTCAAACCAATTTAAGAAATTCAAACAATGCACTCGTGTTTCACACTCAAATTGTTTTTCAATGAAATTGGAGTGGAAAAATAAATTGTTGCTTGGTTAAATAAATTCCCCTTTTCTTAAAACCCTAAATTGAATGTCAAATTCAAATTTAAAACATCACTAAAAACTTTTGAATTTTCAAAATCCAAAACTTTTGTTCTTGGGCATTTGAATTGTATAATTCATAAAAGTGAGTTCATGATTTTTTTTAACCATTATTTTTCCCTTCCTTCCTCTCCTTTTCTCTTTCTACAAAAAAAAAGGAATAATAATAAAAAGAAAAGAAAAAAAACGTTTGGGAGGCAGCCCACCTGGCCCAAAGCCAACCCAGCCCAGCCCACCTTCCCTTCTTCTTCGTACGGACGGTCACGGCAGAAGCGTGATCCCCTCCTCCTGTCACCGAACCACCTCCACCTGGCCATGGTCCCCTCTACCAACTCTCCTCCTTTTAATCCCCACCGAGGCCTCCTCTTGAACCCTAGCCCCCTCCTCTCTTCCCTCCCCGCCGCCACTAGCTCCTCCTTGCCTTTCCACATGTCTCTCTGTTCACCACAGCACCTCCATGGCCGGCCCTTGGAGCTCCATTAGCCATCGTCGTGGTCATTGAGAGGGACGTACAAGGTCGGGAATGGAACCGCCTTGGGTTCCTCCATCTCCGTGCGGGAGATCGGGAGCCGGATCTTCCCGAGACGTCGCCGTCAAGCTCGTCTTCCTCCTCTGTCCGCGGGTACGTGGGCTGCCTGCGCACGTCCACTGTCATCCTCGACAGCGTGTCGTCCTCGTCTCCGCGTCCGTTCGACGACACCGAGCAAACCGCGGTGAGCACCCCTCTGGACCTTCTCCCTTCCTTCCCCCTGCCTTGTTTTGCCTCGCCATCGAGCGGTGCTCGCAGCAGGACGTCGTCGTTCACGTTCGGCCCGCCGTCGTTGTGCTGTGAAACCCCACGATCTGAAGGTTGTGTCGAGTTTCAGTTAACACCGCACCTGTTAACTCTTATTCCGTCAGATGCGTTTTGTATCACAACAACGCACCGCAGCCCAGTGGCTGCGCGCCCTGTCCCGCACCCTGGAGCCCCGAGTTTGAATCCCACCCGTGGCAAATCCACCCCTTTTTTCTCCATTTTCTTTTATTCTCGAAAATCCAGAAAGACAGAACTAAATCTTTATTTGTAAAATCAATAACAAATTGAAAAATGCTCCAATTTCAATGATTCAAATTTCTATGGATTCAGCATCTTGTGCTCCTTCTGTTAGTAACAAAGTTGCAACATGTTTCTGTAATAAATTTTGCACTAAATAATTAAATACAGAAATGGCTATTAAAATTTGAAACTTTGGAAATTCATAACTTGAGTTCTATTCACCCAAATTGAGCAAACTTGGGCTCTAAAATTTTGTCTTAACAAACTCTACACAGTGGTATTTTATTTGGTCACAATTGAATTAAATTTGAACATGCTTACTTCTGTTTACTAAAAGGGGCAGAATAAAAATGCTTATGGAAAAATGCATAATAAATTCAATAATGATCCAAAAATTATGTTTAATAGCTCAAAATGTTCATTGAAACATTTTATACATGTTTTCAACCCTTTTCAATACAATTTTTTTACTGTTTTTCCTAATTAAAAGTGGTGCAATAATTCAATGCTTTAATTAAACCTTTTAAATTGCAAAAATTCATAATTAAATATTTAAAATTCCAAATTTGGCAAATGAGGTATCAAATTGAAGCTAATGTTGTTTAACTTCTGTTTTCATCAATTATGTTGCATTTAATCCACTTTAACTCAATTGTTTATTTGTAGTTCAATTAATCATCTATTAATGCATATGGGATTTTCCAAATGCAATTCAAATTGCATATGGGCCCATTTAAATTGTTCCTTGTGTCCTCTAGTTTATCTTGATGCACCCTTTAACTTGTCATGCATATAAAATAGGATCATGCTGGATCTTTTGCCGTAGTAGTAATTGTTGCATCCGGTGTTTGTTCTAGTTCGTTGCTTCTCCGCGGATAGGACGTTGAGATGATGTGAGCAACGACAAGTTCTGCGGATGTACCTCTACTTGCCGGATCTCAGGCAAGTATACTCACTTGCTACCTATGGCTGCCTTTCATCACTTGTTACCGATTCTTTCCGTTGTCTTTATGCTAGCCTTATGATTCGATGCTTGTGTCTTGATCCTATCATATGTTTACCTTGCAGCCATGATATAGCCTTCCTTCCACTTCCTATCAACTGTTGCTTGTTTACCTTGTTGGCCCTCGTGTCGTAGTTGCATGCTTAGATTTGTTTGTGCTCGAGTCTTGTTGTCCTTTGTCGTATCACCTGTTAGTTGATAGTTGGGTTTCAATTTAATCAACAACATGTTAATGTCTGGGGTAATAATAATTTGATGATAAGGCACCGGCAGGAGGCCCGGCGTGGTTTTGGAGCCTGCTGGTGTCGAAACTAGGAAAAGGGTCTTGTCCATTGATCCATGATGAGCGCGCTAACCGCATCCGGGAGGTAGTATGGGACCCCCCTCGACTTAGACCTGATTTGCAGCTTGTCCGAAGAGCCACACTTAGTTCGGGTGTTCCATTTGCTCATAAGCATGAATGGGTGGGCCCCCCATGGTTACTGTTGTTGATGATGATGATGCATATAGGGCGAGGCCTGTATTGCCGGGGTGTTGCGTCCTGCGGGAGTTTTGCACACTTGCGCTGAGTATTCGGCTGCGTGGCTGGGACCTTATAGCTCCGTGGCTCCTAGGACAGGTTGTAGAGATGGTTTGGGTCGTGTCGAGCCAACCTGAGTTTTAATTGGTGGCTTGAGTGTGTACGGGTACTGTAGCGCACCCTGCAGGGATGAATCTTCTCGAGAAGCCGTGTTGTCCGCGGTTATGTGACAACTTGGTGAAAATGCTGGCTAACAAGTACTCAGACAACTTACACCTAATGATAACAACTTGACTAGTAATATAGTATTACCTTCACCATAAAAATGAATGTCACCTTAATCAACAGCGTGAGTTTCCTTGGGTTGCTTCCTTAGTAGGGGGTAACACTGGATGGGTATTGTTTGGTGAGTAGTTATAGTTGGTTCTGATACGCTCTCTTATCCCTTTCTTTTAGCCGGAAGTTGTAGCGCGTCTCTTTAGTTGTTAGTGCTGCCCGCTGCCGCTTCTTTGCAATAACCCCTTCCTTCCGTTGTACCCAAAGTATTTGTATCTTGTGATGATTGGTTACGCTGGTATCTTGTGAGTATGGTTCATCCACTTGCCAGTACTTAACAGTACTGACCCACGAATCCATTTCGTGGCTGCATATTCCACATTGCAGTCAACAGGTTTGAAGTCTGATGATGTTAGCTTGGGAATCCCTCCAGCTTGGCCTGGGCAGGGATTGGACACCATCGGTTATCTTCAGGACTCTTAGTCCAATTTGTATCTTGTCCGTAGTCGGACACTATGTTGTTTTCTTCCGTTGTTATTTGGATCTTTGTATTGTATCAGTTGTATCCTTGACTCGTTTGAGTCGTCTTGTATATACCTCCTCTGTTGTTGTTGTGGATTATTCGTGAACTGTTGTAATGTTATCACAAGTGGCAACCTGAAATCGGTTATTATGTGGATTTTGGCGGAAATGCTGAAATCTGCATAGTGCCTGATCTCGGGGCGTCACACATCTCCATCGACTCCACCGCCATCTCCATCGTTGTTGTTGTTGTCTCCTATGACGAGGAGGGAGTAGTTCTCCCCCGGGGCCAAGGGCTCTACCGGTAGCTATGTGTTTCATCTCTCTCTCCCATGGTGTGATCTTTATGTGATCGTGAGCTTTGTAATCTAGTTGAATTAGTATATGTTACTCTTCATCTGTTATGCTACTCAAGTGGTTTTGTTATGAGATCTTCGTAAACACTTTGATCAGGGTGTAAAGGTGACAGTGTGTGCACTATATGGTTTAGCACGATATTTATATCTTGTGTTGGATGGCCCTATGAAATTGTGGTGTTTGTCTAGTACCTTCTAGGGCGCTCATAGTGACAGCGTGGGGTTAACTAGACATGGGAATGCGACTTTGAGGAGTGCTGTTACAGCCCTACGCAATGAATTGGTGTTTGTTATTCGACCGGAGAGTTGTTCGGAGTAGCATAGTGAAGAGAGATATTTATGAATTCAATTATGTTATCATTGTTGAGAGCGTACACTAGTGAAAGTAGGATCCCTAGAACTTGTTTCTAAGCATTGATTCACCGTTTACAATCAGTTCTGCTACATGTTTGCTTGCTTCCATTTTTATTTCAGATTGCTATTATCACTTATACACATTCATACTACTTGTATTTTACCCTCTCTTCGCCTAACTAGTGCACCTATACAACTGATAATTGTATTAGCTGTGTTGGGGACACAAGAGACTTCTTGTATCGTAATTGCAGGGTTGCTTGAGAGGGATACCTTTGACCTCTTCCTCCCTGAGTTCGATAAACCTTGGGTAATCCACTTAAGGGAAACTTGTTGTTGTTCTACCAACCTCTGCACTTGGAGGCCCAACACTGTCTTCACGAATAGAAGCATGCATAGACATCAGGGTGTAATCTTGGTAGGAAGTTGCAGTAACCACGGAGGAGGGCGGGGTCATGGAATAGCCATCTGTCAAAAGAGAGACCCTTGGAATACGCAGCCCCTTTCTTCGGTTGTGCAGACTTTGATCGAGGTTTATACTCAATCCGAGCTATGGAAAGTGAAGTGAGACCTCATGAGGTTATGCATCATGGTTTGGTGAAAGTCACTAGGGGAGCAGCAAATGGTCGTGATCTGGAACACAAATTTTAGGTTTGGGCAGATTCAATGCATATTAACTTGCGCTTTTATGCTAACATGATCTCTGAAACAGAATTTGAGATGAAAGTTCTTAATGTAAAATGTTTAGACGAATTATCTCACTTTGGTGTTTTTTTCATTCAAACAAAATTTGGTGTAGTAATAGAAATAAATAAATGGACTGGAGATGTGATGTCGATTGCTATGTTAGAAGAAGCTTGGTCCAGGAATCCCGATGAAATATCGTGACATGTCTACAATTTTCTATGTTAACCCGCCTTGCAGGGAAACCTTTGGCCCTGGAAAATAGTAGCATGCGCAATTTCAGTTATGTGAGAGTCAAGTTGGGGGGTGCAAAGATGCATCTCTAATTCCAAATACAAGAGAATCAAAACTGGGAGGAGGGATGTATGAGTTCCGAATTTCTAGGGAGATATTTGAACCATATACTGAGCCAATGCTGCATCACATGATTGGTACCAGTAGATTGGAGGGAAATGATGAAAATGTTTCTGATGCAAATGGAGCTAGGGAAGCAAATCCAGATCAGCATAGAGGTAACACTAATAATAGTTTGAATAATAATGTTAACCGTGATGGAAACCAAAGGTGTGAGGACTCTGGGAGGAGGGTATTTAATGAGAACACCACCCGAGGGCTGCAGGTGCTAGTGATAAAAGAAAGGGTGTGGCTTCCTCAGTTTTTGAGATTTGACAATCTTCCAGTGCAATTAGTGTATCCTTTGGCACACGACTCAACCAAGTGTTCTATGGGAACAATTTCAGAGGTGGTGATGCATGTAAAATGCATACATGAACTTTGCATGTTATTACTTGTTTTTCCTACATATTAGCAACTTATATTCATGTTTTATAATGATTTGGGGGATTTTCTGAACAATCCCACTTCTTTTGGTTCTAACCCTGTTTTTTCAGAAAACGTACTTTTTAGTGTTTCAGACTTTCCGGGAGCTTCGGGACTCCAAAAAGGGCAAGGCCAAAGAGCACGGTTCAGAATTTTTGAGACGAAGACCATGGGCCAAACTAGAGGGCGAAAAGGCCAACCAGGTGGAAAATAGGACCCTCCACGCGGCCAGATTCCTTGGCCACGTGTGGGGCCCCCTTTTTGCCCCCGTGGCTCCGATGCCGTCGATCTTTCTTCTCCCGAGTGTCTCGTGACCTAAAAACGACTATATAAAGGGTCCCTGGCCTTTTAGAGAGGGAGGCGGCGCCGAGAGACAAAACCACGAAACAGAGAGACAGAAGGCTGCCGCCGGAGAAGATCAGAGGGGGGAAACGCCGCCGGGATCACCCCCGGAGGGCTCCACACCCCTCCGGCGTGTTCATCATCAACATCTACAGCAAGATCAGCTCCATCTCTCCACTGTAATCTCTTGGCAAACACGATGTATGATGCAATACTATATTCCCTAGATGTATTGTGTCTCCCCGTCTATGTTTGAGTAGTGAATTGTTCTTCGCAATGGTGAAATAGTTCGTTGATTGGTTGCATACAAGTTTGTTATCTTCTATGATTGTCTTTATGTACAATATATGAGTGCACGCATATGTTGGGGAATGCATGTAAGGTGATCACCGGTAGCATAATGGAGTGGTGGTGACTTGGGAGTGACAGTAACCTGAGACCGAGCCACAAAGTTAAGTTATTGGGGGATATATATAGGGGACCTTAGAACGTAAGGCTATGGTGGGACTTTATGTCTTAATCAATCTTGTGCAGTCGTTTACTTGTCCACATGATCCATCATAAGGGGTTGTAGATCATTTACTTGACTATACCTATTCATGGCTCCTTCCTAGAAGAAACAACTAAGACTAAAACATGTGCTTCACTAATTGTGACAACCACACGAACGAAACACCTATTGCTAGAACACTTGCTCCCTTGAGATACTTGAGATATTTGCTGCTTGCTACTTGTGAAACTTGCTTAGAAACTTGCTTTAGAAACTTGCTCTAGGATTACTTGCATTTTAAACTTGCTTCACTAGTTACTAGACAAACCACACTCCACGTCACTTGCTTTTAATTAGTTAGTTTCTTTTAGTCAAACTTATTGCTTTGCATAAACAGCCATATAAGAGGGTTATAGGGCTTTAGAAAATAGATAGCTTACCTTCAGCTCCTCGTGGGTTCGACACTCAAATACTTATCGAAAGGTACTACAATTGATCTCCTGCACTTGGGAGTCATCAAGCACTTTTCTGGCGCCGTTGCCGGGGAGCGTTGTGCTAAGCTTTTATTCTTGTTTGCATTGCATACTAACATATAAACCTTTAACACACACAAAAATTATAAAATGGAAAACAACCAAACAATTTTAGAACTGTATAATATCTACCTTGAATTAGGACATGAAGTGTTTGAGGAGAAATTGAAAAATTATTTGCACAACAATCATATTTGTGGTAGTACTAATTCTTTGAACACCTTTATTGCTAAGGAAAACCTTGAGCTTGGGGAAGTTTGTCTTGATGAATATGATATTTTTAGTCCCCCTACTATTGAGGATAAAAATGATATACCCTCTGATTCTATGGAAAGTTTTAAGCTTGGGGAAGTTGGTTTTGATGAGCATGATATTTCTAGTTCCCCAAGCTTGGAGGAGAAAATTCACTTTGATGATACTATGCCTCCTATATATGATGATTGCAATGAAAATTATGAATGTTTAACTCCAACTATCACTAATGAGCATTTTACTTATGTGGAGAGTAGTGATTCTTTTATGCATGTGGCTCATGATAATAATGTTTTATGTGATATTCATATTGTTGAATCTATTCATGATGCTACTGAAAATTATTACGAGAGAGGGAAACATGGTTACACATATTTCAACAATATTAAGTTTCCCCTCTTTATGCTAAAAGTATTGAAGTTGCACTTGATCTACCTTTCTATGCTTGCTATTATGTGCTTTTTTTTATTTGTTTCATTACAAAATGCCAATGCATAGGAAAGGGGTTAGACTTAAAAATAAATTGTTTAATATTTTTTGGTGTGTTCCTTATGCTTTAATTTCCTATTCAGTTTGAGCACACATTTATGTCTTTTCAACATGTAAAATACCTTTACCTACTGCTATATATCATTTAGTTTAAAATTTTCATTTTATAAAAAAATTTGGAAAGTAAATGAGAAGGATGAGTAATGGAGAAGTTGGGGTCGACCTTGAACATGTGTTGTTCATGCCAATAAAACCATTGCAAAGTCTCTATCATTAAAACTTTTTCCAAAGCTAAAAACAATAAAAAATATTAGTTCACTACTGTAACATCACATTTATGTCTTATTTCTCATCATAAATGGCAAGAATAATCTTATATGAGAGATAGAATTAAACAATAGTAATTAGCTGTCCAGAAAACAGATTCCTGAACTTCACTGCAGAAAATGTTTAAAATCACAGAAGTGGAATTTTGACCTGGTAATTTATGACAGAAATATTTAGTTATCACTACATATTTTATTATTTTTAAGTTTTCTGATTTGATCAACTTAAGTGCCTCTAAAAATTCACTCTTTACGGTCTGTTCAGTTTTTGGCAGATTATGTCTTTATTTTGCATTGCTCTCATTACTTGTGTTTTGTGTGGTTCTTCTGATCAAGAGCATGCACAACTGTCGTAACTTAGTTAATATTTAGAATAACTCATGATGTGTCTTTGCTGTACCTATGTGGATTTTATTTATGGAGGCACTAACCCCTCTAATCAAGTTTTATGTTGAGATTTGTGTAAGAAGAATTTTTCAGGAGGAAGAGTTGAGTGAGATGACAAAGATCAAGAGGGACACCACTCAAGCTTGGGGATGTACCCCTGGGCTCACCCTACATGTATCAAATAAGTACAAGAATCTAAGCTTGGGGATGCCGAGCCATCTCACTCCAACCATCATGATGTTAAGTAAGAAAAGCCTAGCTATACGGCTATCAATAAAGCGTTTTACGGGAGGCAACCCGGTTGTTATTAGTTGGTTTTTCCTAGTGTCCTCTTGCTGTAACAAGATACTTAGTCTTTAGTTTAGTTTCTGTAGTTTTCAATAAAGTGTCAAGTTTCACCCATTTGGATTTAAAAGTTGCTATCCTAGTGCTTGGAATTTTTGTTTCAGCACGATTCTGCTCACCGTACGATTTTTTATTTTTATATGTAAGTCGGATTGGTCTAATTTTTTAGTATGTTATGCAACTTTTCATACTCTGTAAGCATAAAAATTGGATTAATTTTTTGATGAGTCTAGCTTAGGGAAAACGTTCGTTTTGCTGCTATTGCTTTTCTGGACAGATTTTGCCTTCTTTTGTTGGATGCACTCTTTGGGTTTGGGACTTGAATTTCCTTGATCTTTTCGAGCTAGAGAGTGAACATACAACATTATGAACCTTATTTTCTATCTTCTGGAGCATTTGTTTTGGAATTTTGCGCATCATGCATACGTTTTGTTTGTCCTTGCTAATCTCACCCCACAGAAAAAGAATGGGAGAAACATGTTTTGTAAAGTTTTTTCACAGGGAATAGAGGAGCTGCGCCAAGAGAGATCCAAGAGTGGTGAAAACCACAAGCTTGGGGATGTGGTGAACACCCCCTGGACCAACACTCTTTTGGTTAGCACACGTCTACTTTCTGTTTTTCTAAGCAAAGCATTTATCGTAGAAACTTGAAGCGTCTAGTTTTGTTTTTTAGTTTATTTGTGAGACCACCACCACAATTATCTTTATGAGAATCGGCTACTAGAATAATGGGTTGAATTAAGTTGGATGCTGTTTTATTTATTGGGAAAGGGATGCTTTAGTTGATTATAAAAGCTACTTATAGTTGCATGATTTATATGCTGTTTTAGGTGTAGAAATTTGCAATAGTGTTGTCATGAGCTATCTCTTATTCATGTGTTTGATGTTAATTGTTAGTTTACTTAGTTTGTCATGAAATGAGTAGTTCTATGGACACTAATGCATGCATAGTAGCTGGTCAACTATCTCCCTCTTGCTAGCCAAAAAAGTAAAAATTCCAACAAGTATAAACTTGTTTCCAACACCCTTTAGCCAAGTATTTCCAGTGAGTCCACCATATCTACCTATTAGCTTCAGAGCTATTCCGAGTATGTTCACCATGTTATAGTGTTATTTATGTTCTAAATTAAGATATTCACTTTATTAATTGTCACGAGCTGAATTTGGAATAGGAGTCTCACGAACTTTTGAATGCACACCTTTACTTTTCATTGCACTTAATAAACATGACCCAATAACAGGAGCTAAAAGTTTTGCGTTTGACAAGTGTTTGGTTGGGAGCTAGCTATAAACGTGTATCACTGGAAAGCTTTCAACATTGCACAAAAATTTACATTTGGTTGATATCATGTACTTTTGTTTTTGGACTCCTGCCATGCCGAAATGAAATAGAGGAATAGTAAGTTTTGATGAGTAAGTATATTTATGACTAGAGAAACGCATTGGGCCGCTAACCCAAGCCATGCTTGATCATGGTGGAAATTTACTTACAGCCAGAGTGGACTCTACAAACACATCCTACAATAAAATAAGAAGCTATGCATATAGTGAATGAAATAAAAAAGGATGATGAGTCTACTCCGTTTGTTCATCTTGTCATTGTGACATGGGCTGGTTTCCATGTCATGGGGCAAGAGGTACCTCTTTGCGGTTCTCTATGATGTCATTAATACTTATTATGATTGTACAAAGCTTATTAGGAATCTTAAGTTGAGTAATCATGGAGTAGGTTTTCACACTCACGGGGCATCAGGAATTCAACCAACACCTTGTCAATCACATTACTTCAACATTCACAATTTAAGATGCTAGTGATAAAGGGGCAATGAGAGTCTTAGACCAATGGATGCCACATTTCAATTAGTAGTTTTAGTTGAATAATTTAGAGGCTAAATAAGACTTGATCATGTTTTACCTCTACTCAATTTTCTCCAAAGTGTCCACCATATTTTCTATTATGCTATTCTTTGACCAATATAGGATTTTATTTTACATTTTGTGTATGCATTTGGTCCATAGTGCTTTTATTTCATTATACACTTTGTGAACTTTCATGAAGCATCTTTGCTTGCATATTTGATATTTCTTATAACATGAATTGTATGTTGCTACTCATCTACATTATGAATCATTTGATTATATGTAGCATGAATAATCTTCTTTGTATTCCATGATTGTTTTAAAATGCAAAGTCCATGTTAGTTTTATCACCTTCATACTCGAGGACGAGTATGGGTTAAGCTTGGGGATGTTGATGCATGTAAAATGCATACATGAACTTTGCATGTTATTACTTGTTTTTCCTACATATTAGCAACTTATATTCATGTTTTATAATGATTTGGGGGATATTCTGAACAATCCCCCTTCTTTTGGTTCTAACCCTGTTTTTCCAGAAAACGTCCTTTCTAGTGTTTCAGACTTTTCGGGAGCTTCGGGACTCCAAAAAGGGCAAGGCCAAAGAGCACGGTTCAGAATTTTTGAGACGAAGACCATGGGCCAAAGTAGAGGGCCAAAAGGCCAACCAGGTGGAAAAGAGGACCCTCCACGCGTCCAGATTCCTTGGCCGTGTGTGGGGCCCCCTTTTTGCCCCCGTGGCTCCGATGCCGTAGATCTTTCTTCTCCCGAGTGTCTCGTGACCTAAAAACGACTATATAAAGGGTCCCCTGTCCTTTTCGAGAGGGAGGCGGCGCCGAGAGACGAAACCACGAAACAGAGAGACAGAAGGCTGCCGCCGGAGAAGATCGGAAGGGGGAAACACCGCCGGGATCACCCCCGGAGGGCTCCACCCCCCCTCCGGCGTGTTCATCATCAACATCTACAGCAAGATCAGCTCCATCTCTCCACTGTAATCTCTTGGCAAACACGATGTATGATGCAATACTATATCCCCAAGATGTATTGTGTCTCCCCGTCTATGTTTGAGTAGTGAATTGTTCTTGGCAATGGTGAAATAGTTCGTTGATTGGTTGCATACAAGTTTGTTATCTTCTATGATTGTCTTTATGTACAATATATGAGTGCACGCATATGTTTGGGAATGCATGTAAGGTGATCACCGGTAGCATAATGGAGTGGTGGTGACTTGGGAGTGACAGTAACCTGAGACCGAGCCACAAAGTTAAGTTATTGGGGGATATATATATAGGGGACCTTAGAACGTAAGGCTATGGTGGGACTTTATGTCTTAATCAATCTTGTGCAGTCATTTACTTGGTCACATGATCCATCATAAGGGGTTGTAGATCATTTACTTGACTATACCTATTCATGGCTCCTTCCTAGAAGAAACAACTAAGACTAAAACATGTGCTTCACTAATTGTGACAACCACACGAACGAAACACCTATTGCTAGAACACTTGCTCCCTTGAGATACTTGAGATATTTGCTGCTTGCTACTTGTGAAACTTGCTTTAGAAACTTGCATTTTAAACTTGCTTCACTAGTTACTAGACAAACCACACTCCACGTCACTTGCTTTTAATTAGTTAGTTCCTTTTAGTCAAACTTATTGATTTGCATAAACAACCATATAAGAGGGTTATAGGGATTTAGAGAATAGATAGCTTACCTTCAGCTCCTCGTGGGTTCGACACTCAAATACTTATCGAAAGGTACTACAATTGATCTGCTGCACTTGGGAGTCATCAGGTGGGGCTTACGTAACAGGGGGACAACCGAACCTTCAATTCTTGGAGAACACTAGAGAAGTGCAGCAACATAATCTTCAAGATTTTACTCCACAAAATATTGGAGGAGGAGCTAGGCTTGGAGGAGCCAATGCAGAAGAGAACTTAGGGGTGATATCTTGGAACATGAACAAGGAGAAGGAGATCCAATAGAGGAGAAGCTGGCCAAATGTGACAGTGAAAAGTTCCAATCAGTAAAGCAAGCCTACAGACACATCCTGGACACAATAGAGGAGAATGTAGATCAAGGAGGGGAAGGGCAAGAAATGATGGAAGAAGGTGGCGAGGGGTAGGAGAGCTTCTATGAATCATTAGACAGCTCTCAAAGTTCTCAAGAATCTACAATGGAGGAAGATGTTCAATATCTGCCAGCTAGTTTGGTGGTATTTGCTTTACCTGTACCTGGGGCCCCATCTAGAAGAGCAGAGGTGATTGCTCTAGATGGTTCTCAACTAAATGTGGTTCTAACCATGAGATGGAAACAAGTGTACAAGATGAGCAGAAGGGGGATGAAACTGAAGACCACGTGGTAGAAACAATGGTACAGCCCACATGTTTTAGCTCAAGATTGCCAGATAATCAAGATGCCTAGGTGAGAATAGAGGATAGGGCTAGAACTCAATTTTCTGCCAAGAATCTAGAAGGTAATAATATCTCCACTAGTAATTCCTTTGATGTTTTAGATGATGATGACATTTTGCATAGGGGTATAGAAATGCGGGTTAATCCTCCTTTTTTAATCTTGATAAAATTAATAAACTTAGAGATCTAGAAATTGCTAGACATAGTTCACTTGAGAAGTGTGTGGAGGGGCCAGTGGATGCCACTGAAGATGGTGACAAAGTGTTGATGCTTGAATGGGAGGAAAGTGGCTTGGATTTGGATGGTTTCACTCATGTTTAATCGAAGAGTGCCAAGAAAAAGCTTAAAATTTCTAGTACGATGAAGATTAGAGGTGCACAATCAAAATCAAGTGCATCGTCTAGGAAAGTTTCTATCAATCACCCTTTGTAGTAATTGGACCCATGTCAAGAAAGAAAAATCATAAGTATTAATTATAGGAGCAAGCTGGAAATGTAGGAGTGCGGGAAAGAAATGAATGGGAGATTATTTAGAAGATTTTGTCAGGTTAAATTTTGTGGGATTTGTAGGATTGTAGGAGACAATGAAAAAATATTTCTCTCCCGCCTTCTTTAGGAAAATTGATCCTTTGAACTAATTTTCCTAGAATTGGCTGCCTTCCATCTGGTGGTATCTTGGATGGGGTGAGAAAAGAAAATTTTGATATTAAATCTGTGAATGTTGGGAAATTATATGTCAAATTAATTGTGAGTGATTTCAAAAAATAGACTGATTGGTGTTGGGTTACTGTCTATGGTGCTTCTCATGAAGAGGATAAAGCAGAATTTCTAACTGAATTAGTAGGTATCTGTGCAGATTAAAGTATGCATGTGCTTATCGCGGGTGGGGGGATTTCAATCTTCTTAGATATGCTTCTGAAAACAAAACATGTAAGGTCGATGAGATGGAATGATGTGTGTAATAGCTTAATAAATACCTATGAATTGAGAGACTTGGACATGTTAGGTGGCCAAATTTACTTGGTTCAATAACCAAGATGTTCCAACTTTGGAGAAGCTGGACAGGTTCTTGATGAGCAAAAATTGGAAAAATCTATTTCATCTGGCTACTGTACACAAGATTACAAGATAAATGGCAGATCATAATCCCACTATTATTGATACAATGGATGGAGGGGACATGAAAAATAGAGACTTCAGGATTGAGAAGAGCTGGCTGAAAGAGGTTCCATATTTTGGAATTTTCAAATCTCTCCTCCAAACTCAAAATCCGTCGAAATTTTTGAAAATTTGGAAAAAAAGTGTTCAAATAGAAACATGGGAAAGGGTCTTAAACAACAAATATGTGGATCAAAACTACAAAAAAGCAATGAATCGGTAGATCGGTCAAAATCCCTTTTGGGGCCATTTTTGGTGGGAAATTTTGAAATTTAGTCAAGCACAAGAAATTTTCAAATCCGTGGTACCCTGGGCTCTGATACCATATGATGCAGTGTGTTACCACTAGGGTCACCCGATGTTCACGGATGGACGAGGGAGTGTGCGAAAGCACACGAAGAACACAGGGAATAACGAAGAACGCAAGAACACAAACCCAATACGTTTCCTCACCGGTCGATCCAAACCAACCCAATAGAATCATGAAGTAAGAGACCGTGAGGTAGAATCCCTACACGAGAGATTGGAGAGCATGCGGTAGAATAGTGGGGAAAAGAGAACGTAAGGTAGAATCTTACACGAGAGAGACTGTGCACAATAAGGGGCCTTGATACGATTATAGATACACATCATAGGAGTAGTCTTGAATCTCATAAGGATCTCCACACGGGAGGGGTATGAGCACAAGATCTCTCTATGTCGTTTCTATCTCCATCTCTAGATCTGGCCAAAAGGGCCAAAACTACACACCGGCAGGGGTTCCGGTACGTCCGGCATTTCAAAGGACGACACATCCGGCGGCTGAAAAAACAGTAGTTTCTACATGCTTGTGCGGGTCTTCAGGCGCCGGTCCTTCCGGAAGGGCTGGTGTCGTTACGTCCGGTGCAGGCGTCGGTCCATACGGCGAACGCGCGCGTGTGGCAACCGAGAGGCCCCACTCTTGTGCCAGTGCATACCGGCAGTCGGGTACCCGGTGCGCCGGTCCATCCGGCCATTTTGCGCAGGTACGTCTGGCGCATGGAGGACTCGTCACGCAGCATCAGGCGCCAGTCCATCCGCCGTTCTAGTGCCGGTACATCCGGCGGCTCCAGGCCGGCTGTTTTCTCCCTCTTCGTCTTCTCGCTTCATGTGTCTCTTACGCACGTACGCTTTGCCCCCCGCATCCGTACTTATCGTTGCATACCTATTCGTGCGCGGGATAGATGCTTAGATAGTATACCATCCAAAGGCGATGTACATGGGTTCTCGGAGAGGAAAGAGTTCACCTTCAAAGTTCATGGTAACTCTTATGATTATTTCCTTCGACTATGTACGATGACTCGTGTCGGTTAAAGCATAACATTGTCAATTGCAGTCAGTGGCGAACCTAGAAACTTTTCAAAGCCTGGGCAAACATGTATAAGAAAACCTATTTTTCAGATAAAATCACTGTAGAAAGTAACAAACATAACCAAGGACATCGTCGCGAAGCCTGGGCGGCTGCCCGGGCAGGAGGGATGCTAGATCCGCCCCTAATTGCAGTGTTGTGGGTGCACCTCAACCCATGATAATACTGGTGCTATGGGACCATCAATGTTTATTTCCGAATTTGGAGAAGGAAAAGTACTCTCGAGCCAATATTTGGGTCTGTGACATCAACGACACCAGCGGAGTTCAATTTGGATGGGAGGTAAAATTTGTCTCTGTTTTGCAATCGATATGAGCCATAAGCTAACCCATTACTTTTTTAAAGGTCAATCCTAGCAATTATGGTGATGACAAAACACATTTCTATGTATACTGGACGGTATGTTGTGAATTGGTATAATTTTCTGTAAAGATTTGCATTTACATAGTGTATTCCTATTGTGTTATTTTGTTTGCATGGAAGACTGGTGGAAAGACTGGATGTGCTAACTTGAAGTGTGACGGCTTTGTACTCGCCAATGTTTCTACCATTACCCCTGGGGATATTTTGGAGCCATCCAATGGATACATGAATATTACATTGAAGATATATAAGGTATGATTTGAAAACATGGTAACTGGATAGGAAAAGTAGACAAAATCCGGATGATTTCATTTGTAAAAAATGTTTCAGAATGCAAATTTGAGACTGCTTATATAGGTTTTTATCATTGTACACCTATGAAAAAAATCTCATTCTTTGTTTGAAGCTGTTCTTGGAAAATTAGACTGCGCCATAAAATGGTGGTAAGATAGGTGTACACGGTTTGGACGTGCTGATTTATGACTTATTTAAAGAAAATATTGACTTCCATAGAGTATATATTCATTTCATCGAAGTGTTTGTTTTTTAGAGGTACTCATATATATGTTCCTTTTGTTTACATTGGCATCACAGAGTGTACGAGACGGAAATTGGTGGCTATACTTCGGACATGATATCAATAACCTTAACCCCGTAGGTTATTGGCCAAACAATCTTCTCACCAACCTGCAAGATGGTGTTGGATATGCAGCATGGGGCTGGTGTGCTTACTCCAACAACGGTGGGCCTAGTCCACCAATTGGCAATGGGCAGTGGCCAATAAGCGATTCAGCGGCATCTCATCGTAATGTTCAACTTGTTGACATGAGTGGTCGAGGTTATGATCCTGTTGCGGAGAAGCTTCATTCTTTTAAGATACAAAATTTCTATCAAACTGGTGTATTTCGGTTTAACGAACAAGGGAACATGTTCTACTATGGGGGACCAGGTGTTTGCACAGACTAGTTAGCTTCATTTTGCATGATAATAACTCTATTGTATGTGGTGTTTCAAGAGCAACCATATGAAAAATAATAATTTTAGTTATGGCTAACGTTCTTTTATGTGATTGAGATCGACCAGGCTAGTGATCAATCACATCAACATACTACTAACAACTACCACTACTACGCATGGCACGCTACATAAATCCCGCAACAGGAAGCAAAGTTTTGCTACTGGATCAACATCCACCGTCTTCTTCG
This sequence comes from Alopecurus myosuroides, assembly GCA_028641055.1. Lineage (NCBI taxonomy): Eukaryota > Viridiplantae > Streptophyta > Magnoliopsida > Poales > Poaceae > Alopecurus > Alopecurus myosuroides. The sequence continues at coordinate 164,991,312 of CM054057.1, read as the reverse complement.
GACTCAGACACAAGAAGAAATCCGCCAAAAGCATGAATACATATTTCCTTTCTTTATTAGTAGTCGATCGATACGGAATAGATCGGTTGAACATTCCATTAGGGAGCCCGGTCTTGACTGTTCTGTGTGGTATTCATTCTCGTTCGGCTCTTGGAATCACATCCAGCAGTGGTTGGAACAGCTCGCATCATCGACGGCTTCTCTTTCATAGGCTAAGGAAATTTCCATAGACAGAGAGGCAACTTACAACTGGAAGAAAGCTCAGGCCCATTGCCGAATCCTATAGAGCAATTGTCGAATCCTACTCGGCCGAAAAGGGGGTACTTATGTATGGCAGTACGGGCCAATCTAGTTTTTCGTAATAAAGAGAGCATGTTATATTTTGTACTCAAAACAAACGTGCTACCAAGCTGCGCTACATCTCTTTCCCAAATTGTTGTACAATATCATTGTACAAAACTCTTCCTTGTTTTCCACATCGTAATTTTTTTCCTACATCTATATACAATTTTCTTGTCATTTCTTCTTTTCGGTTTCATATAATAAATGATATACATGTGAAACCCAACCTAACGTATAAAGAATGAACAACGTCCTAGGCGTAGGGGAGATCAAAATAAGAAATCACGCCTAGACGACGACACTCGTCTTTTTCTGCGGCTAACTAGTATACTTTATCCAAGTGGACGTTGTTTTGAAACTCCATAAGGAGACAAAGGTGGTTCTACCTCGTTGGATGGCATTCGTAAGCAGTGATGATATTTATTATCTTTGATTAAGTGAAGCGTACATCAATAATAGTTCAGCAGGAAGTTAAACAACTCATCATTTATTTCTCGATCAATTTTAAACCTTGAGTCAAAAAGTCCTTCCATGAATCTAGGGAAGGAAAACCATCTTTCCCTTTCTTTGGTCAAAGGTCAAGATCCTTTTTCCTATCTATTAAAGATGCAAAGAGAGATGCTTTTTCCTCTTCAAGTTGGAAGTGTAAGAAGAAATGCAGTAAATAGGAGTTCCATCTACCACGCACTCGCCCCACACTCTAGCTAACTTTAGCATCCATACTTAGGTAGAAGGATGGTGCCAGGGACACTATGATGCGTACAATATTATACTTATACTCCTCAATTGAACTGACCAACAATTTTTCTCATAGGCTATTCAATTCAAATCTATCTTATGGCAGGCATACGGTGGACGCGAAATAAAACAAGAGGACATAAGAAGATGGATTTGATCTAAGTGACTTTGTTGTTACCGGAGTTACAATACGAGGTCAAAAAAATAGTGGTTTATACATAGAGGTAATGTATGTAGTCCGCACGTAAAGGCATGGACTGCTCAGCTCGCAAGCGTAACCAGGATCAGATTGACGGTAGCAACAGTGGTTCTTTTCCAGTCCTACAACACACCTCGTTCAAGTGCACACAGAGCACAAATATGTTAATACTACTTTTAGAAAAAATATTCAATATTATCAAGACACTTTATACAACTGATTACCTGTCGGTATGCCACTGAACACCGGCCGAGTTTAGTGTCCTAACTATATAACGCCTTGAGCCATAAAAACCGACAGTCCTGAGAAGGTAACCCAATATAGACCTATAAGTTTATGTAATGTTACTTACAAGATTATTTCCAAAGTCCTTGCAGCTAGGTTGAAAAATTTACTCCCTGAGATTATTTCCCCGACTCAAAGTGCTTTCGTTCCGGGGAGGCTAATCACAGACAATGTGCTAGTTGCTTATGAATCTTATCATGCCATTAAAAAGAAGAGATCAGGGAAATTTGGGACTTGTGCAATCAAGCTGGATATGCACAAGGCATATGATAGAGTGGAATGGGTTTTTCTGGAGAAAATTCTTGCTAAATTGGGATTTCATATGGACTGGATTCAGCTTGTTATGGCTTGTGTGTCCAGCGTCAAATACCAAGTCCGTTTCAATGGCGTAGAGACAGAACAGTTCAGTCCTTCTAGAGGTTTGAGGCAGGGTGACCCATTATCACCTTACCTCTTCCTCCTCTGTGCTGAAGGGCTCTCTAGTTTACTTCAGGATGCGGAGGACAATGGTGAGTTAATTGGAGTGAAAGTCTGTAGGGGGGCCCCGGCGGTTTCACACCTACTCTTCGCGGACGATTCTCTGATTTTGATGAGGGCTGATGCCCCAAATGCTACAGTATTACGCAACATCCTAGTTGAATATTGTGCGGCATCGGGACAGATGGTTAGTGAGGCTAAGTCAAGTATTTTTTTCAGCCCCTGTACGCCAGTGGAAGTGCGGGAGAATGTGTGTACCATCTTAAATATCTTGACTGAAGCCATCACGGATAAATACCTAGGCTTACCTTCGCAAGTGGGTATTGACCGTTCAGATTGTTTTAAACACTTAATTGACAGAGTCTGTGCGAGATTGGCAGGCTTTAAGGAGAAACTACTCTCATATGGAGGAAAGGAGGTGTTATTAAAAGCAGTAATACAGGCGATCCCGACATATGCTATGTCGGTCTTCAAACTTCCCAAACAAATAACAAAAGGGATCACAGATGCTATGACCCGTTATTGGTGGGGAGATGATGACAATACAAAGCACATGCACTGGTTTGCTTGGTGGAAGATGTGTATTTCTAAGAAGAAAGGAGGTATGGGCTTTAGAGACCTCCCATGTTTTAATCTGGCAATGTTGGCTAGACAGGTTTGGAGACTGATATGTGATCCAGATTCCCTTTGTGCTCGAGTCTTACAAGCAAAATACTACCCCTCTGGTGATATTATGAATGCATGTCTGAAGAAGGGGTCCTCCTATACTTGGCAAAGTTTATATGCGGGTATCCAAACATTGAAAAGGGGACATATCTGGAGGGTTGGCGATGGAACCCATATAAATATCTGGACTGATGCTTGGATTCCTAACTGTCCCTCTAGAAGGGTTCTCACAAATAGGGGGCGTATTGTGATTACAAGGGTATCCGAGTTAATTGATCATGATAGTGGACAGTGGGATCAAGGACTTCTTGAAGAATTATTCTTGCCGATTGACGTTATTAGGATTCTTCGGATCCCTTTGGCAGTTGGCAGGATGGATGACTTCATTGCGTGGAACTATACGAGGAATGGTTTGTTCTCGGTGCGATCAGCGTACTACAGAGAATGGGAACACCAGCATGGACGGAAACTGTCAAGAACACATGGTATCTTTACTTCCAATGACAATCCGGTCTGGACAAAGTTGTGGCAGCTGAGAGTCTCGACAAAGATCAAAATATTTGCCTGGCGTGTTCTGCATAACACGATCCCATGCAACTGTTTGCTGGCTAATAGGCACATAATCCCGTCCAGTGCTTGCCCTTTGTGCAAGACTCATTGTGAGGACTTGTGTCATGTTTTTTTCAGATGTACAAGAGTGGTGGAAATCTGGGAGAACTTGGGTTTGAAACCTATGATTGATGAGCTGTGCCGTGGAAGTGTTGAGGGCCAGATCATCTTCGACTCAATCCTAAAGATGCCCGACAAGTTAATGCAAGGTACAGACTACGGCCTGAAGGAGTTGCTTATTACCACCTGTTGATACGCATGGTGGGAGCGCCGTCAGGTATCGCATGGAGAAAATATACAAAAACCTGCTAGATCTGCGCAGGCGATTGCAACAATCACTGCCAGCTATTTTAGAGCGTGTAAACCCAACAGTAAACTGAAACGGCACGGTTGGGAGCGGCCTCGAGAGGGTTTTGTAAAACTCAATGTCGATGCTGCTTTCTCCCTTGTTGATGAAAAGGGGGGGACGGGTGCTGTTATTAGAGACTACCACGGAGTCTTTATCGCGGGGAGCTGCTGTGATCTTCCCTACGTCGCGAGTGCTCCTATGGCTGAGGCATTGGCGTTGAAGAATGGGCTGATACTGGCTGGACAATTGGGTTGCTCGAATGTCGTTGTTAATAGTGACTGCATAGAGGTGATCAACACAATGCTTGAGACTGGGAATTCGGCAGGGCCTGCCGCGGCAATATACGAGGAGTGTGCTTTTCTGGCACGGGGTTTTAATGCTATAGAGTTTGTGTTTGCTCCTAGAGAAAGTAATTTGGTGGCGCATGCCTTAGCTGGTAGCGCTGGGGGTGGCTTAACCTCCGTTTGGCATGAGGATCCACCGGATTTTATCCGTACTATCATTGTAAACGATGTAAGCCTCTTTGAGGCAACTATGTGATTGGGGAGCAGCAAGTACGAGACGCACTCTTTTCCTTCCAGGGTACCGAAAGGGACTGGGAGGTTTTTAACGAGGCGGCTTGCTGACTCATTATAGTAATTTGAAAATTCAAAAAAAAAGAGTTTGTTCCGGTGCCACATGCAAAAAGAGCCCTACTGATACTATTTCACACGTCGTCTCGGTCGTACTACCCAAGCTCCTCGGCCTCATCGGAGTGCTTCCTAAACCTTTCTTGAAGCCAATAAAATTTAGCACCGCCCGACCTCCCTTTAGTCTGGGATGAGTCACCGCCGCACTCCAAGAGCAGTGGGGATTTTGTAGATCTGTGGCAGACAGTGTGGGATCCGGTCGCTGATGAAGGGTGGGGTGTCGTTGGCCCTAGATCCATGTTGAAGAAGCATGGACGGCTCCTCCAGCGATTGTTCCTTATTGTGCTAGATCCAGTCTTATAGGGCTGTCGGTTATCATGGCTCGTTAACGCCTCATGGCAAGATTTTCTTCAATGCCAAGGCGTGGACCCGTTGATGTTGCTCTTTTCTCCTATGAGAGTGAAGGATGAAGGCGCTTGGTGGATACAACGAGAGCGGTATGCATAAATACATGCGCCTATATTCTCTTTGTTTTCTGTTACTTGTATGTGTATCAACTCTGTATCGTTACTATTATAAATACAAGTATTGTATGCCTACAGATTTTTCGTTGAAATGGCATAAAGCGTGAACTAACATTCGTTATATGAAAAACGTAATGTAAGTCAATGATTCCTTGCACCACATGTGTTGTTGCATCTTGAGATCCTAATTTCCATGGTTCTGCAGCATCACAAAGAGCGACCGTGAGGAATCAATATTCTTATGGACGAAAATCATTTAAGTTTCCCATATTTTTCAGCTCTGTTCCCGAAAAGAGAAAGGAGACTGACCTTGATGCTGGTGTTGGTTTTTCCAACAAAAACAAGAACATTCTTTCACGAATTTCCATGAAAGTTTTTAGTTTCCTTGTAACGTTTGTACCATCGACGAAGGACACTATCACGGTTTTAGGAGCAACATTATCCTTTCTTGTTTCGGTTTGTCAGGTTGTCTCATGGATTCAGCAGATAGTTCAAAAGAATTACCTATTTGGAAATCTACAGATCTATGCTTATTTGCAACCCCCCAAAACATTTCGTCGCCTGCTACGCCATACCCTGTCTACATCTTAAAAAAGGATCAATTGTTTCATCCAATTAGGCAACTTTGTACCTAGCCCATAGGAAAATAAACTCGTGGTGGTCAATCTCAATGTTGAAACAGTTTCCACATGCTCCTACATTGTATAAAAACAATGTGTCAAAGCCCTAAAATCTTCCACTGAAACCAAGCAACCAAGCAGTGAAAGAAACGTCTTTATCTCAAAACAACTAGTACAAGATAACACCAACCCAAACCTCTATGTAATTTCTCTTATTCGTGTTCCTACCCAAATTTCCATGTTAAGAAAATGTATAAACTTAACGTAGTCTTAAGGCGTGTCACATCGGTCCCTCTACTGTGGTAAACTAGATGTGTCGTTATGAATTTTATCTCCACCCTCTCCAAGCACAATGTGCCCCCATCCTCGTCCCCTTTGTTAACACAACTGAACGATAGCATGAACTATCATATACGAAAGTGCTACAAATGGGACGGGGACTAGGGCATCCAGTTAAAGAACTTTCGTAGACGAGGGTGTAACAAAAGAGACGAGGACTAGGGCATCCAGTTAGCACGCAAATGGAGGAGGGTCGGTCCCTTTTGAGGAGCACCCGCCTCATCAATTCAGACAAGTATCCATATGTGCCCAAACAAACAATATTTGGAGGTGTATGGAGCATATTTGGGGCGCCATCAGAGATGCTCTAGGCGGGGCTGGCTTTGCCTCGCAAGAAAAACCGCTAACCCTGACGTGTGATTGGCAGCCTAGCACTCTTGATGAAGTCAACCGAATTGCATTATACAGAAGAGCATTTCCAATCGGGATTGTCAAATGTATTCCCCTGACGTCCGGACGTATCAGCGGACAGAGCCCGGACAACACCCAAATATGTCCTTCTCTAGTTGTCACCCTCAAAGCCGACCTCTCAAAACCATACAACCCATGAACGTAGAGGGCCAACAAACATTTACATAGATCACACATATGAACGCAAACCTAGTTCGACGGATCCGGAGTACATAGAGCACACATCTGAATGCAAACCTAGTTCGACGAATATGGAGTTCAAACATATTTCAGACGAACAAACTAGAACATACTTCACTGGCACACCAACTAGAACCGGCGGATAGACAAATGTATATAGAAATGGACTGGAGCTTCATTGTGGCGCCTTCCCTTAACTTGGCATCTCTGACGGGACGGTGGAGCAACTGGAAGACGAAGTACGGGTTGGAGGAAGATGATGATCCTTCCCCGGAATAGCCGTCCTCACTTGATTGGCGCCGAGCAACGAGGATCCTGACGGTGCGGGCCTGCTTGTTGGCGAGCCGCGCCACAACTGCATTCTTCTCCACCTCGCGCTTGGATACAGAGAGGTCCTCCTCCACCACTGCATCATTTTTGCAGCGGCGGTGGGCGCCCATCTCCATGGAGGTCATCGACTTGTCTAGGACCTTCAGGGAGAAAAGTTTGGTCCCAGCCTCAAATTTCCGCATCGACGCAGCACAGTCCTTGTTCCTCGAGTGCATGTACGGACTTTGTCGTTCGGCAAGGCAGGCTTGGGGGCGGCAGCCGCCAGCCACATCCTCCAGCCCGATGGAACTTTGTACCGATGGTGCCGGCAGGACACAAGCCTACACGCGGCTTGACGACGGTATCATGCGGGCTTCCAGAATGGAGCTCGAGGGCATGTACCTCTACATACAGGGCAGCGTGACGCACAGTTGCACTGACTGGCTACACTGTAGACCTACTACAGACGTTGGGCTGAGCTTGATTCCCCGTGTCCGTCAGAGACCACTCGGGTTTGTGGTCAACGAACAGATCGAACGATGGGCTCGGTTTGTGTGTGTGTGGGGGGGGGATGGGGGGATTGGGTGTTAGATTTGTGTCCAAGATGCCCGCCCGAACATATGGGGGAGAGGGTTTAGAGAATATGCACTCGCCCCCCCCCCCAAAGACCCCCCAAGCCCTTTCCCGTCTGGACGGGCCCCAAAGCCGTACACTCGCGCCACTATGGGCCTTCTCGTCCGGATGGCCCCCAATTCCCGTCCGAAAAAACCTGGCCAAAGACGCCTCCCAGGGGTTCCCGTGGGGGCTCCGGACGACTCGGCGCGCGTTGTGGACCCGGCCCTATCAGCGACACGAAAAAGCACCACACAAAGTGCCCCTTTATTCACCAAAAGGCACCACACAAAGCGCCCCTTTGTTCACTTTCCTTTCTCTCCGCCCCGTGCCGCCGCCTCTCTCCACCGTGATCTTTACGCACGCTTCTATTCTTGTAGACAGTGTTGGGCCTCCAAGCGTAGAGGTTTGTAGAACAGCAGCAAGTTTCCCTTAAGTGGATCACCCAAAGTTTATCGAACTCACGAGGAAGAGGTAAAGATTTCCCCCTCAAGCAACCCTGCAATTACGATACAAGAAGTATCTTGTGTCCCCAACACACATAATACAATTGTTGGTTGTATATGTGCACTAGTTTGGCGAAGAGATAGTGAAATAGAAGTAGTATGGATGGTCGTAAGTGATAATAGCAATCTAAAATAAAAATGGCAGCAAGCAAACATGTAGCAGAACTGAATTTAAACGGTGTTTCAATGCTTAGAAACAAGGCTTAGATATCCTACTTTCACTAGTGAACACTCTTAACAATGATAACATAATTGAATGCATAAATATCATTACTTCACTATGCTACTCCGAACCACTCTCCGGTCGGATAACGAACACCAATCTATGCGTAGGGTTGTAACATCACTCCTTAAGTATGTATTCCCTCCTCTAGGGCACCCCACGCTGTCATTATGAGCGCCCCAAATTAGTACTAAACAAACGCCACAATTTCATAGGGTCATCCAACACAATATATAAATAACATGCTAAACCACACTGTGCACACACCAGCACCTTTACATCGCGATCAAAGTGTCTACGAAGATCTCATAACAAAACCACTTAAGTAGCATAAAGATGAAGAATAGCATCTACTTATTCAACTAGATCGCAAAGCTCATGATCACATAAAGATCACACCATGGGAGAGAGAGATGAAACACAAAGCTACCGGTGGAGCCCTCAGCCCTGGGGGAGAACTACTCCCTCCTCATCATAGGAGACAACAACAACGATGAAGATGGTGGTGGAGTCGATGGAGATGGCTCCTGGGGCACTTCCCCGTCCCGGCAGGGTGTCGGAACAGCGATTTATGTCCCCCGAAACTTCTCGGCGGCGGCGGCGGCGGGGGGGGGGGCTAAGGAACTTTTCGTGGAAGTGGGCCGATATCTTTAGGGTTTGTGCATCGGGGGGCAGATATAGGCGAAAGGGCGTTGGCGGTAGGCGCCCAAGGGCCCCACACCACCTCCCGGCGGGTCTAGGGGCCCACCCGCGCCCAGGCATGGTGTGGGGGCTCCGGGGCCCCCTTAGGGTCTCCTTTGGACTTCCTTGACCCTCCGGGAATTCTAAGACTTCTCTCTATTGAATCGTCCAATTCCGAGAATATTTCCAGAACAAGTTTTCTGAAACTAAAAACAGCATAAAACAGGAACTGGCTCTGTGGCATCTTGTCAATAGGTTAGTCCCGGGAAATTTATAAAAATAACATAAATGTCAAGGAAAACATGTAGCATATGGCATGAAAACAACATGGAACATCAGAAATTAAGGATACTGTTTATGCCTGTATCACACCATCGTGCGAGTCGGCGGCCAGCCACTCCTCCACCCTTCCTACGCTACGCCTCTAGCCCCCATCGTTCTTCCAGCTTTGCGCAGGTCGCCGGCGCCACCTCCGGTGACCAAGGGTGTCCACCTCGCACCGAAGGTGTTCGTCATTTTGACTGGTAGGGCGTCGGCTGTTTTTCAATATGTCTTGTTGCCAACCGGTGACCATTCTGTGGTCCAACTTTTATTTCGATAGATGGATAGCGACGATGAGTTGATGGCTAACTTACTCCTCGAGGAAGAAGCCAATATCGACGTCGGGGAACATGATAACTTGCTTGTTCTTTCTTGTCTTGTACTACTCCTCGACGACGATGATGCCAATCGTGAAACAAAGCGAGGAGGCACCAAGTTTGGGAGGAGAAAGACCAAGCCGAGGATGAGAATGGAGGTCCACTGCATACTCTTTGCCGACTATTTTGCCGATGAGCCAAAATTTGATGCAAAGGACTTTCTTCGGACATTTCGGATGAGTCGAGATTTCGGATGAGCCGAATATTGTTCCTCACGTTGGTGTAGAATGTGCGAGAGAACGACAGCTGGTTCAAGATGAGGAAAGACGCCATGTGGATGGTTGGTTATTTGTCAAATCAAAAGTGCAATGCTGCTATGAAAATGCTTACATATGTAGCCTCTTCACATGGTCAGAACAATTATCTGCGCATGTCTGAGTCGACGGCTATCAAATTCATATACAGGTTCTACAAGGCAATAGTGGATGTGTTTGGCCAAAACTACTTGAGATGATCAAACGAGGAAGAAAATGCTTAGATCATGGCAACAAATGAAGCAAGAGGCTTTTCTGATATGCTTGAAAGTATCGATTGAATGCACTAGAGCCAGAAGAACTATCGTTTTGTTGGCAAGGATTGCACAGATGGTGCCATCATGGAATTTGCAGCATTATCCTTGAGGCTGTGGCAAATCATGAGACTTGGATTTGGCACGCTTTCTTCGACATGGCAGGATCTCACAATGACATCAATGTGTTGCAGTGTTCCCCTGCGTTCGCGAAACTTATTGAAGGCCATGATCCACCGGTGAACTATGTTGCCAATGTCCACGAATACACCAAGGGGTACTACCTAGCGGATGGTATCTATTCAAGGTGGTCAACATTTGTGAAGACAGTCGTCAATCCTCTAGGCAACAAGAAATCCTGCATTGCGTCGGTACAAGAGAGGATGTCGAACGTCATTTGGAGTGCTCCGACAGAGATTTGCCATTTTCAGATATCCTACTCTCACCTGGTCGGCCGAGCAGACGGGGGAGGTCATGAATGCTTGTGTCATCATGCACAACATGATCATTGAGGATCCAGTGCATGATCATCTTACTGTTTGAGTTTTAGGGTCTTGATCATCTTACCGTTTGAGTTTTAGGGTCATCTCGTCAGTGTGGATCACAATGTGTCAATAGATTGGACCGATTGCATTGCTATGCATATAAAGATCCAAGACAAAGCTACTAATGATCAACTCCCGAGATGATTTGGGTTCTCAACTCCAAGATGATTTAGACTTGACGGCGTCATAGTTCAATTCCAATTTATTTTTAATTGTATGACTATTTTTATTTTATTTTTAGCCATCCAGGAACTATATAGGTATTATTTAAAAATTAGAAAAAATTAAAATTGCATAAAATATTGCTTTGGATGTTTTGCTTTGGGACAGCCCCTATAGGGCCAGCTCCGGCACCCATCCAGACGCCTATTGGGGGCACGAGTGGAGATGCTCTTAGGGGGCTGGTTGGAGATGCTCTAGCAACAAGGGACAGAATGCCAGATGCAGTAGGGAAGATCTTCTGCTGGAACCGATGCTCGCGCAACTCATGCAGCACATCTTCGTGGGTTTCTGGCGACGACAGAACGGACGCGTTCTCTCACATGGTTCCAAAGCATATTCTTGCAGTGTCCGCAAAATGAAATAAAACGCCTTCCCTCCCTGAACCTCATCCTCATCCTAAAATATACTACAAAGAAGTTCACACCTAACCTACTAACACAAGGCGAGACCACTACATTACTACGGCTATATATATCCTCTAGGATCTAGTCACTGAGCAACTCTACTTTCTTTTAGGACTGTGGGAGCTAACTACTTCAGCACGCGACACCGAATCTTGTTCAGCGAGCCCACCGGCATAGAAGGATCTTCAGCATGCTTCAAGATGCTTGCGCTGAAGGGGTGCAGCATAGAAACCATGCCGTCACCCGCATGCAGCCTACTGTACTCTTGCAACATCCGCAACTTCACGAAACGATGGAGGATGGACCACCGCTCGATATCCCGTACCTCGGACGCAAAATCTTGGAAAGTGGGTGCCCTCTCGGCTCTGAAATGCGCAGGAAGGGTTGTGAGAAACATAAATTTTTGAAACACAGTTCATGGCACTGACAGTCTAAACCATCATGTTCCAGCTGGAAATGCAATTTCGGTCATCAGGATAATACTATACAGATCTCTAAGTTGCAACTGAAATATCATACCTTGACAAGGAGCGTTCCAGCTCACCAAACCTCGTATCAAAGGTTTCCAGAACTCCAGATAAGATATCATAGTCTTCCTTTCGAGAGGTGCTGGTCTCGTTCCGTGGCCTGGCCAAATATTCACAAGATGAGAACCATCAGAGTCAAACACAAGATGGGCGTCATGCTACCGCTTCATAGACATCACGAAAAAATCAATTGCTGGTTATGAGGTAGTAGCTATAGGACTTTGACTGAACCCAGATTTTTCACCTAGATTGTTGCATAACCCACTACTGCAGCACTTAAAACATAGGAGGGTAGCTGGTATGCTTACATATTTTCATTTTGCGTGACAGTATTGGTGTCACTGGAAGAAGACCGAACCGGGGCATACATATCACTAACTGCCACTTTACAAACGTGGTACACAGCAGCTTCACCGGCATTAGTAACATTTGCTGAAAGATGTCTCGCTGGCGGAACAGGAAGGACATACTTAATCAAGCTAGTCGTTAAACCAAGTCTTCTCTGAGCTCGAGAAACAAAGGTACTATACTCCGTCGTTGCATTTTCAACATCTACCTGTTATGCATGATAAGCTTGTAAGTCTACAAGAAATTGATGTGGCAATAGGAACGATCTACATGAAACATGAGCTATACAACCTTCTCAGCCAATCTTTCAGTGGCATCAGCACAATCCAACTCCAGTGTTCTGCATTGATAAAAGACAGAACATGCATTAGCCACTCTGAAATGTTTGACTACAGAAAGAGATTGCATAATCATTTATACAGAGCAAGTCATACAAAAGCTCAAATCCATGATTTCTGTAATCACCTTGGAAATTGCATTTTCTCACCCCCAGACATGACTTGTGCATGCGATGCTAAAACATATCCTGTTGATCTTTTCCGTTTTGTAGGCCGCGAAGCCACCTCGCCATCAAACTTGTTAACTGGCAAACCGCTAGTATGTGAAGTTCTGCTTCCTGAGAGTAGGATACTTTGCTGAGGACATCCGATGTTGCTATAATCATCAAGTTGGTCAACCTTCTCAAGCTCTTTTCCTCCGAGAAATGCTGAGTCGGGGTCCTTGGATAAGCTCGGAGCAGGCAGCTGAGCATGACTAGTCTGTGTCATAGCATGCTGCATATTCCAATCATGTCGGTCAACCTTCTTATGCTCCGTTGCTCCCAGAAATGCTGAGTCGGGGTCCTTGTATAAGCTTGGAGAAGGCAGCTGAGCATGACTAGTCTGTGTCATGGAAAACTGCAAATCTGAATCATGTTGTTCAACCTTCTTAAGCTCTGTTCCTCCGAGAAATGCTGAGTCAGGGTCCTTGGACAAGCTCGGAACAGGCAGCTGAGCATGACTAGTCTGTGTCATGGGAAGCTGCATATCCAAATCATGCCGTTCAACTTTCTTAGTTTCTGTTCTTCCAATCAATGACGAGTTGGGGTGCTTGGACAAGTTCGTAGCAGGCAGCTGAACATCACTAGCCTGTGTCATGGGAAGGTGTATATCTGAATCATGTGGGTCAACCTTCTTAAGCTCTGTTCCTCCAATAAATGCTGAGTCGGGGTTCTTGGATAAGCTCGGAGCAGGCAGCTGAGCATGACTAGTCTGTGTCATGGGAAGCTGCATATCTGAATCATGTTGTTCAACCTTCTTAAGCTCTGTTCCTCCAAGAAATGCCGAGTCAGGGTCCTTGGACAAGCTTGGAACAGGCAACTGAGCATGACTAGTCTGTCTCATTGGAAGCTGCATATCTGAATCATGTCGTTCAACTTTCTTAAGCTCTGTTCGTCCGATCAATGATGAGTTGGGGTCCTTGGACAAATTTATAGCAGGCAGCTGAACATCACCAGCCATCGTCGTGGGAAGCTGCATATCTGAATCGTGTCGTTTAACTTTCTTAAGCTCTGTTCGTCCAATCAATGATGAGTTGGGGTCCTTGGACAAGCTCGTAGCAGGCTGCTGAACATCACTAGCCTGTGTCATGGGAAGCTGCATATCTGAATCATGCCGGTCAACTTTCTTAAGCTGTGTTCGCCCAATAAATGATGGGTTAGGATCTTCGGACAATCTCGGAGCAGGCAGCTGAACATAATTAGTTTGTGCCGAGGGAATCTGTATATCTGAATGATGTTGGTAAACTTTCCTAAGCTCTCCTTGAACATCTGATGTGTTGGGGTTCTTGGAAAAGCTAGGAGCAGGCACATGAACAACAGTCTGTGTCATGGACAGCTGCATATCTGAAAGTCCAGTCTGAGCTGAAGAAGGTACCATCATATCACGGTGAGCCGTCCATGTACCCTGGGTTGCCAGTGCTTCATTATGATATAGATGGACCTTTTGGGGACAAAATTGACCATCCATGCCCATCGCGAACTCTTGACAAGGGTTAGCAGAATTGTCAATCAATTCAATTTAGCTTCACTAGGTACATTTTGTTGTTGCTGCACTGAAGTATGACCAGAGTACAGCTCGTGTTCTTTACCATTAGTCCCAGTGCTAGTAGTTGGATTGGACTCACTAACACCATTTTGACACCCCCCTAAAGGGAATACAGAACTTGGCATGCTTTTCCACTGACAAGCTGACGAATAAAATAGACCACATGATTGGGAAGTAGATTGATACTGTTGAGAAGAAGATCCATCAAATACAGCTGACTCAGCGACCACAGGTTGCATAGTACATGAGGCGGTAGTGTTGGCGAATGTAGCAGAAATGCTCTCCTCTAATATAACCTTTTTATCATGGTCAACATATTTTTCACTGCATTTAATTACATTAAAAAATTCAGAAATATAAATAACAAATTTGTGCCAAAAAATTAAATATTTCACTAATAGATATAGTTTGAACTCTGAACATTTTGCTAGTTCTAGTGCTCCTAGCAGAGTAAGCGAAATCAATATAAGTTGTTAACAATAGTAGCTTCACAGGAATCATTTTGGTATTTCTGCCCAGCAGCAGCCACAAGCATTAGCATTAGTAATGGAGCATCAACAACTAAACTAATAACTGTATCTTTATGTAGCAAGAGTTTGAGGGTTTATAATCACTCCAACAACTACAATTTTGTGTGCGAAAACTTGCAGGTTTCTAGTTGGAACATAAGAAAGAGAGATAAATCAAGACTTTAGTCACAGCAATGATAGAATGAGATTGCAGCAATTTCAGGTTACCCTTTCTGAAATATTTCATATGTCTGTGGAAAGGTATCACTTGATGCCCCAAATGAATTTAGAAGTGAATCAATTTCCATTTGCTCCTCACAGTCGTAAAGGCCATGTAGCCTTTTCATTCCACTATCTACAGATCCATCTACACCCTTTACAAATGAACTGAAGTGCTCATGTGATACATTATTCTGTCTGTCCCGGGTTACTGGCATCAAATCAGAAGATTCACCATGAACAGGATTTGTCCTCAAGTCAACAGAATGCATTTCATCTCGACGTTCCCAGACATGGCTTGTAGTTGCCCCATTATATTCAGGCACATGGAGCTCAAAAGATGATATGCCTTCATCATTATCATACGGGAGATCAACAGAGTTCTGTAAGTTGCAGATCGCACTGGTATTTGTGACTGTGGCTTCAGCCTCTCCAAAAAAGTTTGAGGTGAAAGATGGACTTGCTAAACAGCCATTGTCCCAAACAACTTGATGCTGCATGGTATTCCCACCTGAAAGTTCCGTATTGTTGAAAGTCAAGTCACTGCACTCTTCATTGGGTGCTTCCAAAGCCTCTTGCATTTGCATAAGAGCAGCCCAAGTCCCATCCTGCTTGTCAGCAATGCTGTTATCACTCTGCAAAGGGCTGCTATATGGATAGCACAAAATCCCTGGGCTACAACTACTTCCGAATGAGATAGCTCTATCATCATAACCATTAGTATCATGAGAAGTTATATCTTCTACATGATCAAGGCAGGATGCATTAGAAGGTCTACTGCGATGTGTGATATTGATGCCATTATTTTGCACTTGCAATCCATCAGATTCTACAGGCTGAATAGGTCTATAGAAGTGGTCAAATTGTTGATATTCCCCGAGTGCAGCAGAAGCACGATTCGGAACAAAATTTGGACCACTTGGTAAAAAACCTTTACCTTCAACACCCTGCCTTGAAACTGAATAACCATACTGTAAAGCCCGGTTATAATATTCCTGATTGGCATCTTGTGTAAAACCAAATGTACTTGGGTTGATTGACAAATCTTGTGCACCAGATCCATCTACTTTCGCAAACATTTTGGCGCAATTGCTAGACTGGAACTGCATTTTCACCAGTTGAATGATAAACACTGGTTTTCTGGCAATTGTTGCTCGTGAACACGTACGGCAAGCTGAAAACTTATCGTCCCATCTGACAGTGGTTATCGAATGTTATAGAGCCTGAAGTTGTGGTACCTACAGTTGAAAAAGCTAAGCATGAGACAAATCTTAGTTGAGGTCGAATGAAGGTGCATAGTTCAACGCTATCTGTTTCCCTTCATACAAGAGCATCTATCCAAGCTTGCGATAACTTGGTTGATTTCTACCCACACGAATCGGCACCAGGGCACATCTAGTTAAAACGACATGCAGTACACAACACTTAAATCGGCATCACAAAAACCATACAAGCGGAACATTTGTACTAATTTGATTTCTACCCACGCAAATCAGCACCAGCACACATCTTGGTAAAACGACATGCAGCACACGACACTTTAAGTCGGCATCACAAAAACCACACAAACGGAACATTTGGACTAATCAGAGCTGGAATTCAGCACATCTACAAAAACAAACTCGCGCTCCCTATACTGACCATGACTATTACCCAACAGGAATCTACATGCATGTAGCCTGTAGGCCAGTTCAATCAAAAGGGCGACACAGCCGAATATCATTTCGCGACTATATTGAATGTATAATTTTACTTTTGTTTGCAGAATGGGCGAGGAACCGTTCGTGTTCGTCCCGCGAAATGAATGAAATTAGTATTTCCAGTTTCCGTTCAAGGGTTCTGCTACGATCCCCTGCCCCATAACCGGAAAAACGAAGGAAAACGCGAACTGAAAACTGTTGGGCGTTCAGGGGCACTGGTAGAGTTGCTCTAAGGCGGTACTACTAGCTGAAGTTCAGAACCCTAAGTAACTAAAAACCCTAAGTAACTGGTCGAGCTAATACAGCGCGCCGAGTGCATATAGCGCCGCCACTCACCAAACTCGACATTTCAGAGCTCAATCCGACCACTTATCCCGAGAGCCAGCCCGCTCAAATGAGCAAGCTTCAACGGGGGGTTTAGGGAGGAATCGTAGGGTTTACCAATCAATGGCGACCCCCGCGGCGGAGGCTGAGTGGCGAGCGGCGGCGCGATGTCGAGCCCCTCCGCGACCTCCCCGTGGCGGGGCTAGCTCCCGAGCTAGCTAGGGTTTTGGAGCTGAACAGGGAGTGAGGGGAGGGGGGAACTGTGTCCGAGCGGCCGACAGGGGAAGGGGGCGGAGTGAAGTGGGGGCGTGGCTGCGAAGACCCCTCCTCGTGCGCTTTGACTTTTCAATGCTCGGAAAGGAGGCGGCGTGGGGCCAGGCCGTGGGCCGTGCTGGGCCGGGCCCGAGCTATTATCTCCTTCGGATTTTACTACTATTCGGTTTCCTCCTCTTAAGTTTCTGCTCCAGTATTGTTTCAGATCTCGAAAGAGAAAGGGGAGAGAGCGAGAGAGAGAGATGAAGGAGGCGACGACGTCAGGGGGCGCGAGCGCCGGGGTCAACGACCCGAGGCAGCCGACGACGGCGAGGCCCTACGCGCCGCCGAAGCTGTCGTCGCAGGACCTGCCCGTCGACTACGCGGGCTTCCTCGCCGTCGTCTTCGGCGTCGTCGGCGTCATGATGCACGTACGTAACAGTCACCACCACGTCCTCTCGCTCGATCCGTATACGCGGTCGTAGTCCCGCTGCTACGATCTATGTTTTTTCGCTTAGCACGGAGTAGCAGTTTAGGCGCTTGGATCTGGGAGATGCTGTGCCCGTTGTTATTGGTAGTAGATCATGTATGCTTCAGCGCGGTTCGCTTTGTGACTGGTGCCTGGTGGCGTGATGTGTTCGTTCTGTTGGATTCGCTGTCGAGCTGACTTTGTTAGTATGTGCTTTACAGTACAAGGTGTGCTCGTGGATCGCGATCATCTTCTGCGCGCAGTCCCTGGCGAACATGAAGAACTTCGAGAATGATCTCAAGCAGCTCTCCATGGCTTTCATGTGAGTTTTCTTCACATATCTGGGGTTTATTTATGAAGCTAGGAGTTTAGCTATACAGTCAAATTTACAGCAACATATAATTTAGCTGTCTGCCACTTGAGTACCTTACAGACTATACTTGTATACATTGGGGATTCTCAGTGGCTTATTAGTTTTTGTACTGTTACTTGTGGTGGAATAATGCAATTTAGAAAGTAAACAGTGGTTCTCCTAGTTTGCCCCTCTTTAGATGTTTGCTACTAGAGCTCATTAATTTGGGGGTTATAAGTTGCAGTGCATTAGTGTGTTGCATCACTCATTAATTTGGGGGTTATAAGTTGCAGTGCATTAGTGTGTTGCATCACTAAGACACAATTGTATTTGTAGCTTTATTTCGTAGTTCATGGTGGAAGTAAATCAGGATGCTATATTCACGGTTCAAAAAATTGTTACGCGTAGTCGGTGTGGTGGCATACCACTCAGAGCTTATGTGATTTATGCGTGCTTAAGGAGCTCTTAAGTGTTACTGAAAGATAAAGCCTGGGATTTCTATATGCTACTGGACTATTCTCACTTATTGGATTGGAAAGAGCTATGTCTCTCTTTAACTCTAAATTTTGACATAGTCAACTGCAGCACCAAAACCAGTAGAAATCAGGAGTTTTAGGCCAAAAAAATAGCAGTACCTGTGCAAAACACCAGCAGAATCACAGTTTAGAAACCACATAATTCACAACTTAACAATCAATTTACATGTACTGAATTTTCTACATAGGGATAGAGGAGGATAGGGAGGAGACAGGTACCATACGTTGACTGCAGTGGCCAGCGAGGACAAGGTTGCAGGAGGGGGTGGTGAAGAGAAGCCTGGGGCCGGCGAGGTTGGGGCTGCAGCGGGGGCGGTAAAGACAGGTGAGGGGCCTGGCTAGGGTGGGGTTGCATTGGGGTGGTGAAAACAAGGGCAAAGGAGTCATACGAGCGCTCTGCTTCTGCTGGCGCTGCCAGAAGGGAGGGGATATGTGTTCGATTGGTCTAAAATCAGCCCTACCTCACCGCTTAAATCACCTCCCAGACCCAGCTTTTCCTCGTGTGCACAAATTTCCCCGCATGAGGTCCTCCTGCCGTTGCGTCCAAGCTCCTGCGGGTATTGTTTCGGCCCGCTTCAGCAGCACTTTTTCTCTGCTTTGGCGTGACTAATCATGCCTTAGGCAATTAAGTGTTCCGCTTAATCACGCCTAGCACATAGTTAACCGCTTAGGACCTAATCAATGCTGAGGGCCTAGGCATCATGCTTAAGCGTCCTCTTTTTCAAACCCTGACAATTGTAGGCCTTTTCATTGTTATTGATGGTATGGCAATGCTTCTTCCTCACTTAAATTCGAAGATCACTTGCAACTTGAGTCATTGTGGTTACATAATACTCAATTTCGAACATGTGAGGCACAGTTGTGAATACCACAAAAATTAAACATTAGTCAGTTGTGCACTAAAATACCATGGTATGGATTATATTCTAGACTTGTTCAATCTATACTTTTGAGGCATCCCCTAATAGTTTTTTCCTCATATAAAGAACTCTTCTGTATTCTACCAGCGGTACAATGCAAATACAAATTAGAACATAATTAACAAACTATCACCTGATAAAGGACCTGTGCTTTGGCGTAAGCTTATTATTTCTGTTCTTTCAGTAAAAAAGTATTACTTAGAAGGATAATCATATAGCTGCCAACTTGAGGAAAGTTTGTTTTTGCGTTGTGGAGGAACAGTCTCAGCAACCAGCTAATCCTAACCAGAGATTACATACTCATAAATTCACAATGAAACAACAGGCTAGTAGTTATAACTGAAGGTATAATTTCCGTCATGACTGGTGAGATTTTCATGAGTTAGTAATCTAATGTTGATACTAGTTATAATCATTAGTGTTCCACTTTTATAAGTATAGCTGATTTTTCATGGATATACTATTACAAAGCCATTTCATGTTCTCGCTGTACTCTGGTCAGCACTGTGGTGCAAAATTAATAAGCAGTGATCATGAGGATGCAGCTGATCTTATCAGTAATTTGATACAAAAGTGGAAAGCCATTTCATGTCCTCATTGTATTGCTCTTGTTAATTGGTTTTATCATTGTTCATCAAACTTACAACACAAATTCTGTCTTCCACTAATCTTGGTAGAAATTTTATTCAACGAGTCAAAAGGATATTTGGGATAACCGAAAGTGTGTTGAAAGTTATTCATATATCCACCTTCCTATTGTACTTTTTGTTCCTACTCTTCGTCGTCATTGAAACAGTCACCAATCAGTCGAAATTATCAATCTTACCTGACGTAGGATAGGTGATCTGTTTGATACTTTGATTACTTGGTCTATTATATGGAAACAATATATACAATTTAGTAAGAAAATGTCAATAGTCAAGCAACCAGTATTTGTAAATATTGGAACAGGCCTATGTAGGAGGTCATCTTGACTTTGCTTGTGTGTTTACATTTTGCCTTCTGCCTAGTCCATCAGCAGAAGTCTGTTTTCAGGTAGAGATCTCCATCTGCTCATCTCGAAAGTGACTTTAATACTCTTAACGTGTGGCTTATCTTCGTAGCGCTAGATCGCATTGCCAAAATGCTATCCATAGCCCTCGCTGTTATGGGCAGAAAAAAGAAGCATGTTATCTTGTTTTCCTTTTACTATCCATATCCAATGTCCTGTTTCTTTTGGTCAGTTGATAAATAGCTTTACCTTGTTCACTATTTGACAGGTTCGCTGTTATGGGTTTGGTGACGAACTATTTCGGCCCCTGCTCGTCCAGGCAGTGCAAAGCGCTAAATCTCTATGCACACCAGTGCTGTACGAAGTCTCCTGTTCAGTTTTGGTGCCTTAGAAGGCGTTGGCATGGTAGTGGTGCTCGCACAGCTGAATCCTTGATTTGAGCACGCACCAGATGTTCCACCTTATCAGTTAGGGACCAATACATGTATTATGATGACGATGTAACTTATTTGCGCGGTGCTCGCGGTTCCAGTTTCATTATACAGAAAGACATTTAAGCTTTATTGTCAAAGAGTGTTCGATTGGAGTAATAGACACGCATGCTTGCTCTAGATTTATAATGTGTTAAGAGCATCTCTAGCAGACCCCTTATCCCGCGGCCCCGTAAACGCGGATAAGGGGCGCAAAAAACGCGGTTTTATGGGCCGACAAAGGCCGGGGCAGAATAGACATCCCAAATCGGTGGGGATTTTAGATTTGTAGGTTCAGTATGCGGTGTCTATTCCGCGGCTCCCAGACCAATCCCTCAAACCGAAAAAATAGAGTTCATGTTTTTGACAAAATTAAACATAGTACATCCAAGTTAAACTCAAATAGACGAAAGTACGCATCCCATCACTCTGCACCACCATCCACCCTTGGCACAGTATGGCCTCTTCCCGTCGCCACTCTCCTCCTTCGCTCTAAGATCTCTATTCTTGCTAAGTTGTGCCACTCGAGGGTCACTTCATCCATTTCTTTGCGATTCATCGACATGATCCTATTCTCCTCCGTGAGTAGCTTGGCCGTGGCCTTGGTCTCCTCGGCAAGGGCTCTCTTCTCCTCGACAAGGGCTTTCTTCTCTTCAATGGCGGCCTTGCGCAAGCTATCCTCCTTCGCGTGTTGCCATTTGGCAAGCTTCTCTTGCGCTCTCTTCTCCTCCCATTTTTTCTTTTGCTCCAAGGTTTTGGCCACACAAATCTCATTGGACTTGACCATGTTGTCAATCTTCTCCTTCAAACTTGAGGCCTCGGACTCCCTCTTCATCCTCTCCTTCACCATCTTGGTCCCATCCGGTTTGTTCTTGTTTCTTACTCCTCCGGCCTCATCATCTTCATCATCATCATCCATCTTCGAGAAGGCACCTCTCTTCGGTGGAGATTCATTGTCTCTCAACTTCCATTTCTCACTATTCTTGAGTAGTTCCCAACAATGCATATATGGAAATGCCTTGTATTTGGAGGGCGGCATGTCCTTCTACCTCAACATAGCATTTTTTTCCTACAACCAACAAAACATGTCAATGTACATCATATTGAACAATTGTCCACGGATTGAAATGAACAATTAAACTCGTATAGTCGCTCTCATTGGTTCCACTTGGAGGCGCGTTATAGACTTGCTCCAAACATCTAGCCCAACGGTTGCACGCCGGCTTGACAGTATCCCATCGTCCTTGGAGAGACCTATAGGTGCGGGGAGTCTTCTCCACCCCCTCTATCTTGGCCATTAACTTGAAGAATTTGTCTTCAATTCGTTGTCAATACCTTTTGCCGGTTTGGTCCGTGCCGGTGGTGGCGTCAAGGGTCACACTCTCCCACGCCTTGATCAAAATCTCATCCTCCAAGTTGGTGTAGCTCTTCGACCTCTTCCGGACCGAAGTAGAAGATGCGTACACCTCTGCGTCAATCTCCTCCAAGTCGTCTTCCTCGCCTCCACCGTCGACACCGTCGTCCAACTCATCGTACGAGCCGAGTGGGACACTGTCGAGATCAGCGGTGTTCTTGTCGAGGGCCTTCTTGTAGGAACTACGAATTTGGAACTAAATTATCCGTTGTGCTATAGAACAACGAAGTTCGCACTAGAAGATGGACGACATACCTCACACCCGTTTCGTCGAACACTTGAGGGGCGCCTGACGTAGGGGAGAGAACATCCATCGCTGCCGCTGTCGAGGTCGAGGCCGGTGGTGCCGTCTTGGCCCGATTCCCCCTCGATGCCAATTCCTTCTTTCGCTTCACTGTTGCCTTTCGTTGTTTCTTCGGTGCGGGCAGGTCCAGATCGACGGGAGTGGAAGAGAGATCGGCGGCGGCGGCGGCAGTTGTGGCTGCAGGACGGTCGCTTTCCACGACGACATTCCCTTGCCTCTTCCGGGAAACCACCAGGGCGACGGCCTCAGCCGCGGAGGCCATGCGGGTTGGGTGCGCTGGCGGCGCAAGCCCGACGGCGACGGTGAACAGGGCGGGCTCGGAGGTGTCCATGGCAGCGTCGGGGAAGAGAGATCAGCGGTGGAGGCGGAGAAGGGGAACGGCTGTGGTCGGGGAAGAAAGATCGGCGGCGGCGAAGAAGGGGAACGAAAACTGGCGCCCTGATTATTCCCTCCCGCCAACGAAAACTAGGGATAGAGGTCGCGCTCGGGTCGGCCTCCCACCCCCTTTGATAAAGGTTTCGCGGAAGGATTTCTGGAGTCTTTAAAAAAATTATGAGCCGGTTTGTTGTGTCTGTTCTAGCCCTCAAACCTAAAAAAATGGTTATTTTTAAGGGCCGAAATAAGGGGTATGCTAGAGATGCTCTGATGTGGCACCACATGAATGCATCTGGTCATTGCTCACATCAGTAAAGTTATTATTCGTTCAAAAAATAGATGCCGAACTTATTATACATGGTCCGGGCCGACCCACCGCTCATTTTTGTATTTTGTTTCTATACTGAGTTGATGATTTGTTCGCATCTGCTGGCACAAGTTGTACCGTACAACTGATCGAGTCCCTGCAAACAAAAGATGTGTAATCTGGATTTTTTTTTTGACTTAATCTGGATTGTTTATGGTTGCACGCGGTTGGTTAGGATTTGGGAATTGAAATCCATTGGATGCATGTTCTTGTCCTTGTCGTGAGGGCTGTCGCTGGCAAACAAGCTACATTAGTTTACTTATTAGTATGAAGCAACAGATACAAAAGGTTTTATTACAACTTGCTGAGGACAACGGCATTGCCAACACCAAACTAACACCAGCAACAGAACTCAAGACATAACAAGGGGGGCCGGCCACCCCGACGAACACACCGGGACACACTCCCAGCTTAGGACTGAAGCCTAGGAGTTAACGAGGAGTAAATCAATCTAAGCTTGCTTGCCACCAGCTGCAACCGCTCCCTGTCTGACTCTTTGGAGAGGTTTGCCCACACATGCAAAAAGAGTTGCATTTTGAAAATAACATCAGCCGGCTGTTTTGGATGGATTTTATCGATAGCCAGCTTGTTACGGATCAACCACAAGGCCCAAGCCAACGCCGCAAACAGTACCCAACTATTAGCGCGCGTGGTACCAAGAAGAAGTTGATGACGGGCGAAAAATTGTGGGAAGTTAGCCGGCGTCCAGTCACACCCCATGACTGAACGAACCGCGCTCCAACCCAGTTTCGCAAGGGCGCAGGAGAAGAATATATGAGCCGCGTTTTCGGGCTCGCCACACAGTGCACAGTTCCCGTTGGAGGGGCCGTGTCGTTTGAGGAGCGCCAAGCCAGACGGCAGCCTATCCAAGGCGAGCTGCCAAGTAAAAATCTTGATTTTAAGCGGGAGTCTAGCCTTCCAAAGGTCGCCGCAGAACTGGACTGGCACCCCTTGTGCCAGTTTCGCATAGGCCGACGCCACGGTGAAGCAGCCCGAGGGGTCAAGGGCCCAACGGACCTCGTCGTCCCCTGGTTCGAGGGCGAAGTCCCCCAGCTCCAAGCTGAGCTCAGCCCACTGTCTAGCCCCTTCCAGGTCCAGAGCGCGACGGAAGCCCACTCCCTCTGCCCTAGGCGAGAAGGCTTCCCACACCCAAAGATTGGGGTTGTCACATACCGCAAAGATTCTAGGGAAACGGTCTTTAAGGGGGCCATCCCCCGTCCACCAGTCATGCCAAAATAGCGTACGCTCGCCATTATGTACCTTGAAGCGGGCACCAAGCTTGAAGAGGTGTTTGATCTTGTGAAGGCTACGCCAAAAGGGGGAACCACCCTGGCTTTCCGCCGCAAAGATGTTGCTGGCTTCGGGGTATTTAGCGTTTATGATGCTACGCCAGGTCGAGTTGTCTTGTTGAAACAGTTTCCAGATCCATTTAAGCAATAAGGCTTGATTCATCAGTTTCGAGTTGGTCAGCCCCAGCCCACCACACTCCTTGGGCCGACACACCGCCGACCAATTTATCATGTGATACTTTCTTTTGTTACCTGCCCCCTCCCAGAAGAAACGGGCGCCGTATGGAGTCGAATTTGCCATGAACTCCGTCTTGGAGTAAGAACAGCCCCATTGCGAAACAAGGCAGCGCCTCTAGGCAAGCATTAGACAAGATTAGCCTTCCACCCGAGGAGAGCAATCTGCCCAGCCACACCTCTACTTTAGTTGCCAGCTTGTTGATGAGAAAACTCCATTGTTCACAAGTGAGTTTCCTGTCAGAGATCGGAAGGCCTAGGTAGATGAATGGGAAGGTCCCTAGTTTGCAGTTTAGCATATTGTCGAGACATCGTAGTAGTTTTCATAGACGGGGGTGCCATGAGACTACGGTAGAGACGTGGGGTAACGGGATCGCGTAGTGAATACAGAACACAGGATTTACCCAGGTTCGGTACGTCGCGACAGTACGACGTGCCTACTCCTGCACTTCTCACTAATCAAGACTAAAGCCTATAAACAGGATTACAATGTGAGGGTTTAGATCTATGCTACTCGTCGAGGATGAGCTTCTCGGCGAGTTGGCGTAGAGCTTCTCTGTTATTCGTTCCTTGTTTAATCTATCTCCCGTCCGGCTTTATATAATAGCCGGATTAGGGCTTACAGAATAGGAAACCTAGAGGACTACGGTAACTTGTAACTTGGAAAGCAAGGAATCCGTCTTATCCTCCAAGCCAGATCACCTGGGCCGTGATCCGGGTTCTTCTAGAATCCAGCTTCTGTGCGTCGGGTTACTGGGCCGCCTAATGGACCTGAGCCCACTACCACTTAGGCCACCCTGGTAATCCGGCACTTTATCTACCATCTTCTATACCCCTATTTGGTATATATCCGACAGTAGCCCCCAAGAAGGATTAAAACTCTGATTCTCCATCTTTCGCCAAATATACTTTGTCCGAGAAATATTGATTCAGCAGTCTTGATTCTTCTTATTCTTCTTTTGAAAAAGATGGTAACATGAAACTCGGAATCCTGAAAATCCGGCTTTTCTCTCACGATCCTTCGCGGAAAAGGAACTTCTTACATCAGCGCCTAAATCATGCTGACGCAAGGGACGTTTGGGTTTCACGCGGGAAACCCTGCAACGTATCTCTGACAGATTCTCACGGGAAACGAGGAGATAGTCATTATTTCCCTGTCGTTTTATTTCCCGGATTTTCCGGCGAGTGACACGCGTTAAACATCCAACGGTCAAATAGCCGTTGGCACGTATCTTGACGGATTTCTAGCTATAAATAGCCACCCTCGTCCTCATCGAAAATCTTCCGCACTCCTCATTGTCCACGCCATTGACGCGAACGAGCTCTCCGAGCGAAACACTGTCCCGAGCGCACCTAGCCTCCAAAGCACACCGGAACGCGACGCGCCACCAGGAAATGGCATCCTCACCGTCCTCGCCCACTCGCGCCGCCATCGACGACCTCATCGGAGACCTAGATCCACAGCTAGGGTCTCCCAAGCGCGCCGGCGACGAGCCGGAGAAAACCGCGGCCTTCGCGGCGGGCGGAGAGAACCTTTCCGCCGCCGCGGACGTTGCGGGCGCGAACTCCGCAGCTTCCCCGCCGTTCGCTCCTGAAACGGCGGAGGAAAAAATCCAGCTCGTCGGCGACGAGCTCGCCGCCGCGGAAGCTGCCGCCGCCGCCACCGCCGGAGCGGACGAAGAGGCGGAATCTGCAGGCAATTGGATTGCCTGCAGCATTCCTCCGTCTCGCCTTCCAAACATGGAAAAGGAGGGCCTAATCCTTAAGGGGAAATGGCGTCTGCCCGAGGACGAGAACGAACCAACGCCGAAAGACAGCGAAAGAGTTCTCCTCTCCTCCCATTTTCTTCGAGGTATGGGCCTTCCACCTTCCGCCTTCTTCCTCCAAGTTCTTTCCCATTACAACATCCAGCCCCACAACCTGCCACCCAATTCCATCCTCTACATGGCCGGCTTCCAGGCTTTGTTCGAAGGTTACTTAGGTTTAGAACCTAGGTTAGACTTTTGGACGTATTGTTTCGGGGTTAAGCGGAACTCTTCGGAGGGCGCACTCCCGACTTGCGGAACCATCTCTTTTACTCTTCGGAGATTTAGAGAAGATTGGTTCCCCAAGATCAAGACGTCGGAATCCGTCAAATTTTGGACGGGTTCCTTCTTTTACCACCCCGATGTGCCTTTTCCGACAAAGGCTATCGGGGTTCCTCCTTTCTCGAACTCTGCGGCTATTCCCCAAGATAACTGGGGAAGTCCAGGTTCTGCCGCCTGATCTTCTAAGGATCAAGCGGCGCATCGCTAAGCTCACCTCCTCTACTCCACCTTTGACCGGCATGGACACGGTCTTTTGCTGGTTAAATAGAAGGATTCAGCCGTTGGCCAACCACGGTGGTCGCCTTCTTTGCGACTACACGGGAGCCAAGGACCCAATGCGGACAACCACCAAAGATTGGCCCGCAAAGGAACTCCGACGGCGTATCAATCAGTTGGTCGCATCCCGCGACCAATACGAAGCGAGTCGGCCAATGTATACGGCTGACAACCCGGCTCCCAAGGTATGTTTCCGTCATTTGGGTAGAATTTTATCATTCTTTCTCGGATTTTCTCGCTCATAACTCTGATTTTTCTTTTTAATAGATTAATGAACTTCCAGACTCGGAGTTGGCCTCCGAGGCTGAGCTGGACGCGCTTCGCACCGCTGCTACAGGTGGTCGTAAGCGAAAGAAGATTCCTTCCTCTGAGGAAGTTATCAACCTTGACGGAGTTCCCGTCGCCACTTCCAGGTTAGTTCATCCGGGTTATTTTATTACTTGTCGAAGTTTTTCTTTCGTCTTCGAAAAGTTAACATTTTCCGTGTTTCTGGTTTTTTAGCCTAGCTCCTTCCAGCCTGAAGCCAAAGAAGCTGAAAAGACACAAGGCCGTGTCCAGCCGAGGCGCCAATCCTTCTTCTGCCATTCCTCTGGACTCATCGTCCTCAATGGCGGAAGAGCGCGCTGCCACCCCCCCCCCCCCCCCCCACCGAACCACTGGAGACCAGCCATCCCGTTGTGTCGGAATCTGACACGAGGGAAAGGGCGGCGCCGGATGCCGGAAAATCTTCCCGGTCTTTCGACGAAGAAATTCCCAAGTTCGACAAGGACTTCAAGCACATCAATGACGGTCTAAGTATGGCCGGAACTCTCTTTGCGGAGTACGCAAAGGAGTTCACTGAGAACTTGGCAGGTTTGCAACGCATGAGCCAGGTATGTATCTCTAGCCCCCAAGCATTAAATAAAATGCATGCTTTTTACCTTAATGCTTTCTAAATATTCTTTTCCATGCCGTGTTCTAGCAAACTGCCGAAGCCATTAACGTGGCGGTTTTCAACAAGCTCTCGATCAAGAACAAAGAAGTTAGGAATCTTCTTTCTATTCTTGAGGAGAGAGAGGCGGAGCTGGTCTCATCTCAGCTCGCACTGTCGGAAGCAACAGGTAATCATTTTTCCTCTGAAATCTCCGATTCAGGCATTTGTCTAAGTACTTTTTCCGGGAATATTATTAACTCGGATTTTTCCTTTCTTTTCAGCTGCTTTGGCTCAGGCTAAGCAAGGAGCTGAAGATTCTGGCAATGCCGAATATCTCCTCAAGGAGAATGTTGAGCTTCACAAGGATCTTGTGAAAGCACAAGAAAATCTGGAAGCCAGCAACTTAGCGCTTGGGGTTTCTCAATCCCAGGCTTCCGCCCAAGCGGAGAAAGACCGGGCCACCATTGAACGTCTGGAAGCTGCTCTGAGCCTGCGTGAGGAGGAAACTTCCGAGATCGACAAACTTGTTGGTAAGTTTAAGTATACGTTTACCATTCAGTTTGCATTTTTTCTTCCTTTTTGGTACTTAACCTTTTTGGTTGGTTTTTTGCTACCAAACAGGAGATAATGCAGATCTTTCTCGAATTGAAAGAATCCGAGTTTTTGAAAAGACCTGGACTTCGATCAGGGTTGCTTGCATGCAACTGATTAACAAGTTTCTTCCCTCCAAGACTGAGGAATTCTCGGAAGTTGAAAAACTTCCGGGTTCTATCATGGAGGTGGCGGAGTCCAGGGAATCCTTCCTTCGCTCCGCTGCACGGGGTGGTGCACGCATGGCACTTGGCTTAATGCGTATGCACTACCCTGGTGCAAAATCCTGGCGCGTGGCCACCGGTGCCCCTCAAGGATACACGGAAGCCCAACGAAATGCAATCTTTGATGCAATCAAAGGCCACGCTACCCAGGCTGCTTCCATGGTGAATCTCTCCATTAATTACCCGGAGGAAGAAGTTCCTGAAGCCCCCCAGGACGACAGCAGCGAGGAGGAATCGGATGCTTGAAGGGTTTCCTTAAACCTGGATAGTAAAAAATAGACAATAGGAGCATTACTGCGCTTTTATAATGTAATTCGAATTGTAATGCTTCTATTTGTATTAATGAAAACTCCGCCTTTTGCAGTCTTAATTATAAAATTCTTTGCAAGTTTTTCGGATTTTATTATTCCTTTATCTTCTAAGTTCTCTGGCTTATATGTTTTAACTATCCTTAGTGTTTGAAATGGCTCAAGTAGCAATATGAATCATCATGCCGAGTAACTGGGTGTAACCAATCAGTTTAGACTCGGAAACATGGATCATGCTAAAGGCATTTTTACTAACTAGCTCCAGTAACCCAACACATATGCGATCAGATAGTACTTAGAGAAACAAGGAATTTTTTGAACGAAACCTGGGCACGCAGGCAATTCAAGTTTCCTTTAGCCGTTAACAGGCTGAAAAATCATTCAGCTTTTAAACATCGAGCACGCAGGCACAATTCGGGTTAACATTGAATGTTTTGGAAGATCATTGGGAAATAGAGAGGGTGGAACCATGCTTTGTACTGTAATAAACTTGTAAAAACATGGATACCAGAATTCTGACAACTTTATTTCGTGATCTCAAAAGATGTTTACATAGAATTGAACTTAGTACGGAAAGGGACATAACTTGCTAGACGTTTCCAGGCTTTCGCAATCCACTTGACTTTGTCGGATTTTTTCAGCAGCTTGTAGAGTGGTAAGGCTTTATCCCCTAACCGACTAATAAATCTGCTGACGGCTGCGGCAGAACCCGTCAATCTTTGGACATCTTTGACGCAGGTAGGTTTCGTGATGTTCAAGATTGCCTTGATCTTTTCCGGGTTAACTTCTATTCCTCTGTGAGAAACGATGAAACCCAGAAGTTTTCCTGAGGGAACCCCGAATACGCACTTAGATGGATTCAACTTCATCTTGTAAGTGCGCAAGTTTTCGAAAGTTTCTCGCAAATCCTCAAGGAGTGTGTCTTTTTCCTTGGTCACGACAGCAATGTCGTCCACGTAAACATGGACGTTTTTGTCAATCTGGCTATGCAGACAACGTTGCATGCAGCGCTGGTAGGTTGCACCTGCGTTCTTCAGGCCAAATGGCATGGTTACATAATAGTACGTCCCGTACGGGGTTATAAAAGAAGTCTTGATTTGATCTTCCTTTTTCATGCGTATTTGGTGGTACCCGGAGTATGCATCCAAAAAGCATAAAAGTTCAGAACCTGCAGTGGCGTCTATTATTTGATCGATTCGCGGTAGCGCGAACCTATCTTTCGGACACAACTTGTTCAAACCTGTGTAATCTATACACATTCTAAGAGCAGTAGTGTCTTTCTTCGGTACTAATACCGGATTTGCGGACCAGTCAGTATGGATTACTTCCTTGATGAAATCCGCTGCTAAAAGCCGGATAATTTCCTTGCCAATAGCCTTCCGTCTTCTTCCGTCAAATCGACGGAGACCTTGTTTGACGGGTTTTGATCCAGGAATAACCTTGAGTTGGTGTTCAGCAAGTTCCCTGGGTACACCTGGCATGTCAGCTGGACACTAGGCAAAAATATCCCAGTTCTCACGGAGAAACTTGATGAGCTCGCTTTCCTATTTGTCAGTCATCCCAGTCCCTACGACGACAAATTTTGTCGGATCTTTGGGATCTAGGATTACCTGTCTTGTATTCTCGGACGCCTTGAAGCTGTCTGTTGGCTTCCGGGTTTCTTTTCCTGCCGGCATTTCTGACGGCGATACCTCCTTGGCTAATTCCTTCAGTTCTTCCTTTGCTATGACTCTCTGAGCGCAAAGGGCGTTTTCCTTCTCCAACTCGTTTGCCAGATTGAAATCACCGGCTATGGTGATTACTCCTCCCTTGGGTCCTGGCATCTTCAGCTTGTTATAGATATAACAAGATCTTGCCATGAATTTGGCGAAAGCTGGACGTCCGAGTATTGCGTGATACACGCTTTCGAACGGCACTACTTCGAAGGATACTTTTTCCTGCCGGAAGTGATCTTTATCTCCGAAGGTGACATCTAGGGAAATTTCTCCTAGGGATCGTGCTTGCCTGCCAGGAACCATGCCATGGAAGCGTATGTTGCTGTAGTTGAGCTGAGACTCGGAAATCTTCAGATGCTTCAGTGTATCCAGGTACATTATATTAATGCTGGATCCTCCATCCATCAGCACTCTTCTTAGCCTAGTGTTTTGAACAATAGGGCTTACAACGAGAGCTTGTGTGCCGGGTTCAGGGATATTTCCGGGATGATCAGACTGATCCCAGATTATCGGTGTGCTGGAGTACTTCAAGAATTTCGGGGTTGCCGGAACAACCGCGTTTATTTCTCGAAGTGTTCTTTTGGCCACCTTTGCTGACGGAGTTGCTAAGAAAGTTAGCATTGCTTCTCCATCAACTCTCGGAAATTTGGGTTCGCCCTTTCGCTGTTGTTCCTGGATTTTTTCATCAGTGTCCGATTCACTGTCTTCTTTGTCAGCTTCTGGCTTTTGTTTGGCGGGTTTCCTTTTGGAACCCTTCCCCTTACTTCCGGATCCCGCACTACCTTTCATGTGCTTATTCAGCCGGCATTGCGCGTTTGTATGGGTGGGTTTCCCAAATTGCGAGTGGTGAACACAAGGTTCCGACTTAATCCTCTCCCACTCCTCTAGAGTGTAGTTGATTGGATCTGGGTTGTGTCCTTTCCACTTGTTCCCCTTTTCTCCTCCAAAGGCTATGTTGACCTCTTTGGGTTTTGTCGTTGTTTCTGGAGTTCCTTTTTTGTCAGAACGAGGGGTTTTCTTGGCAAGTATCAATGATTCGATATTGCCTCCTCTTGCTCTGATGTCGTCTTCGGCTGCGGCGTGCTCATTGGCGGTTGTAAGCATAGATCCGAGATCTTTGTGCTTTTTGGAACCAACCATGAACGGTACGAGTCCGGGTTTTAGGCCATTGACGAAAGCATGCATTGCTTGTACGTCAGTTACTCCAGAGCAACTATTCTTCATTGCTGTCCATCTGGAAATGAAATCCACGTATGGTTCATCCTCGAATTGGGTGCAACGGTTTAGCTGGTTGATGCTGTTCGGGCGTTTGTACGTTCCCCGGAAATGCTGAGTGAATACTCTAGCCATATCATCCCAGCTGTCGACTGTTCTTGATGGTAATCCATTGATCCAATCTCTGGCTCCGTCCAGCAACATTAGGGGAAGAAACTTAACAGCTTCCAGGTCTGTCCCATTGTTGATCTGGACGGCTGTATAGTAATCCGAGAGCCAGGTATCCGGGTTTGTGCTGCCGGTGTATTTCTGGTACGTTGGACCGACCTTGGCAAAGCCAGAATGCAGGGTTATTCTTCGGATCCTGTCAGTAAAACACTTAGGACCAAAGTATAGATCATCCTTTTCTGCTCTATCAATGTGTGCAGAATATCTTCCGGCTGAATGGACAGAAGGGGATCTGCTCCTTTCTCTTCCATTGTTGCGCGAACGCGCTTTTCCGGGATTATTTCTATCTCTTCCATGGTCACGCCCTTTTGGATTAGGCGGAGTTCTACTCCTGTGCCTTTCTTTATCCTTAGAAGGTGTCCGGGATCTCTCACGCCTGTGAGGTATATCATATCTTCCAGCTTTCTCAGCTGGGTTTCTTGGAGGTGGCATTATTTTGCCGTTGTCCCGGTGTTTGTTTTCCCGATCATGGGGTTTATGTCCATCATTTGGGAGATGGGATCCGGTCCTAGACGCTGCATCCCGGTTGTCGGGGTTTTTCTTGTCTTTTCTCGGATCCTCTTTTTTATCCTTTGAATTGTTTGAATCCCCGGGTTCTTCCGGTCCAGGTGCTCCAGCAGCGCAAGTAGCTGTTTTGCATAGGGCGGAGTTATCGTGCAGCCTCCCTGATCGCTCTTGGGCGCGTTGTTGTTGTTGCAATGCTTTTCCTAGGAAAGCATACACCCCTTGGAGTTTTTCCCCGTTGGAATACAGATCGTTGTTAAGGATGGCGAACGCTGCTTCCGCGTTTTCTGCTGCGGTCTTGTATATTGGTTCGCCCCTGGCATCTTTGCCGTTTACCTGCTTTTGCCAAGATGGGTTATGGAACCTTTCTTTTGGCGGCAGTTCTTCCGGTCTTGCGATTCCGGGTAACCTAGTAGGTTTTAACGCGGATCTATTCTTTCTCTCGTACTCCTCTATTTCTTCCTTCATGACCTTGATGTCATTATGGGTTTGTTGGAGATGTTGCCGAGATCTGAGTAGATGTTGCTGTTGCCGTTGGAAAGCTTGTCTCCTGGCTTCCAGCATCTCAGGGGGTTCATCTGGTCCCACCGGTGTTTGCAATAGCTCTTGCTCTTCCTGTTCCGTCATTGGCGGAGCAGTGATTTCTTTGGATTTCTTCTCCGCAGGCTTCGTTCTGCTAGCATCTCCTACTTCCAGGTTTTCATCAGCGAGATCAGCTGATTTTTTCTTCCGGATTTTGTATTGGAGTTTCTTAGCAGCACGGTGCTTTTTCTTAGAAGAGGGAGGTTTTTTGACAGGTTCATCTTCTGTCATCTCCTTGACATTGGGGAATACCGAGAGGTTTCTCCGTCTTCTCTCTCTTCCTCTGGCGGAGGGGTTTTAGGGCTTTCCTGGCTGCCGGCGTCCGTGGTATCAGCCGGTTTCGCCATTAGAACTTCATGGAATCCCTCTTGAAAGGACTTAACTTTCTTTTCGAAGTTGTCCTCATCTTCGGAATCGAAATCGTCCGATCCTGTTTCCGACTCTAATCTTGCCTCGATAGCGGCTAAAACTGAGTCAGCCTCCGAGTTCGTCATTTTGTTGACAGATGTCGGATCTTCCACATCCGTGGGTGTGGGGTCTTCCGTCTCTGTGACGGGTATCGGATCTTCCGTCTCTGCGACGGGTGTATTGTTGTCTGCCTCTTGCACGGTATTTCCGTCATCCGTGTTTTCGGCGACTGCGGACTGCACCATGCCGATGAAGTGTAAGTCACTTTTTTGTCGGCGATCTGAGCAGAATCTGGTATCATAGTCATCTTCGACTGGGTATAGGGCGGGTGGGAAAAATTTGCTTCCACCGCAAAACCCCATTGCTTCTGCAGTTAATCCGATAAAGATGTTAGCAGATCCTATCGGTAACACGCAGGCACTTACCAAGTGGTTTTGCGCCGGTATGTAGGATCCGTTGTCGAGGAAGCGTCCGACGTCGTCGTCGAGTTCCAGGCTTCCGACAGTGATTGATCTTCCGATTCCGCCAAGTATCCCAGATCGGAACTTTACGCCTGACGTCGTTAGCCCCACGGTGGGCGCCAACTGTCGAGACATCGTAGTAGTTTTCATAGACGGGGGTGCCATGAGACTACGGTAGAGACGTGGGGTAACGGGATCGCGTAGTGAATACAGAACACAGGATTTACCCAGGTTCGGTACGTCGTGACAGTACGACGTGCCTACTCCTGCACTTCTCACTAATCAGGACTAAAGCCTGTAAACATGATTACAATGTGAGGGTTTAGATCTATGCTACTCATCGAGGATGAGCTTCTCGGCGAGTTGGCGTAGAGCTTCTCTGTTATTCGTTCCTTGTTTAATCTATCTCCCGTCCGGCTTTATATAATAGCCGGATTAGGGCTTACAGAATAGGAAACCTAGAGGACTACGGTAACTTGTAACTTGGAAAGCAAGGAATCCGTCTTATCCTCCAAGCCAGATCACCTGGGCCGTGATCCGGGTTCTTCTAGAATCCAGCTTCTGTGCGTCGGGTTACTGGGCCGCCTAATGGACCTGAGCCCACTACCACTTAGGCCACCCTGGTAATCCGGCACTTTATCTACCATCTTCTATACCCCTATTTGGTATATATCCGACACATATTGGCCACCCTAAGTTGTTCGTTGGGGTCTGCTTCCAGCACGAACACTTCGCTTTTGTGGAAGTTGATTTTTAAACCCGACATGTCCTCAAAGCACAACAGGAGGAACTTGAGGTTAGCAATCGATAGGTCGTCATTCTGGATCAAGATTAGTGTGTCGTCAGCGTATTGCAAGTGGGAAATCCCGCCAGGGATCAAGTGAGAAACCACCCCCTTGATGTGGCCAGCCGAACAGGCAGAGGTAAGCATAGCAGACAGAGCCTCCACTACGAAATTAAACAGCAGCGGGGAGAGAGGGTCCCCCTGGCGCACCCCTCTCCGGTTGCGGAAGAAAGGGCCGATCTCCCCATTAATGGAGATAGCTGTCCCCCCCCCCCCCCCCCGGCAATCAGTTGTTCTATCCTATGGAGGTAACCCGCGTCGAAACCCTTTCGGCGCATGACCTCCAACAAAAAGGACCAGTTCACTCTATCGTAAGCCTTTTCAAAATCCAGCTTGAGCAAAATTCCCCCTAATTTTTTCAAACGGAGTTCGTGCACAATCTCAAGGAGGGCCAGGGCACCATCAAGGATGAAGCGCCCCTTCAGGAATGCAGTTTGAGAAGGGCTGATGATCCTGTTGGCGATAGGGTCCAAGCGGGAGGCGAAGGCCTTAGCGATGATTTTGAAGATGACATTGATTAGGGCGATGGGGCGGAATTGCGTGATCTGATCAGCCCCTGGTACTTTTGGAATAAGAGAGAGCACCCCATAATTAAGTATCGATACGTCAATCCTCCCTAGGATGAAGTCGTTCAGAATGTGGAGGACACCAAGCTTGCAAAGTGGCCAAAACCGAGTGAAGAACGAGACAGGAAACCCGTCTGGACCAGGCGCAGTGTTGACTTTCATGTCCTTGACCACCGCTTCCAACTCTGTTTCTGAGAAGGTCAACAACAGACCTTCATTCTCTCTAGGCCGCACCCTAGCCTCTGGGCCCCAAATATCTAAGGCCAGCCCTAAGTGACGAGGGGCCACCGAACCAAGAAGCTCGCGATAATATCCGTAGATGTGTTCTTGGATGAGAAGAGGGTCCGAGATCTCAACCCCCTCAGCCAGCAGCGAAGAAATCAAGCATTTCCTCCGGCGCCCGTTAGCAACGCGTGAAAGTAGGCCGTGTTCGCGTCCCCCTGGAGCGCCCAACGGACCCGGCCGTGTTGCCTCCAGTACTCCTCCTCTCTCTGATAAATGTGCAGGAGTTGGTCCTCAAGGTGGTATCGGAAGACCCATTCTTCCTCGTCCAGCCCTTTGGAGTCCGCTTTAATGTCCAACTCCGCAATCTGGTCGGAAAGCCGCAGCTTGGTATCTCGTGCCTCCTTCCCGAGGTTCTTACTCCAGCCTCGAAGATATTGACGAAGCCATGAGTTCATGTGAACCCACCAATCAACAATGTCACGCCCTTTGGCAGACGCCATGAGACAACCCCATTGTGTCTGCACTATGGACTCGAAGCCCGCCACTTCGACTCATCCTAACTCGAAAAAGAACCGGTTACTTCTTCTTGGCGGGAGGCCCTCTCCCGCGTCGAAGATTAGGGGGGTGTGGTCTGAGCCTAAGCTGGACTCAGCTGTAAGGGTCGCAAGCGGGAACAGAGCATCAAGCTCCGGTGAAACAAACACCCTGTCCAGCACGCATCTAACCGGAGTTGGTCGCTTGTTGGTCCAGGTGAATCTCGCGCCCGTGCGAGTCACCTCCGTAAGCGCCCAGGACGCGATAGCGTTGTTGAAGAGTTCTACACGTGGCTAGTGGATGTGATCATTGCTTTTGTCCTGCTCCCCGCGGATAAGGTTAAAGTCGCCACCGATAAGAATCGGGTGGGGGCAGGTGTCAATCTTGGTAGTGATTTCAGCTAGGAACTCAGGAGAGGCCGCGTGATTGGCAGGGCCGTAGACGCCCAAGTACGAGAATTGTTTATTCAAAGCCTCGTGTCGGCACTCCGCGCTAAGAAAGAACTGACCCCTATCAGTACTACTCACTTCGAACATGCTCTCTCTAATTCCAACTAGTATGCCTCCGGAACGGCCATCAGCCGGAAGCCAACACCAGAAGAACTTGTCCCCTATGGAAAGGTCCTGAAGCTCGAAGTCGGAAAAATCTTGTTTAATGGTTTCCTGGAGACAAATGATGTCAATGCGGTGCTTGCGGAGAAATTCTTTCAACAGGGTTCGTCGTCCGCGGCGACAGAACCCTCGGATGTTCCAGAAAAGGATCCGCATTTAAAGAACCGCGCCCAAGGCCCGTGCTTGGCGGGTCACTGGGCGCCGCCCCTGCGGCGCTGCAGATTTTGCGCGACGTCTCTGTTTTTTCTCCGGCGGGGTAGAGAACAGGCAGGCCAGCGTACAGTCCTCATCCAGAGGCGAGCCGGGGGCCGGGACAGGGCTCGACTGTGCCAGTGCCCCCCCTGGGACACCGCAAGCAATCCTAACTGGGGCAACCACGCCCTCCGCCGCCTTCGCCGCCGCGGCTTCTAGGGCAGTGGCCTGTGCCAGTTTCTGACGATTTTCAGCAAGCGCGGCTTGGGTGAGCTCATTCGCAAGAAGTATGGTCAACGCTTCCTCGGGCGTACCCGCAGCAGGGTGAAACACCACTCCCGAGTCCGCAGCCACCGACAAGAGATGGGCATCCGGCAAATCTTGTAAAATAGCGAAGATGGGGTCAAGGGACAAACCTGGCAGTGCGCGGCCCGCCTTCCCAGACGAGTTCTTCTCTGCCGTGAGGCGAACAGCACGGTCCATCATCTTCTCCGCTGCCCCAGCATCACGGTCGCTCCTCCTGGTACCTTCAACGGGCGTGGCCTTGGACCTCAATACCCTGGCTACAGGGGCCGTGAGCGCGGGGATGACAGGAGCAGTCCAAAAGCCCCCCAGCGCAGTCGCAGGAGACGGAGCAGGGCGCTCAACGTCCAGCGAGTCCATGACCACCGCCACCGCCCCGAGAGAGACCTGAGTCTGAACCGCCTCCCTCTCCTCTAGACTGCGGACCCGTGCGGGGCGGTCATGATTTTTCTTGCTTCTGCGCTCCTTGGCTCGGGCAGACTCCACGGACGCCACCTCCGTCTCCACGGGCAGAACCTCCTCGCGCGCCCCTGCGCCCAGCACAAGCCGAGTAGAAGAGACGTCGCCCGTAGGAGATGACTAGGCGGACTCGCTGGCAGTAGAGCGCGCCGGGGCCTCCAGAGACACCACCATTTGGGAGGCTGAAACCACCTCTCCCAAGGCCTTGAACACGTTGCCGTCCGGCGTGAAGTTAGAGCCATACTCGGAAAACATCGACGCTGGCAGCTTTGGAGCCGAAGGTCTAGTTGCAGGGGCTGAGGGAGGGGGAGGAGGGCCTTCCGTGACCAGCGCGGGCAGAATCTGACCAGCCAAAGAGTTGGCCGGCCCAGGGTCGCCTTCCTGGACCGACTTGTGCCCCGCATTGGACCCCTGTCCAGTCTTGCCACCCCTAGGCGATTTCTGTTTCTTCTCCCGCGAGCGACGATCATCCCAGTCGTCCTTCTCCTCTTCCGAGCTCAGCAGTGGGTCCTCCGTGTTCTCGTCATCGTCGTCGTGGCGGTCCGCAGGTGGAGAGGGGGAGGGATAACTTTTTCTTTCGCGGAGCCCTCGCGTTTCACACTGATCCGAAAACCCTCCAGGTTCACAAAGATGGTGATGTGGCTCTTGATAGTAACCGGGACCCGACAGCCAAATTTCATACGGATTGGGGCCGACGGGTCAGCAAGCGTCGAGACATCGACGGCCAGAGGCGAGCCCAGTTCCAGCGTGGTGGCAAGCAGGGTGCGCTCATCATGAAGAGGCTCCGGGACGCCGAGCAGGCGTAGCCAGACCACTTCCAAATTTTCCACGGCACGGGGGTCCCCAGCGAGTTCCGTCACCACGGCACGAAACTCGGTGAGCGGCAGAGTAAGACCACCACCTCTCGTAGCCATGTGGAGAAGCTCTTTGGAGGGAAAGATAAGGGAGAACTCTGTGCTGCTGTGTTGCCTGACCTGCCAGTCCCAAGTGTCATCTGCTAACTCCTTAAACTCATCTGTCACTTCTTCGATAGTGAAATTGCCTTTCTCGATCACCACCTTCGCGGCCAGGGCGGACGCCTTAGGCAACTTGTCTTTAGGCACGGAGACGTAGAAGAACCCCTGTCCTTCCACTTCGAAACCAGCCCACGCCACTTTGGAGGTCTTGGGGCCAGCATGGCACATCGCCGACAGATGGCCGACGGACTCGCAGTTCACATAGAACGGTTCCACGGTGCACCCCGCTTGAAAGTGGCCCGGCCTGCCGCATTTGTAACAGGTGATATTAGACGAATCTAGCGCCGCCGTCGCCGCTGGAGCCCCCCCCAGCGGGACAAGATTAGGGTTTGCGGGCGGCGCCGCCCTCGGCGCCCGACGCACCCCCCCTCTGCCTTCATTACGGACGAACGGAGGAGGGCGGATCTGCGCCCTCAGGCGTTCCTCATCGCGCCTCCCCTCTTCCCTGCGACGGTCGTCCTCCCTGCGCCGGTCTTCATCGCGTTCCCGAGAGCTCCTGCTCCCCGAGCCCTCCCGGTTAAGCTTGTGCCGCAGGTCGTTGTCGCGGAAGCGGTCGTCCCCGTGGCCCACGTCGGAGAAGTTTCTTTTTCCCGAGCGGTCGCGGCCTTGCCAATCCCTGTCCATGGCCACCAAGCACGGGGGCGGCGCCGGAGAGGAGAGGGAGGGCGGGTGGAAGAGGATCTTGGTGCGGTGTCTGTGGCGGCGCACGTCTTCGAGAGAGGCTGGGAAACCTAGGTTTTGATTTAGGGTTCCGACCGGTATCCACAACCAGGAATATATAGTCGGGGTCTCCTCTGGGGCGCACACTGCCTGGAAACTCGCTGGAATGGGCCCCGGCCTAGGACCATAAGGGACCACGGGGTCACGCCACGACTGAGAAAGCTCGTCCGCTGGGGCCACCTGCCAGGACAACTGGGCCGAAGGGGAGCGAGCAGGCCCAATTGCCAGCGTGGAGCCCAGCCCAGCAAAGGCGTGCGGGGAGGGCAACCTTAGCTCTTCCGTCTCTCCCAGGGCCGGCGGCCCCTGCCGCCGCACCGAGGCCGCGCCGTCCTGACGCACGAGCGGGATCGCCACCGAGCCCACGCAGAACGCCACGACCTCCCGCGTCCCTGGGAACAGCGAGGCACTCGCAGGAGTTCCCACGCCCTCCAGCGGCGGGAAATCAGATCCCGACGTCGACCACAGCGCCACCGCGCCAGATCTCCGACCAGAGGGCACCTGACACGGAGGAGAAGGGCCAGCGAGCCCCTGCTGCGCGCCCGTCCCACCAGCGCAAGCTGCTCGGGGAGAAAGTCACCCAGCGTCACCACCCCTCGTGGTGCACTGCACTGGCCACCTGGTGGGGGCTCCTCGTCGTCAGAGAGCGCATATGACACCAGTGGCCGCGCCAGGAGGCCCTCCTCCTCGCCGACCGCCGCTTGCGCCCGGATCAGCCGACGCCGCCACGCGGAACCCTTCCCACGGCACGGATCTGGGGCGTCGCCCCACGGGTCGCCCCACGAGTCGCCAGACCTAACCTGCATACCCCTTCGCTCCTTGCCCTATGGGCACAATTTCAGTGTCGCCAGTCTTTACTTATTATTAAGGCCCTGCTTGGATTACCGTTCAAATTTGCAGCCCAGGAAACTTTACGGGCCAGTTTTCTTGTACCCAACAATTCAGGTGGAATTTTAATCGGACCATACCAGGTCCGTAATCTTCCACGCTCTCGCTAGGCAGCGATACCACCGACGGGAATTACGGAGAGGGCGGAAAAACGACGAACCAAGTGTTGATACACGTAGCGGTTACAACCAGGGAATTTCACGGAGGTGTTGGCTAAAAAACGCCAAACCAAGCGGGCCCTAAGGCATTATTGCCAAAGCGGACCCGTCCGGGATTTCCTCAAGGCCCCGCTTAGAATGTAGTGTAGATTTACGGAACTGTAAAATTTTAGGAGCTAGCGCCGGTAAAAATATAGCCGGATTTTGACTATGGCCCCGCTTGGCTCCCCGTTTGGTTTTTCAGCCCAGTTATTTTAGTCGGTCCGTTTTGTTATATCCGCAGATTTCAATCCGGCCAGCTTAGGTCCGACAGATTTTACGGGCCATGCGGGCTAGCTCCTGCCGAGAAATGTTACGCGTGTAGAAAAGTAAACGACAATCCAAGTGGATGTTCCGTAAACAATAACACGGGTTTAGTTTCACGGAGGTTTTCACTAATAAACAGTCAACCAAGCGGACCCTAATACTATACGCTATTCCAAGCGCGCCCTAAGATCCGTCCAGTCCATTATAGTGTATAGTGGGTGCTACATAGATTAGTCGCCACGGTATTACTGTTGACGCGGGTAGATCGACGACTTTCCTTTGGTGGGATGGGTTTTACTATCAACACACAAACACACACGTACACTCGTACATTGAGGTGGAAGATATTAAGATTGATGAAGTCACCAAAGATGCCTTGGACTAATGGACATGGTCCCCTGTAACTGAAAAAATAGCCGCATCGATTAAATACTGAATTTGGCAATGCAAACCAATCAAAATGAGACTAGATGAGATTCCACAATTATATGTCACAGTTAATTAGGATAATAAATGATTACGGATCTTATTTGCAGATAATATTGGGACAAATATTTTTTCAAACCCGGACGGAGGGAGTAATGAAGATGTCGAGCTGACCATCACAGGATCAATGGCCGCCAGCCCACACTTTGCACAAAGGGCCAAACGAACAGTACCACGCTCATGCGTCGGATCAGTACTGCAACGGTGCCAAACCGATATCTTGTTTGTATGTGCGTATTCTAGTGCAACTTGCATTTTTTTCATTCAAAAATTGGAGCGTAAAGGCGCTTGTGTGCATTTCCAGCAGCTATTTCTACTACCACTGCTCGGTGCTGCTGCCGCTCGTGTGTGTCAGTGTGTGAATCTGGGCTGCCGAAAGGCGAGATCGAGGGAGAGGCGAGCCATGGCGAAAGCTCACGTCATGGTGCTTCCGTTCCCGGCGCAGGGCCACGTCACCCCGTTCATGGAGCTGTCGCACCGCCTCGTCGACCACGGCTTCGAGGTCACCTTCGTCAACACCGAGGTGGACCACGCGCTCGTGCTGGCGGCGCTGCCGGAGGCGCTGCGCGGCATCCACCTGGTGTCCATCCCGGACGGGCTGGGCGACGACGAGGACCGCAAGGACCTCGAGAAGCTCATCGACGCCTACTCG
Organism: Alopecurus myosuroides; assembly: GCA_028641055.1. NCBI lineage: Eukaryota > Viridiplantae > Streptophyta > Magnoliopsida > Poales > Poaceae > Alopecurus > Alopecurus myosuroides. The sequence continues at coordinate 164,949,083 of CM054057.1, read as the reverse complement.
CGCCACATGCCTGGGCACCTCGAGAAGCTCGTCGCGGAGATGGAGGCGACCGGGCGGCCCAAGGTGAAGTGGCTCGTCGGCGACTTCAGCATGGGGTGGTCCTTCGAGGTCGCCAAGAAGCTTGGCATCCGGGTCGCCTCCTTCTGCCCGGGCTCTGCTGCGAACCTCGCCATCATGCTCAAGATCCCCGACCTGATTCAGGACGGCGTCCTCACTGACAAGGGTACATTTTCCACTGTCACTCTTCTACTCTTTGATGTGTGCATATGTTCTTGATTTGTCGGGAGTGATCAATTTCTCGCCGGCCGGAACGCGCTGCAGGATGGCCGGAGAGGGAGGAGACGCTGCAGCTCGCCCCCGGGATGCCGGCGCTCCACTCATCGCTTCTGCCCTGGAATACCGCTGGGCCCCCCGAGGGGCAGCACATCATCTTCCAGCTCATCTGCCGGTGCAACGAGTTCCAGGACCTCGCCGAGATTGCCGTCTGCAACTCGTTCCAGGAGGCCGAGGCCGGCGCGTTCAAGCTCTTCCCCAACATCCTGCCCATCGGCCCGCTCTTCGCCGACAGCGAGTTGCAGAAACCCGTCGGCAGCTTCCTTCCAGAGGACATTAGGTGCCTGAAATGGCTCGACGCGCGGCCCGACCGCTCCGTCGTGTACGTGGCCTTCGGCAGCATGGCCATCTTCGACCCGCGCCAGTTCGAGGAGCTCGTCGAGGGGCTGGAGCTCACCGGACGGCCGTTCCTGTGGGTGGTGCGCCCGGACTTCACCGCCGGCCTCAGCGAGGAGTGGCTCGACGACTTCCAGCAGCGCGTCGCCGGCACGGGCATGATCGTCAGCTGGTGCTCCCAGCAACAGGTAAGGCCAAAACCCATTAACTGTAGCTTCTTATCTGTCTGCACGAGCAAGTGTTGCTATCGCGCCATCCGGGCCCACCTCATCTGCGCAGTGCCATGACTACTGTAGTCAGACTACATCTATACGATTCTGTTTGGCCGGCAGGTCCTGGCGCACCGCGCGGTGGCGTGCTTCGTGTCGCACTGCGGGTGGAACTCGACGATGGAGGCAGTCCGGAATGGTGTGCCGGTCCTATGCTGGCCCTACTACTGCGACCAGTTCCTGGACCGGAGCTACTTCACCGATGTGTGGAGGACCGGTCTCGCGGTTTCACCCGGCGGGGACGGTGTCGTGACAAAGGAGGAGGTGAAGAGCAAGGTGGAGGAGGTCATCTGCGACCAAGGAATCCGGGAGAGGGCAGGGTTGTTCAAGGACACGGCCTCGAGGTGCATCGGCAAGGGTGGCTCTTCATACGAGAATTTTACGAAATTTGTGCAACTTCTAAGCGACTGATGATGGAGGCTTTCTCTCCGGTGATCTCTCGCCATGAGAAGCGAATCCTGAACAAGTGGACGCACATTCTAGCTAGGTCATGTGAGCATGTTGTAAACACTAGTGTTTTTTATTCTGCTCCGGACTTGAGGAACTCTATGTATCGATGTTTCATAATCAATAAAGCGTTGTTGTTTTGTATGAAAAAACGAGGAGAAAATTGCACGGAACACCACTCTTTGTAGCACTTGTTGCACAAAACCCATAAACAAAATCTCTTTTGCAGTAAACCACATATTTTCATCTAATTAGTTGCACATAGCCCAAATAAATAGGTTAAGATTGATTTTAGTTAATTAGTTACAACTAACACATGGTTTTGTGGTTCATAATATAAATTTTCCTAATTAGCTGCATCTAGCCTAATTAAACTTGTAAAGGATGCATCAACGGTTGACTTACACCGCAAGAGGTCAAGAAAATGACCAGAGCTAAGACCAGTTGTACATGACTACAAGTACTTGGGGAGGGTTTAATTTTGGTCAGGTGTAAGTAATTTTTAAAAAATGTGGTGCACTGTTAAAAAAAGGTTTTAGTTATGTATTTGGTACAATAACTACCACAAAATTTGGTGTTAGCTGTAAATAAATGACCCTAAAAAATATTAACTAGTTTATTTGGGCTGAGTGCAACTATTAGACAAAATTGTGGGGTTTGGTGCAAAACATCTTTTGTTTCTGTGTTCTCTGCAACAAGTGCCACAAAGTGTGGTGTTTGGTGCAATTTTCTCAAAAACGAGTGATCAGGCCCAGAAAGATGCGAGGTATTTTTATCCCGTAGAAGCCTAGAAGGGGTTGGTGCGCTTTGCTGCGCCCGAGATTATTATTGGGGTGATCAACACATAACATAAATCCATAGTCCTTTGTAGATAAAAAAATTGTACGCATTGGTCTAGTACATATAATACACTACAAAGTAACAACTTTGGATTTGTTAATCTCTCAATGAGGCAAGCCCGAGTGGCCGGCGTGTGGAGTCAGAGCTGGCGTGTGGCGCTTATGCTCGTGCGTGTAGGGAAGGAGGAGGCATAGTGATGAAGCAGATGAGAGGAGGGTCGCTCGGATAGCTCGCTAACCGGATCTACCAACAAGAGGAAATGGTGTTCACGTGAGGGAGGGGATCTATGACATCCTCGAGGCCAAATCTCCCATGGTCCATGGTGCCCTCGAGCAGTGGTGAATTTGCGGCCGGATCGATAGAGTTACGGTAGAGCTGCCGGAATTGAGGCCAAATAGATGGAAGAGGAGGGGCGATGATCACCAGAGGATAGGCGGGAAGGTGACATGAAAATGTTTATTGTTAGTTGGTGTGGGTGCGTTCCTCTTTTGTTTTACAACACCAACCCAATTGATGTATATTTGCAGCATTTTGTCCCGATTTGTTTTTAGTCTGAAAAAAAAATTAGAGAAATTTTACACCTAGGACAACCCTTTAAGTAAATTTTATTGGCTTCAAATGTTCTAAAAAATATTTATGCCCCAAAACAGTGTATTTATTGGAGATGCCTAAATGGGGCGGCCCGAATTCATGTGCGATAAAAAGTCATAACTAAGTTTCGTGTTTCATCTTAATCTTAATCTCAATCTTTAGACATGTGCAAAGCAGAAAACAATGGGAGGTCGCCACATGGCTCAACCAGGGAGCTCTATTTCTTGCCAGATTAGATATTGGAGAGATAGATGGTAGCATAGCTTACGGAACAGTTCTTCGCCGGCTTCAGGCATTACTACAAGTTTCTCACATATTTGTATTGCGCTATTTTTTTATGTTCTTCTTGTTTGAGCGGCGGTGTGTATCACGTTGAGAAACAAGCTACGCAAAAGAAAGAAAGAAATGTGTGCAAGTATAACGATCGAGGCGAATGCGACATGTCATACCATTGTCATCCATGTCGATGTAGCCGAAGTAGTCAATACTGACACCCGCGGTTAGGTTATATTTGTCTGCCGTGAGAGTATCTCCTCGTGAAAGATCACATGATCGAGCGCCGAAGTGGATGACATCGCAAAGAAATTGACCACTATGTTTCACGCGAGCTTTCGCGGGAGTCTACTATATGGTTTTATCTTTCCATGTCTATCTCAGTAAGGATAATGGGTTGAGATGTCAATGGATGCCTGGGTTGAAATAAAGAAAATGAGAGCTTGTGTTCCATTATTGATGGGCTTGACCAGATGGCAGAAATACATGTGTTAACACAGCAGCAGGAGACTGAGCTTAAAAGCCACTCTAAAGCGGAAGTTGCACGAGTATGCTACGGGAAGAAGAGCTCAAATGGTAACAAAGATCTAAGGCGCAATTCATTCTTGAAGGGGACTCAAATACGAGATATTTTCATAATGTTTCCAATGGCAGACATAGGAAAAAATGTATTCGCTCTCTTAATCATGAGGAAGGACTGATCAAAGGACAGGATCAACTCAATACATATATTAGAAAGTTCTATAAAGGTCTATTTGGGGCTTCGGAGGAAGGAAACTTTTCCATGAATGAGTCGCGAACGGATTATATTTCCCAAGTCTCCAATAAGAAAAACACACTTCTTACTAATTCTTTCACTAAAGAGGAGATTAAAAAGGGAAGTAGTCATCAAAACCCAACCCCAAGATCCAGTTGTGGAGAATGCAACATGCAAGAAAGAGCTTTACTTGAGTTTCGTACGAGTGGAATGGCTTTTGATCTAGGATCTTATGTCTTTTCTTGAGAGCGGCAAATGCCCTCTCAGCCGTAAGTCTCGTCTCAGATTGAACAATTTCTTGGCATTGTTAGGGTATTGTCTTGCAGAGAACTCATTGAGATGGTACCTAGTACCTCGGAAGGTTGGAAGAACACCAGGCCGACATGCATATCCTACATCTCGAAGGTAGAACTTGCCATTAGGAATATTGATCCCAACATCTCGACTCATGCTGTCAGCAAGGATGCTAGCATCATGGGCAGATCCATCCCAACCATCTAGCACATATGTGAACCTAAGATCTAAATCCATAGCCGCAAGCACATTCTGGCTAGTGTAATGCTTCCTACCCCTGAGCACTCTAACTGTGACATGAGTACCATCAATGGCACCAGTACAGTCCTTGAGGGCATGAACCAAAAGTGCAACGTGAAAGTGCATATTATGTGTGCAAAAAACTATGACGTAGGCAATTTGTTGAGTTGCTCACCTTGAAATATGGGTACCATCTGTAGCGATGTCGTATCTTCTATGGAGTTTGGCATGTAGGTGCCTTGATCATATCTCATTAGAGCTCTCCAATTGCATATATAACTTGCTTGAAATAGCGTGATATAGTCCCGCAGGATCTCCTGAATGTGATGTGAATCACTCTGAACCACTGGTTGTGACCTACTGTGACCTACAACATGTAGAAACATTTTTACTTGCTCTTCCACGCGGGTGTGAATGCTATATTTTAGCAAGCCTCCGGTTCTTAACGTCTCCACGTGCTTGGCAAAAGGGGCTCTGCCCATTCATGGCATGTTGACCGCCTCCAGCTCGTTGTTGTTGTAGATTAGTTCAGATTGGCCATCCGCTCCTAATCTCGTGGGAATATTGGAACATACCTGATTACACCCCTATAATTACGGAGCACTGCTCTGTGATGGACAAGCAGAAGCCATAAAACATACAGAGAGGCGTTGTCACCTCGAAACTTGAATCTAGGGCTTGTGGAGTCCTGCTCCGGCACTCTGCCTGAGAGGCGGGTCGTCATCGGAGGCCTCTACATTGCCATGATCGCCTCCGGACGGATGCGTGAGTAGTTCATCTCTACGGGTCCATAGCAGTAGCTAGATGGTTGTTCTCTCCCCTATGCCTCCATGTTTAGAGTCTCGTGAGCTCCCTCACATGATCGAGACCACCGTTATGTAATTGTGCATGTTGTTTTTGCTGGGATCCGATGAACCATGAGATTATGGGTATTGTGTTCATGTAGATCTGAGATGCTTCACTTATATTTGTAGAGATTTTAATCTTGTCTTTCAATGCTCTCTGGTGTTGATTATTACCTAGGCCACATAGTTGTTTTCACCTCCAAGAGAGGGTTTATATGCTAGATAGTGGGTTCATGCCTCTTTGTTGGTTGCATCGATTGACAGAAACATGAGGGGGGAATATGTATTGTTGCCACTAGTGAGAAAACAGCGATGCTCCTGTCTACGGATGGGCACCACTGCTTACATTATGTATTTATCTTAATGCATTTGTCTGTTGCACACATAGCAATCACTTTGTTGATGCAACTCAATACCAAGGGATTTGCTGGATAGCTTTCTTGAGGTGGACTTTTAGATATGGATGCATGCTGGATAGCAGTCCATATCCCTTGACGTAATGCCTATAATGTTAGAACTCATGAACTTTATCTCGTCATGATAGTATTGTTATACGTTCATTATTTGTCAATTTCCTATTTGTAATTTGTTCACCCATAATGTTTTTTTTCCTTTGGAGAGACACCACTAGTGAACCTATGGCCTCCGGTCCTATTTTCCTCATATTGCAAGCCTTCTTTTAAGCACTTTCATAATTGTTTACTTGTTGTTCCGTTTTTAATTTTATTGTTTTCTAAGACTATATACGTTTAGTTGTGTTGTTTTCAGCAAGACCGGAAGGTTGGGGCAAGAGAGTTTTTTTGTTTTTGTGTGCAGGTTCCATGCTCCCGTCAACTACACTTTAATACTTTTATGGCGCCGTTGATAAATAAACCTTCTTTAGGATTACGAAGTCCTACTGGTTCGATAACTATGGTTCTTTACTAGGGGAAAACTTACTCTAGACTACATCATACCTTGGGGTCTCCCAACGAGCGTGTGATCACGTCCTCATCAAGTACTTTTTCTGACGTTGTTGTCGGGAACTTCTAGCTTGCTGCAAGGGGAGTCTCACACTTCCAATCTCTTTCTTTTGTTTTGTTCTTGCTTAGTTTACTTTTGTTTTGTCTTGTTTTCTCTTTATCAAAAATCCAAAAAAAATAGTTCTCTATTTTCTAGTCTTTTATATCTGTGTTGTTAGTTTATTTTGTTAGTATGTATAGCTCCACTCCTTTTGTTTTGTCTCCCGAGGCCGAGATCCTCACCTTCAAACAAAGAGGTGGGGAGAGATTTAAACATGCTTGGGAAAGAATTTATAGTTCACAAAAAAAAATATAACCTAAGCTTGCTTCAAATATATTATTTAGATGCTTCTATCTAGGGATCTTTGGTTGGTACAAGCGTGCTTTAGATATGATGGTAGAAGGAAACTTCTTAGAATATGGGGATATTAAAGACCTCAATGCTATAAATAGCTTAGCTAGTCTCTTTATGGAAAATAATGAAAATGCCATACATGATAAACTTGATAAAATTATTGGGATGATTGGTAAACTAAATTTAAATGAAGTAGAGAGACCTCTACAAGAGGGGAACCTTATATTAAAACTAGTACTGATGATCAAAGCTTTATAGCTTACCGCTACATTGGTTCCATGATATCTACTATGCCTAAAATGGTTTATGACTACTTGAAATTGGAGAATATGAATTATCACCCTTCTTATCACCCACATGCTAATGACACTATCTCTAAAATTAAGGGAATGGTTAAAAATGTCCAAGTTTCTTTTCACCACAAAACTATGCATGTAGAATTCACGATCATGGATAAAGAGGAACAAGGGAACATAGTTTTAGGGAGATCTCTTCTGAAAACTGTGGGATGTTTGATAAATGTTAGGCATGGTTATATAAATATATATGCTCCCATTAGAGGAAAGTTTAACTTTCCTAAATGTGTTAAAGATGCTCGGGCTGAAAATTCAAATGTTGTTGGTCATGATTTATTTATAATATTTGATTCGTAATTCATGCCTAGCTAAAAGGCGTTAAAGAAAAGCGCTTGTGGGAGGCAACCCACATTTGTTTTACTTTGTTATCCTTTTGTTTTTTCTGTTTTTTTTTTTATGTTTTGGAAGTTTTAACCTCTATAGCAACCGCTTCTTATCATGTTTATTTCGTTTTTGTGCCAAGAGTAACCTCTAATTGAGAGGTAGTTCCATTTGGGAAATTTGCTGTTCTGAAATAGATTTCTAGGCTCTTACAAAAAAAATTATATCTCTCAGTCAGAACGTCGAATTGCTTTGTAAAAAAATAGATACATGACCCAGGTTGTTATCTAACTTTCGTTAGTTTTCCACTTTCTTATTTGAGCAACAGAAGATTTAAAAAAAAACATATTTAACGATTGTTCTGTTTTGATAGATTTCTGCCAATATTTGCATTTGCGTCTTAATCTCTTTATTTTAGTGTTATTTTGAGAGAGAGAGAGAATTAAAATAAGTTGTGACAGTAGCTAATGTTTTAATTGAAGTGTGAGACTTGTGTTGAAACTGAACCAAGTGGATTTATTATTTTAATTACACTAACGTTGCTAATGAAGATTGTGAGAAAGTTTTAGGTGGAGGGAGTTTTCAAATGTAGGGAGAAAAGAATGATGTGATGAGATGAAGGATGGACAAGATCTCAAGCTTGGGGATGCCCATGTCACCCCAATACATATCTATGAAGTACAAGCATCAAAGCTTGGGGATGCCCAAAGCATCCCCTTCTTCATCAACAAAAATATCAGGTTTCTTTCAAAACACTATATTTTTATTGCTTCACATGATATGTGTTATTCTTGGAGCTTAATTTTATTTTGCTTTCAGTTTGTTTTCTTTCTTTTTTTGTAGCTTTTGGTTGGATCCTAGTGTCACGTGTCGAAGCGCGGACACCAGGATTGACCAACGTCCAGCTCTCTGATTTGTTCGACGAGTGAGCGAATGGGCTCATGTCTACCCAGGCGCACTTAAGATGGCAAGAAGGCGAGGACAACTCGTCCCCAAGCTGAGTGACACAAGTTTTACCCAAGTTCAGGCCATCGAGAGATGGAACCCTACGTTCTGCATGTATGATCTGGAATTATATGTCTGAGGGTGTGCGTACAAGCCTTGTGTTCATGCCTTCGCCCCCTCTCCTTAGTCCCCTTTTATCCTTACCGCGCTAGTAGGACCCACAGTGTGCTTGACACTTGGCAGAGTCCATACCACCTGTCCCGTGATGTGTCAGGATGGGGTGAGCAGGGGGCGACAGCTGGCCCATGAGACGATATTATGTCCCTTGATCCCTACTGTGAGGGACATGCGGGAGTCCTCTGCCGGGCCGTCCACGGGGTAGAGGCACGTCTTCGCGATGTGGGCCCTGAAAGACGCTCCCGGGAGCCTGCTGCCCAGGCGAGGGGTAGATTCTCCTTCGCAAGGCCTCGTGTGGGTCCATGTGTTGCGCATTCATGGCATCCCTATCACGCATGGTGCTGACAATAGCCCTCGGGCGTGGCCTTTCAGTGGGAGATTTACGGGCTACGCCCCTCTAAGCGTGGGCCCAGGGCGCACTCTGGTTGCTTCCTACAAAATAAGATTCAGGGGAAGACGTCAAGTCCAGCTTTGACCAGATGAGGCATAAGGTACTCGGGTGTTCCCCGTCCCGAGGAGGCACGGGAAGCCAGGCAGCACCTCGTCTTCGCGCGGGCTGACGCTCTAGAAACGGGGCCTCAGGTGGAGGCAGGGGAGACGCCCCCATCACATGGGGCTATGCGGCCACAGTTAATGCCCTTGGAGAGGAAGCGCGTGTGGCGGTTCCTCTCTCTGAGTTTATAACCGGCCGCCCACCCTGTCACTCCCTAAACTTCTTCCTTCCCCACTCCGTCTTCCCTGCAACTGCTCTCCTTCCCCCTTCCCTTTAAATCTCCTCCCTCCGCCGCCCCATGGTCTTAGGAGAGAATAAGGGGATGAGAAATACACGCCCCGAATGTCGGCCCTTGACCTCGAGCAGCAAGGTTGGAAGACCACCTGGGCGTTCCCGCCTGGATGCCCTCAAGAGGCGGCCGAGAAACTAGCGCGGGGCTCCACGGCGAGACCGGACAATGAGCACGGCGTGTCCGTGATGCTGGTTGCGACACCCTGGACGATGCGTGCACACCACTGTGCGTCCCCGTCTTCAAGTGCTTCGTTCGCGCCGGCCTAGTGTCACCGATGTCGTATTTTCTACGTATCGTACTGGAGGAGTACGGCCTTTGCCTCGCCCAGCTTCATCCCAACACCGTGCAGGTGCTGACCATCTTCCAGCACCTGTGTGAGGCGTTTGTAGGGGTGATGCCGCTCGTGGCGCTCTTCTGCCACTTCTTCACGCCCCGCATAGATACCAGAGGCCTCATATTAGTGTCTGAATCCCCTGGCGAAGAAGAGGTGGGACTCCTGGCGTCATGAGTGGGTATACGCCCGCTTCCCGGAGCCCCACGCCGCGCTCGCAGTGCCAACCTGCACCGCCGCGAGAGGGGACAACTGGGGCGACTTGGGTCTCCGGGATGCGGACTTCGCCCCGTGTATGCCAAGATCTTAACCCTGAGAAAACGAGGCCTCAAAGAGAGGCATGTTGTCCCTCACTTCCTCCACAACCGCATGCCCCCCCTTCAGGGCAGGTTGCATCATGCCTGGTTTGTGACGCTCTGAGGAGACATCACCCGGTTGGCTCTGAACCGGGGGATATCAGAGCCAAATCTGGAGGCGCAGGTGAGCTGGCTGGTCGGGGAGGGCCCTGAGACAAAATCAGACTCGGTTCCAAGTCATGTAGTCCCCGTGGCATCCTCCCCGCAACCTTCCTTTTTCTTGGCGGAGATGCCCCACTTCAATGAGTGGGGGATCATCCACGAGGAGGACGAGCTTGCGAACCTCCCGGGTTCCGCGCTGCTCCCTCCGCCCCGAGGCGCCGTATGATTTCCTGAAGCGGTGGCAGACCACCCGAGCCTTCTTGCGCGGATAGATACTTAGGGAGACCCTCAGGGATTCAAGGTACACCCCTCTCCCTTGCTTCTGTTAGTTTCTTCTTGCTCCATTCATGACGACCGCTGATGCGCTTTGTTGGAAACCCCAAGAGGAGGGTGTGATGAGCACAGCGGTAGTAATTTTCTGTTACTTAAGAACCAGGGCTATCAATCCAGTAGGAGAAAGAGGACCTTCGGAAGGTTGATGCCACTGACGGTGGTGCTGGCGCTTCACCGGTGTCAGCAACAACGTGGAACCTGCACACAACACAACCAAAATACTTTTCCCCAACGGTACATTGAGGTTCTCAATCTCACTGGTCTTGCTGAAAATAGACGTATAGTGTGGAAAACAGTGTATGTTTGCAGTAAGTAAGAGAGCAGGAAATTGTTGTGGTTTGTTTAACAGTGTGGAAAATGGACCGGGGTTCATAGGTTCACTACTGGTGTCTCTCCATAAAAATAACATGCTGGGTGAACAAATTACAGCTAGGGCAATTGACAAATAGAGGTTGCACCGTAGTGCACAATATAACATGATGACTACTATGATATTTAGTGCAGGCATTACAACAAAATACATAGACCTACATCCATGTGCATCTATGACTAATAATCCACCCTCAGGTTATCATCCGAACCCCCTTAGGTATTAAGTTGCAAGCAACATATAACTGCATTAAACAATGTGTGTAATGTAAGAAATGATTATACACGCGGAGACTCTCACAGTTTTTTTCTCCCTAGTGGCAACAACACATCCTCCCCTGTCACGTTTATGTCACTCGAGCACAGGCGAAAAGGAGGCATGCACCCACTATCTAGCATAAATACTCCCTCTTGGAGTCACTAGCAACTACTTGGCTAAAGCAACTACTAGCAACGGAAAGCATGCACGATCACAAATAACATATGCAATAAAGACTATAATCAACTTGGCATAAGGTCAATATTCATCGGATCCCAGCAAAAACACAGCCTATATAATTACATAGATCAATCTCAATCATGATAGGCAGCTCACGAGATCTAAACATGGAGGCATATGAGGAGGAGACAACCATCTAGCTACTACTATGGAACCGTAGTCCAGGGATGAACTACTCACGCATCACTCTGGAGGCGGGCATGGTTATGTAGAAGCCTCCGGTGATGATTTCCTCTCCGGCAGGGTGCCGGGAAACAGCTCCAGAACCCTCCTGATCTAGGGTTGACGACGACGACGGCTGCGGAACTTTTCGGGGATTTTTTATCAGGTTCCTAGGGTTTTCCATCAGGGTGGGAATAAATAGGCGAAAGGGCAAAGGCGGTGGAGGCCAGGGGGCCCACACCCATAGCTGGCACGGCCGGGGGGACTCGCGCCACCCTATGGTGTGGCCCCCTGTTGCCCGTCTTCGACACCTCTTCGGTGTTCTGGATGCTTCCAGAGAAAATAGGCACTTCGGGATTTGTGGGGTCCAATTCCGAAAATGTTTCCAGAACAACTTTTCTGAAACCAAAAACAGCAGAAAACAGGGCTGGTACTTGGCATCTTGTTAATAGGTTAGTCCCGGAAAACGTATAAAAATGCTATAAATAAGGGAGAAAACAAGTAGCAATTGGCATAATATGATCATGGAACATCAGAAATTAGGGATACGTTTATGACGTATCAAGCATCCCCAAGTTAGTTCCTACTCGTCCTCGAGTAGGTAAAAATGATAAAACAATAATTTTTGAGGTGACATGCTATAATCATAAACTTGATCATTAAAATGTAAAAGCATATGTATGCTGAGATCATAAAACTTCAAACACAAACATTATAAATAGAACTTTAATAATAAAGCTTAGCAATCACTTTGCATCACGAAGAGTATCTTAAATAAAGGATCATGGATAATAATGCAAAGAAAGATAAATGTCTGTTTCAGGTATAGAGAATGCATGGCAAGGTGGTATTTCACTAGTCCTTAAGAATGGGACAAAACATAAATACCAGGACACTTTCAAAGTTCAAGAGGAAGACTAGAACAAATAATTTAAGAACAAATAATATCACATCATGAAGTAATTATTGATGTTCATGGGACAAATGCACATAGAACTCAGAATGGAAAAAGTGCTCTCTCAACTGTGCATAAAGTTAGAAGATGGAGACTCAACATAAAAGTAAAAGAAAGGCCCTTCGCAGAGGGAAGCGGGGATCACTCATGTGCTAGAGCCTTTTATTTTACTAAACAGAGTTATTAAAAGTTTGACACCGTGGAGGCATGACTATTTTTTAGAAGAGGTGTATGCTAATGTCAACGAATGGTAAACACACAATACAGTATGTCACAAGCTAACTGGATTCACAAGAGCGGCTCCCATGGTGAAGGGCGCAACTAGTGTAGAAGGTTATCCCTCGTTCTCTTTTGTTTACACAATTATGCTTTGACCGACATAATCAGGGGGAAAAAATCGTGAAGAGAATTTGTTTGTACTAATTTGGGGCTGGGCAGCCCGCTGCCAGCTCTTCTATCATTGGGATAAGAGGATGAAGCCACTAGTCCAGGGTGTGAAATCAAATCAACAAGTGAGATAAATATTCTCTATTGACGTCCTCATGAGCAAAAACAAGAACACAAAGCAGGAGTAATTTTGAAGGTTTTAAAGGTAACACATGAGCAATTTACTTGGAGTGGCAGTTAAATACCACATGTAGGTAGGTATGGTGTACACAATGGGAAAACTTTGGTTTAAGGAGTTTGGATGCACGAGTAGAATTCCATACTCAGTACATGCGGAGGCTAGCAAAAGACCGGGAGCGACAAATCAAGAGAGCATAAGAGCCATAATCATGCATAGCGACATAAGCATCATTAATTAAAACATAAGCAGTATCACAAGTTCAAAAACTAAGTGGTCATGGAGTCTATTCGTGACTGGATGACAAGAACAACTCATGAATCTTTCAAGACATATTAAACGCTCTCAGATATTTAAGGCTATTCATGCTACTCAATAACCATAAGGCTTTAAAACTAAAATAACATTTAGCATGGCATGAAAAAGTTCTAGCCACAGTCTATACAAGCTTCTACTAGTACTGTTATAAATTCTACATAAAGATGCAGTTTTCTTTTCCCAACAAGCACCATACAAGATATGTTTTGACAAAAATACTCTTTATGATACAGCAAGCAAACATGAGAGTACTCATATAATACTACTAAAACTAACAGCCCTGATAAGAGATGCATGCAAAACAGGAGCTAAATAAATGCAGCAGCCAAACGGAGACTAAGAATACAACGTATTCTCATGAAAAATCGGAGCGTGTCACTCTCCAATAAAAGAACGATGGGTCCAACCAAGCTTATTATGAAAATAAAAATAAACTGAAAACAAAAATAAAAGACGCTCCAAGTAAAGCACATAAGGTGTGACCGAATAAAAATATAGTTTCACTAGAAGTGACCTGATAATTTGTTGACGAAAAAGGGGATGCCTTGGGCATCCCCAAGCTTAGACGCTTGAGTCTTCTTGGAATTTGATGGGGATCAATAAGAGTGAAAAGCCTAAGCTTGGGGATGCCCCGGTGGTACATCCCATAAAATTCAAAGAAGACTCAAGCGTCTAAGCTTGGGGATTCCCAAGACATCCCCTTCTTCATCAACAAATTAGCTGGTCACTTCTAGTGAAACTATATTTTTATTCGGTCACACCTTATGTGCTTTACTTGGAGCTTTTTTTTTGCTTTAGTTTTTTTTTACAATAGTCTTGGTTGGACCCCAGCATTCTTTTATTTGAGAGTGACACGCTCCGCTTTTTCATGAGAATATTTTGTATTCTTAGTCTTTGACTGGCTGCTGCATTTATTTAGCTCCTGTTTTGCATGCATCTCTTATCAGAGCTGTTAGTTTTAGTAGTATTATATGAGTACTCTCATGTTTGCTTTCTGTATCATAAATAGTATTTTTGTTAAAACATATCTTGTATGGTGCTTGTTGGGAAAAGAAAACTGCTGCTTGATGTAGAATTTATAACAGTACTAGTAGAAGCTTGTATAGACTGTGGCTAGAACTTTTTCACGCCATGCTAAATGTTATTTTAGTTTTAAAGCCTTGTCGTTATTGAGTAGCATGAATAGCCTTAAATAGCTGAGAGCGTTTAATATGTCTTGAAAGATTCATGAGTTGTTCTTGTCATAGTAAAGCATCAATATATGGTATTCTCTTTCGAATGTTTTATTTGGTTGACTTGGCGCATGCTCACACCATGTTTATGACTACAAACCAGTCACGAATAGCCGCCATGACCACTTAGTTTTTGAACTTGTGATACCGCTTATGCTTTAATTAATGATGCTTATGTCGATGTGCATGATTATGTCTCTTATGCTCTCTTGATTGGTCGCTCCCAGTCTTTTGCTAGCCTCCACCTGTACTGAGTATGGAATTCTACTCGTGTATCCAAACTCCTTAAACCAAAGTTTTTCCATTGTGTACACCATACCTACCTACATGTGGTATTTCACTGCCACTCTAAGTAAATTGCTCATGTGTTACCTTTAAAACCTTAAAAATTATTCATGTTTTGTGTTCTTGTTTTTGCTCATGAGGACGTCAATAGAGAATCTTTATCTCACTTGTTGATTGGATTTCACACCCTGGACTAGTGTCTTCATCCGCTTATCCAAATGATAGAAGAGCTGGCAGCGGGGTTCCCAGCCCCAAATTAATACAATCAAATTCTCTTCACTATTTTTTTCCTTATTTATCAGTAAAAGCATAATTGTGTAAACAAAAGATAAAGAGGGATGACCTTCTACACCAGTTGCGTCCTTCACCATGGGATCCCCTCTTGTGAATCCAGTTGGCTTGTGACGTACTGTATTGTATGTTTACCATTCGTTGGCATTAACATACACCTCTCCTAAAATATAGACACTCCTCCATGGTATGTGATTGTTGGCGGGCACTCGAGGATTCGGTTAGCCATGGTTTGTGAAAGATGGATGGGAGGAGTTTTAAACTTTTAATACCTATGTTTAATAAAATAAAAAGCTCTAGCACATGAGTGATCCTTGCTTCCCTCTGCGAAGGGCCTTTCTTTTACTTTTATGTTGAGTCTCCATTTTTTTACTTTATGCAAAGTTGAGAGAGCATTTTTGCCATTCTGAGTTCTATGTGCGTTTTTCCAATAAACATCAATAATTACTTCATGATGTGATATTATTTGTTCTTAAATTATTTGTTCTAGTCTTCCTCATGAACTTTGAAAGTGTCATGGCATTTATGTTTTCCCCACTCTTAAGGACTAGCGAAATACCACTTTGTCATTCTTTCTCTATACCTGAAACAAACGTTTATCTTTCTTTGCATTATAATCCATGATCCTTTATTTAAGATACTCTTCATGGTGCAAAGTGATTGCTATGCTTTATTATTAAAGTTCTATTATCATGTTTGTGTTTGAAGTTTAATGATCTCAGCATACGTATGCTTTTACATTATAATGATCAAGTATATGATAGTAGCATGTCACCTCAGAAATTATTGTGTGTTAACGTTTACCTACTCGAGGACGAGTAGCAACTAAGCTTGGGGATGCTTGATACGTCTCCAACATATCTATAATTTCTGATGCTCCATGATCATATTATGCCAATTGCTACATGTTTTCTCCCTTATTTATAGCATTTTTATACGTTTTCCGGGACTAACCTATTAACAACATGCCAAGTGTCAGTTCCCTGTTTTCTGCTGTTTTTTGTTTCAGAAAAATTGTTCTGGAAACATTCTCGGAATTGGACCGCACAAAGCCAGAAGTGCCTATTTTCCCCGGAAGCATCCAGAACACCAAAGGAGAGTCAAAGCCGGGCACCAGGGGGCCACACCATAGGGTGGCGTGGCCTCCCCCTGGCCGCGCCAGCTATAGGTGTGGGGCCCCCAGGCCTCCACCGCCTCTGCCCTTTCGCCTACTTATTCCCCCTCCCCCGGATGGAAAACCCTAGTCACCTTATCAAAAATCCCCGAAAAGTTCCGCAGCCGCCGTCCTCCTCAACCCTAGATCAGGGGGGTTCTGGAGTTGTCTCCCAGCACCCTGCTAGAGAGGAAATCATCACCGAAGTCTTCTACATCACCATGCCTGCCTCCGGAGTGATGCGTGAGTAGTTCATCCCTGGACTACGGGTCCATAGCAGTAGCTAGATGGTTGTCTTCTCCTCATATGCCTCCATGTTTAGATCTCGTGAGCTAGCTATCATGATCGAGATTGATCTTATGTAATTCTATATGCTGTGTTTGCTGGGATCCGATGAATATTGAACTTATGCCAAGTTGATTATAGTCTTTATTTCATATGTTATTTGTGATCTTGCATGATTTCCGTTGCTAGTGGTTGCTCTGGCCAAGTAGTTGCTAGTGACTCCAAGAGGGAGTATTTATGCTAGATAGTGGGTTCATGCCTCCTTTTCGCTTGTGCTCGAGTGATAGAAACGTGACGGGGTGGGGGTGTGATGTTGCCACTAGGGAGAAAACAGCGGTGTGATTACCGTGTGTACAATCATTGCTTACATTGCACACATTGTTTAATGTAGTTATCTGTTGCTTGCAACTTAATACCTAAGGGGGTTCGGATGATAACCTGAGGGTGGATTATTAGTCATAGATGCAGATGGATTTCGGTCTATGTAATTTGTTGTAATGCCCGCACTAAATATCATAGTAGTCATCATGTTATAATGTGCACTACGGTGCAACCTCTATTTGTCAATTTCCTAGCTGTAATTTGTTCACTCAGCATGTTATCTTTATGGAGAGACACCACTAGTGAACCTATGAACCCCGGTCCATTTTCCACATTGTTAAACAAACCACAACAATTTTCTGCTTTCTTTACTTACTGCAAGCATACGTCATTTTCCACACTATACGACTAATCTTTGTTTTCAGCAAGACCGGTGAGATTAACAACCTCATTGTACAGTTGGGACAAAGTATTTTGGTTGTGTTGTGTGCAGGTTCCACGTTGTTGCTGACACCGGTGAGGCCATCACCACCTTCAATGGCATCAACCTTCCCGAGATCCTCTTCCTCCTACTGGATTGATAACCTTGGTTCTTAACTGAGGGAAATTCTTACTGCTTGCTCATCACACCCTCCTCTTAGGGATTCGAACACACCATCAAAGAAATCCGTTGCCCAAACTGATTGAGCTTGACTAGTTTTCTACATAGCGGCGCTGGACGCCCATCGGCTCTTCACCTTAGCGGGATCAGCACAAGACGTCATGCGTCGCCTCGACCTCCCGTTCGGTACCCTGCAAGACCAAAGCTTTGAGAACATCAGCAGCTTCTATGATGACCTGGTGGGGGCTTGACACGTTTCCTGTCCTCTTCGCTGAGAGGGCCGAAGCCCAAGCCCGAGCGAAGGCCCGTGAAGTGGCAGGGGCTATCCTGCCGCGTGTGTCCTTCATGTCACCTCACTTCCCACTCGACCAACTCCTAGAAGATTTTTCTGAAGAGGAAGATAACGAGGCAGCTGAGAGGACCGTAGCCGCCATGGTTGAAGACGTGGTGTCCAGGCTCTGCCCCAAAGCAGCTAGCTCGGGCAGAGGTGGCCCTGCGGAAGAATCCTCGCCTGGGTCTTTGTCCAGGGGCAACACACCTTCTTTGGGAGACAGCGTGTCTTCTGGCAAAGAAGAGGATGGGTCCTCTCCCGAGGACTGCATCCCTGCACTGTCATTGTTGTAACCCTGCTGGGGTGTTACTTCTCTTGTTGCAATAATATATATGTCCATATCCGGTCCCCAACTCCCCCTTCATTCAAAGAGCGAGTCACCTTGTACACATTGTCCTTATGTCTTTGGGTTGCTAGGAATACGCGGACTACCCCGGAGCGCCCAGCGATGACCCAGATCGATTTTGCTTCCGGGGGTAGTGTCGTACCCGATCCTCTCCGTCCTTGGGCACGCAATTCCACGCCCAGCGATGACCCAGATCGATTCTGGGTGAAGTCTGCCCTAGATCCTCAAGCTAACATACTCTAGCCGGATTTGGGACGGAATTCCGTGGGGTGGGGCCATAACGCCTCGTCTTAGGGTGTTAAATGGTAACAGGACATGGAATTCCGCATCAAGTCCGCGCTATGTCCTCAACCCAATAGATCCTAGCCGGATTTGGGGGCGGAAGTCTGGGCCAATTCCGCGTCAAGACAGCATAACGCCCTGGTCCGAGGCGTTATGCTCCTGGATGAATTTTCTCATCTGTTTTCCAACTATGCGAGGATATATTTCATCATACTTTTTTCGACATTTTTGTATTAAGTATTTGTTGCAAGTAATTTTTCCAAGTGATTTCTCCAAGTAATTTGATCCAAGTATTTTTTTTCCAAATTATTGAGGATGACTACAGAGAATATAATTCACGATGAATTACTTGGTTTATGAAATAAACTTCAACAGCCACTAGTTCACGAGAATATAATTCACAAGAATATAAATCTAAATAGAAAATATCATGACATAAGTTCAACAACCACCACGACGACAACTTCACGACATAAGTTCAACCACAATTTCATGAAACAAGTTCAACCAGAACGAAAATTTCACGACATAAGTTCATGACACAATTCCTATAGAAACGAAGATCATGACAACGGTGACTATGCATCACCCGGGGGTTCCCCCTATGGATAGCGAGCTTCCTCTTCTGCCTTTTGTAGATGACAGGAGCATCCTCGTCATCCTCTGTCTCCCCTTGCTGCTCTCTCTGCCGTTGCGACTGAGTGGTTGGATTCTTCCCCTTAGCATACATATCAGGTGTAAATCTTGTCTCCCTGCTTGGACGATTCTCCTCCCTTAGCTCAAAAGGACCGCGGTCATGCTGACGAGGAGTTGTCCTTGGTGCATCTGGCATATGCGAGGTGTTAATCTCCTTATGGACATCCTTGTTTCTAGTGTCATCGTCATCGTCATCCTCTTCATCATTGGAATGGCTTGAAGAGGCGCCCTGGGGACGGCTTGAAGAGCCGCCTCGTACCCGTGAGCCATGTCCACCGCTCGCCGATGAGTGATTCCCACTTGACCGAGAGGTAGACCTTGAGGGAACTACTCCGTCCATGAAACAGTAACCGAACATAGCATAAAGGCCACATGTAAAATCACGGGGTTTTTTGTCAAACAACAAAAAAAATGATTTGAGCTAACATATTTGGAGAACTGAAACTAACATTCAGCAATGTATATTTCTGTATCATACCTCAACCATGGTTCTAAGGGTGGACTCTAATTCTGGATGTCCAGGAGGGTAACGGAGTGCACACAGAGTCTCGTTATGATGTTTCCTCACATATGTTTTCTACGGAAACAACAATATAAGTTATTTCACCACGTAAATATCTAAACTAAATTAAAAATTTCAAAATAGGAAATACGTCATTACGCACAATGCAATTGAGCTCCGGCGCCAACTCCTGACGTTGGCAGGTGTCCTTGATGCTCTTATTTTACTCTAGGTTCGACAAGTCGATGTTTTCAGGGTCTTCCGCATCATAAATATTGTTAGTGTTGAATGCAGGAGGGAGCAGTTTAAGACGATTCCTAGGTGCTAGCCAACTGAGATATTTGTCAAATGGAGCAGTTTTGTGAGGAGGATCATCAAATGTGACTCCTCCATTTTAATGAGCCCAATTCAAGTCATCAACAATGTTCTTGAACTCGGTGATGTACTTGTCAAACTTCCTTCGCCAATTCTTTGTGGCCCGCGATTGTTTATTGCCCAACCTACATAACAAATTGTAGGTACGTTAGACTAGTATAATTGACTACAATGATCACAAGGTAAGCAAAATGGGAATCACATGCTGGTGCAACGACGTTTCAGTGTCCTTATTAGGTGTAGGGGTCCTTTGAAACTATCCAAATTGTCTCATTACCCTGTTTGTAGCAAATGCGACTCTACTGCAAAGAAGCAGACCATCGGAATACCATTCGCCAAATATGTTGATCGGCTAGACACTTTGGATTTAAGGCGAACGAGCCATCGGCAACAAATGGCTCCTAGGTAACATATGCATAATAAAATTTAGATTATTAGTCTGAGCCATATCGGTGGTAGTCTGAACCTATGTAGCATACAAATCTTACCATGTCATAGGTAGTGGTGTCGAACTTATTGGTGTAGTCAAGATATATGTTCTTAGATGAACTTTGCCCCTTGGGTATGCCTCGTTGATACGTCCCAAACGTATCTATAATTTCTGATGTTCCATGTTGTTTTCATTCCATATGCTACATGTTTCTTATACACTTTATGCCTTTTTTATGGATTTTATGGGACTAACCTATTGACAAGATGCCACAGAGCCAGTTCATGTTTTCTGCTGTTTTTGGTTTCAGAAAAGTTGTTCTGGAAATATTCTCGGAATTGGACGAAACAAAATCTCAGAGTCTTAGAAAGTCGTCACGTACACGGAGTCCGGAGGAGACCCGGAGGGGGGCTTAGGGGCCCCACACCATAGGTTGGCGCCCCCCTATCCGAGCCAGCTGGTGGTGTGGGCCCCCGGCCACCCACCGACATTTCCCTCTCGCCTATTTAAGCTCCTCCACGGGTTAACCCTAAATACCCGAGTCTTTTCCACCAAAAAGTCCCATAGCCGCCGTCATCGTCAATCCTAGTTCGGGAGGCTTCTGGAGCTCGCGCCGCACCCTGCCGGGAGAGGTAATCATCACTGGATGGCTCTACATCACCATGCCTGCCTCTGGAGTGAAGCGTGAGTAGTTCATCCCTGGACTACGGGTCCATAGCAGTAGCTAGATGGTTGTTCTTCCTCTTTATGCCTCTTGTTTAGATCTTGTGAGCTGCCTAACATGATTAAGATCATCTTATTGTAATGCTACATGTTGTGTTTGCTGGGATCCGATGAATATTGAATGCCATGTCCAATGATTATCAATCTATCATGTTCTTTCATGTGTATGTTATTTATGATCTTGCATGTTCTCCGTTACTAGTAGATGCTCTGGCCAAGTTGATGCTTGTAACTCCAAGAGGGAGTATTTATGCTCGATAGTAGGTTCATGCCTCCCTTTCACTCACGCTCGAGTGACAGAAACGTAACGGGTGGGGGGTGTTGTTACCATTAGGGAGGAAACAACAATGCTCTATCTAAGGATGATTTTATTGTTTACATTACACACTTTTCTTAATGCAATTATTTGTTCTTGCAACTTAATACCCAAGGTTTGATCAGATGACACTCCGAGGGTGGATTATTAGTCATAAATGTAGTTGGATAATAGTTTATGTATCTTGTTGTAATGCCCTCATGAATCACATAGTAATCATCATGTCATGCATATGCACTATGGTGCAACCTTTATATACTCCCTCCGTCTCAAAATAATTGTCTCAAACTTGGAAAAAATGGAATGTATCTAGACATTCATTTTGAGACGAAGGGAGTATGTCAATTGCCCAGTTATAATTTGTTTACCCATCATGTTATCTATATGTTTTGGAGAGATACCTCTAGTGAAATGTGGACCCCGGTCCATTTCTTTACACTGATATACAACTATTGCAACCACTATTTTACTACTTCAATTACTTTTTTCCTCTCATTCACTTCCATCATTGTTCTTTTTCATCTACTGCAAACAAGTAATGCTTTCCACACTATACGTCTAATCCTTTGTTTTCACTTAAATCGGTGAGATTGACAGCCTCACTGCTTCGTTGGGTCAAACTAATTTGATTGTTTTATGTAGATTCCACGTTGATGCTGAACCGGTAGTGCGCCCTGCCAACATTAGCTATCTTCAACTTTCACAAGTGATTTCTTTCTCCTACTGGTCGATTCAACCTTGGTTTCCTTTTTAGGGTAAACTTGCCGCTGCACAGTTTATAACCTTCCTCTTGGGTTTTCCCAACGAGTGCACTCCTGCACCATCAAAGTTTTCTGGCGCAGTTGCCGGGGAGGAAGAGGATTTCTACAAGAGAGTCTCTCACCTCCAATCTTTTTACTTTGTTATTGTTTTTCTTATTACTTGCTTTATCATGCCTGCTATCAATGGTTGATTTCTTTGAAACTAGATCTTATTGGCAAGGTGGATTCACGGAAGAACAACAAAAATATTATAAGGAACACCGCTTGTCACAAAAAGGGATACACTTATGGGAATTAATTAGTAAAAGTAATAACTATGCGAAAATCTTGTGCTCTACTTATAATGTTACTTATTGCTTTGATAGACCTTGTTGTTGTAGGAGGTACAAACACCTCCCTTTTCAATGTGAGTATAATGCTAATGTTACCATATCTTCTTATGTTAAGGGAAATTATGACTTTTATGATGTGGAACAAATTGAAGAATTTATTGCTCGGAAGGGTGCATTCGAAATTGCTTATTTGCTTGAAAATATTGATGAAGCACCTTATAAATATGAGACTTATGATATACTTGAATTTTTCTTTGATAATTACAAGCAAGAAAATGGCTATATTATGAAATATATTTATTAATGCTCTCAACCTAAGGAAGAGACTAATGCCTTGCAGGAGCCTATGGAAGAAGAAATTGATGAATCTGGAAGCTCATTGGATGAAAAAGAGGAGAGTGGTGATCAAGAGGAGGAATAATGGAGTAGCTACCCATGTCCACCTCCCAATTAGAGTAACTATTTAACTCATGCCTTATTTTATTTCCCTCCATGCTTACCAAAGGAGGATGAGTGTTATATTGATAATTGTGATGATCCTATTGATTCTTTTTAAATGTCCCTTTTTTATGAAATTGATACTTGCTATACTTGTGACCTTTATACTACTATGAATGAAACTTGTGAGAATGATATTGCTAACGTTATTTATGATAATCCATGCTATTTTGATAAATCCTATGATAATCCTCTATTTATTCCAACTATTGATATGCATGATAATGAGGAAGTTTGTTTAGAAAATTTATATGATAATGCTCTAGATGATGGTACTATGTTACTTGATGTTATAAATTATAATGCTACTGAAAATGGGATTTCTATAATGTGTCCCATACCTTTCAAGAGTGACCAATCATATTGTTTTCTATTACTAAAAGTGAGAAAGAAGAGGTCTTTATTTTTAATTTTGATCCCACTATTTTTTAGCTTGATATGAATTGTGTGATTTTAGACAGTGACAAACATGCTTTATGTGATAATTACGTTGTTGAGTTTGCTCATGATGCTACTGAAAATTATTATGAGAGAGGAAAATATGGTTGTAGGAATTTTCATGTTACTAAAATACCTATTTTTTGTTGAAAGTTTTGAATTGCTCTTGTTCCACCTTCCCATAATTTCTAGTTTGAGCTTCTTTAATTTATTTCTTTACAATATTCCTATGCATAGGAAGTGGGTTAGACTTAATTTTTTTTATACTTGCTTCTTGATGCTCTCTTTTGCTTCATTCATATTTCTTATGTGATCATCTTCTTGCTTTCTGTGCCTAGCTAAAAGGCGATAAAGAAATGCACTTCTTGGGAGATAACCCATGTTTTTATTTTGCATTGTTTTCTTCTGTTTTCTTTGAGTCAAGGTGTTGTTTACTTCTTTAGCAACTCCTTTTTATATTTATTTTCTCGCATTTGATGTGCCAAGTAAAGTCTCTAGTGAAAGTTGAGGTTATATTTGGATTTCTGCATAGGAAACAGATTCCTACTGTCTACCGTTAAATTCGTGTAAATTCACAGAAAGATAAAAATGACCTACACATTTTTGTGCTTATTCCTCGGCTAATTCCGAAACTTTTCTATCTTTGCGTTTTTCTATTTGAGCAACGTAAGGGCCCCGAAAAATTCGTCTTTACAGACTGTTCTGGTTTTAACATATTCTGCCTTTTTACTTGCATTGTATCTTTTACTATGTCGAGTGGATTTCTTTGCTCCACAAAACATCAGTGGCTGTAGCTAATGTTTAAAAAGTATTAATAATGCTTGTTTCCAAGGAGAACATGTAATTTTTTTATTGTGCACTAACCCTCTAATTAGAATTACTCCGAGTTTGGTGTGAAGGAAGTTTTCAAGGGTCAAGAGAAGAGGGTGATATAATGTGATCAAGAAGAGTGAAAATAGAAAGCTTGGGGATGCCCCCGTGGTTCATCCCACAAAATTCTAAGAAGTCTAAAGCGTCTAAGCTTGGGGATGCACAAGGCATCCCCTTCTTCATCAACAATTATTCAGGTCACTTCTAGTGAAACTATAGTTTTATTCGGTCACATCATATGCACTTTACTTGGAGCATATGTTTGTTTTTTGTTTTGTTTTATTTTGTTTTCTTTGCTACAATAAGTATAGTTTGTAACCTAGCATTCTTGTGTGGGAGAGATACACGCTCTCTTTTCCATATGAATACTCGTTTTCTTCCATGCTCGTATTCTTAGTTTTTCTTCTAGCTGCTGCAAATCCTTTTAGCTCTTGTTTTTCATGCATCTCTTATTCAGAGTTGTTAGTTCTAGTATAGTAGTGTTAGTACTCTCTTGTTCCATTGTTATATTAGTTGGAGAGTTTGTGTTGGAATATATATTGATTGGTGTTTGATGGAAACAGAAAATGCTACATGTGGTGGATGGTATGTTGGAAAAGACTTGCATACTATTGTAGATCATTAAACGGTTTTACTCGAATAGTTGCTGTTGATTTGAGATATTAATATGATTATTGGTAAATCTGATGGTTTAGTGAAGTAAAAACAATTAATGGTTGGTCTAAAAGCTTGAAACTGTGCCACACTCGAATAAACCAGTTGATAGTATAATGGTATATGACTTCCTTTGCTAACGACAATCGTAATGGCTTTTTGTTACGCGCTACGGCCGGGGTAGCCAACAGTGACTTGTCACTGCCACAGACCCTCCTGGAGTGATTTTCATTATGTCTTGTATGATCATGTTCCTAGTTGTAATCTTGTAACTTGTGAGTTCTAAGTTGCGTTTTTCTGGCACTTCCACCATCCATATTTGCTAGCCTCTTCGGTACTGTGTGTTGCCCATTCTCACATTGAGAGTTGGTCCAAACTTTGCCAATGCATCCAAACTCCATGGGAGGACTTTGTTCTCCTACACATAAGCCCGAATATCTTCCTCAAAACAGCCACCATACCTATATATCATGGCATTTCCATAGCCATTCCGAGATATATTGCCATACAACATCCATCTTCATTATGTTACTTGATGACTTGTCTCATTGTTATTTTGTATAATGCTGCACTAGCAAGAGCATTTAGTTTTATACATCAGAGATATTGCAGTTTGAGTTATGAGTACTAAAAGTATGATGATTCATTGTAAAATAGAGTGTTGCCCTACCAGTGAGGTTATATATATATATATAGGACACGGATTTGCTACCACGGGTGGTAGCTACGCATGGCTTCCCAATCGTTGGATTTCATGTACACATGTTATCTAGATGAGATCCCTGCACACGATGTCGTTTACACGCATAGACGGACGCCCCTGTCCGTGAGCTAGATTACATTGTGGACTTCCTCCCGTCCGTCCGAGTGATGATTTCAGACGGGAGAGTTTGAATAGAATCCCAATATTTTATTTTGGAGGACGTTGGGGATTTTCAAAACGGCCAGCTTTCTGTGGATAGGAAAAAAATGTCGGCTAGTTAGTCCTACAGAAATGATGTGTTCCACGGTTGGGACATTTTCAAGGAGTTCCGAAAAGCTAGCTAGGGCGGCAACCGGGATGGCAACTTGCCACCGTTTTTTCTCATTGTGTAGCTCGCGTCCCAGAAAAAAGGCTCACATTGCAGCAAAAAAAAGGCTTCATTGCCCCGTAGGTCTATATGCTAGTTAGGTATTAGGTAGCGTGGGTTTGGAAATAATGCCATGATTCGGGGGAAAAACTCTATGTACTGTAGTAGTCAGACCAGTATTGAAATCGTGATAGCAGGGAGTGGAGCAACTATTATAATGGCAAGGCGAGGAAAACTTGCTCCCGTCCGTATGAGTCATCATATCTTAGACGAACAAGCGAAATGATGCATCTTAGGAGGCGCTTGATTTTTTCCCTCAAAGCAGCCACGATTTTCTTTCTGTTCGCATTTTGTGCGGGGCCCATGACGTGAAAACTACGTGTGGCTGGGTTCAAAACTTACTGATTAGGTGCCAAGAAACGTATTACTTGGAAAGAAAACGGCTTAAGAAGAAAAAAAAACGACAACCATAAAAAAAATGCGAAACTGTTGGGAAAAAAAGACAACTTGGTTTATTTTTTCGGCGCCAAGGCCATGCCGCGCATGTTTAAGCTAGACTAATTTTGGGAAACTAGAATCAATAGTGGTTAACCGACTATTTGGGAAAAAACGACCAAAGGATTGCGCTGATTCGGGGAAAAACAGTCCGTCCAAAAACATGCGCTGCCCGAACTTGGGTGGTCCTATATTTCGTGAAAAACTATGCTTAGTGTACTTTATAAGAGAGGTCGATGTTGTACGCTAAGTGCATGAGGTAACCAACTTGGTATGGTACCAACAAGTCCAGGATGTTGGAATGGCGTAGATCCCAATCAAGATGGTTACACATGTAAATTTCCCCCCCCACGCCTCAAGTCGTGTTGCTTGAGTTATTTGATCAATGACAAGTAAAAGGTGCCTACATAATATCCTTGAGCAAGTAATATAACGTCACGTACAATTATATTGTAGCATAACACAAGTAAAAAAATGGTGAAACCAGGTCCTTCAAAAGGTTCCCCATTATACCATGTATATTAAAAAAGACCATCCTTACATAGCCAATGACTACGCAAAGTAGCTAAAAGGCCGACCAACATTGGGTGTTTGTAGGTTCTGGATATGATTGGTAAGATTAGTCGTCGATGTCTTGTACGAATGAGTACACCGGTGTTGTACTTGAGGTGTAGCATGTCGTAAAGCAGGTCCGCGTGCGACATTGAATCATCCTTCAAAAGGTTCCCCATTATACCATGTATATTAAAAAAGACCATCCTTACATAGCCAATGACTACGCAAAGTAGCTAAAAGGCCGACCAACATTGGGTGTTTGTAGGTTCTGGATATGATTGGTAAGATTAGTCGTCAATGTCTTGTACGAATGAGTACACCGGTGTTGTACTTGAGGTGTAGCATGTCGTAAAGCAGGTCCGCGTGTGACACTGAATCATCCTTCAGCTGTTAAAATAAAATGCGGGTGTTAGAACTAGTTTAAAATAAAGTTGTTTCCAAGTATCGTTGTATTGCACTTGCTAAAAAAAATGTGGGCGAAACAATCCTTGGAGGAAAAAAAAAGCCTTAAACTCACACATGTAAGTCGACCACCCTGTTTGGCGTTGAAAATAACAAAAGCGTAGCGCAAACATACAAGGAGGGAGGGGTGTTGATGAGGGAAAAAAGTTTGGTTTCGGAATAGCTTTTCAGAAATCCTACTGAACCTCACTACCTATGATGTCCAAAGCTAAGGGAATGCAGATACATAAGGGAGAGAATAAAAATGATCACGGTGGGGTTTCGCATGCACCTAGCTTTCAGAAAAAAGTGTGGTCGTGCTCTCGGTGTGACGGCGTGAACTAATGTTGTTAGGGATAGCTGAAGCCGTTGGAACATCATGTGATCACACTATGCTCTCTACACAAGATCCAATGGACAGATGTGCATGCGTAGCTACCACCCATGGTAGCCAGCTATTTTGCATATATATAAGGAGAAAACCCCCAAAAAAGAGGGCCAAAGAGAGATAATAAAGAGAGAGGGGGCAGTATTACTATCATTTATTCCACACTTGTGCTTATTTAGCACCAATACTTCAGTTTGGAGAGAGTTTTCATTTTATGACTTGCATAACTATGTGAGGAACCTTACATTATGGAGCTTGGCTTGTATATTCCAATGATGAGCCTCCTCAAAAGATCTCTAAGTATTTGTGAGCAAGCAAGTTGGATGCACCCCCCACTAGTTCCATTGGAGATCTTTCATACACTTATAGCTCTACGTGCATCCGTTGTGTGGCAATCACTACTCCTTTCATAACTTCGATTATAAGACTTCCTTTTGTCTAATGATCACTTTCAGTCGTGTGAGACTTTCTTCCATTGACCTTCCAAAACCCCCATAATGTTCTTTTATCCATAACATCCTGGTGCCAGGGACCAATACAGAACGCTTGCTTGTTTTGAGTGCACAAATAGTTTGATGATTTTTCTACGTGCATATTGGTGTCATTTCACTTGATCCTAACACGAGTTGTTTTGAGAGTTTGATGCTTAGGATGATTATATTGTCGTTCTTGAAGCTTAAATCATCTTTAATATACTTTGCACAGTTGATTATCTTTTAGCATTGATTAATTGAAAAGTTTTAATTTGTTCTTCCAAATGGTTTATACATTGCTCTATTTTGATATCAACTATAAACCACAGCCTTTATTCATTTAATCATAGTTTACATGCTTTACATTATGATGATCAAGTTTATGTTGGTAGCATGTCACCTCAGGAAATTTCTTTTTATCGTTTTACCTACTCGAGGACGAGTAGGAACTAAGCTTGGGTATGCTTGATACGTCTCAACGTATCTATAATTTATGATGTTCCATGTTGTTTTCATTCCATATGCTACATGTTTCTTATACACTTTATGTAATTTTTATGGATTTTCTGGGACTAACCTATTGACAAGATGCCACAGAGCCAGATCATGTTTTCTGCTGTTTTTGGTTTCAGAAAAGTTGTTCTGCAAATATTCTCGGAATTGGACGAAACAAAATCCAAGAGTCTTAGAAAGTCATCACATACACGGAGTCCGGTGGAAACCCGGAGGGGGGGCTCAGGGGCCCCACACCAAAGGGAGGCGTCCCCTAGCCGCGCCAGTTGGTGGTGTAGGCCCCCTGGCCACCCACTGACATTGCCCTTTCGACTATTTAAGCTCCTCCATGGGTTAACCCTAAACACCCGAGCCTTTTCCACCAAAAAGTTCTGCAGCCGCAGTCATCGTCAACTCTAGTTCGGGAGGGTTCTGGAGCTGTCCCCGGCACCCTGCCGGGAGGGGGAATCGTCACCAGAGGGATCTACATCACCATGCCGGCCTCCGGAGTGATGCATGAGTAGTTCATCCCTGGACTACTCTCCACAGCAGTAGCTAGATGATTGTTTCTCTCCTCTTTATGCCTCATGTTTAGATCTTGTGAGCTGCCTAACATGATCAAGATCATCTTATGGTAATGCTAAATGTTGTGTTTGCTGGGATCCGATGAATATTGAATGCTATTTCCAATGGTTATCAATCTATCATGTTCTTTCATGTGTATGTTATTTATGATCTTGCATGCTCTCTGTTACTAGTAGATGCTCTGGCCAAGTTGATGCTTGTAACTCAAGAGGGAGTATTTATGCTTGATAGTGGGTGCATGCCTCCCTTTCACTCACGCTCGAGTGACAGAAACGTAACGGGTGGGGGATGTGTTGTTTCCATTAGGGAGAAAACAACAATGCAATTATCTTTTGCTTGCAACAATACCCAAGGTTTGATCGGATGACACTCCGAGGGTGGATTATTCGTCATAGATGCAGTTGGATAACGGTCTATGTATCTTGTTGTAATACCCGCATGAATCACATAGTAATCATCATATCACGCATATGCACTGCGGTGCATCCTTTATATTTGTCAATTGCCTAGCTGTAATTTGTTTACCCAACATGTTATCTATCTGTTTTGGAGAGACACATCTAGTGAACTGTGGACCCCGGTCCATTTCTTTACACTCATATACAACCACTTCAACCACTATTTTACTACTGCAATTACTGTTTTCCTCTCATTCACGGCCATCACTTTTCTCTTTCATCTACTTCAAACAAGTACTGCTTTGATTGTGTTGTAATTTGATTGTGTTGTATAGCTTCCACGTTGCTGCTGAACCGGTAGTGCGTCCTACCAACATCAGTTGTCTTCAACCCTTAGAAGTGATTTATTTCTCCTACTGGTCGATTCAACCTTGGTTCCTTTCTGAGGGAAAACTTGCCGATGCACTCTTCATAACCTTCCTATTGGGGTTTCCCAACGATTGCACTCCTGCACCATCACTCGTCCAACTGCATAAAGAATAAAAATAAGATTCACATTTCATTACATCATACATAGAAATTTCATAATGGAGTGGATATGGAAACATGGTTACCTGTCGATACAAAAAAGCCAGTGCAGCCGAACCCCAGCTATATGTGTAGTCCCAAATGTCTAACAACTTGAACCACATATATGGGGCATTCGAGCCACTGCCGTGTGAAAAAATAGATTGGGAAAGGACATACCACAAGTATGCCCTGGCATAGTGCTGCACAATTTTATCATCTGCCTCCTCTGGACATCTTCCAAAATGCTCAGCAATCCAACCAAAGCTGGCACAAGCGGCTCTATTCGGATGCCCGGCTCCCTCCCGATATATCGGACCATTCCCGCATGCCATCCCGCACTATTAGTGCTCAGAAAAACAGATTCCCCCTGATGGGAAGTGTCGTGATCATCGCAACATCCTGCAGCGTCACGGTCATCTCCCCACAAGGAAGGTGGAAGGTGTGCGTCTCCGGTCGCCAGCGGTCTACCAGCACGGTGATGGCACATGGGTTGACCTTTGGCGTTCCACGAATCAGCATGTTTACAAATGGAAGCATCCTCGTCCTCCTGATGTACGGGGTATACCTCTCATAGTAGTGCATCGAATGCTTGCCTGGGGGGTCTACATTCGGACCTTCAACTTTTGCAGACCTCAAGTGCAGCGTGGATAAAATATCATCGTCCGTCATATAGCGGCCATGGTGGTCCGCATCGTTAATATATTTGAGAAGGGACATAGACCTAAGAAAAAAAGAAAAATACGATTAAAACAACGAGGGAAAGGCCACAATACTAAAAATGAGTAATGAATCAAAATTGTTTCTATTTATAACAATCTATGTAACTATTTAAAATAAATCTATTTAACTAGTTATAACAAATCTATTTTAACTAGTTATAAAAAAAAATCTATTTTAACTAGTTATAACAAATCTATTTTACTATCTATTACTAACAAAGTAACGAGAAAATAATACAGAATCATATGAACTAAAATTTACAAATACTATCAATATTATGCCTAAAGATCACAATTATACTCCCTCCGTTCCAATGAATAAGGAGCGCACGCTTTTCGAGATTTGCCTTTGACCAAGAATTGATCCATATATATAATAGTATTTGGTATAAAATCAATATCATTAGAAAGTGTTTTTTACTACGAATCTAACAATGTCAAAGTTGCACTATATAGTCAAGATATTGTTACTTAAATCTTTCGGTCAAAGTTCGTCTTGAAATGCGTGTGCGCCTTATTCATCGAAACGGAGGTAGTATGAACTATCCAATAGCTATTTACAATGAACTAAAATTCCCAAAATCACTAAATACCTCATAATTAATTTATTTATTTATTGACTAGACTAGTACTACTAATAGCAACATACCACTAAATACCTCATAATAACAACCTAGTAGTAACAACATACTACTAACAAATCAAATTTGATAACTAAATCTAAAACTAGAATCTAGGGTTTACACTAGAAATCTAGGGTTTTCACTAGTAATAGAAATCACTAAAAAGCTAATACTAGCAACCTAAATAGTTAAGAAAACTAGATGAACTAGGGATGGGGAATTCATAGGAAAAATCAAATGTGAAGGTTTGAACCAATAAAATGAGGAAAAAAGTGGGGCAATACCTTCACAACTCCAATGGGAACATACCTCAAAAAAACTCCAATGGGAACAAAAACTCTAGCAAATGGGCTCCAATCTTGTGTTTAGAGGGGGATTTGAGGGGGGGGGGGGCTGTTCTTCAGTCCTGGAGAAAGAATAAAGGGGGAGTTAGGGTCCGGGAGAGGGCCGTGCGCCCGTGTTAAGTTCACTGGCTTAACATGCCCGTCCAGGGCGTTAAGGAGCATAACTCCCCTGTCTAGGGCGTTAAGGCGACTGCCACGTGGAAGTCTACGTCCACGGTGGCAGGGTCAATAACGCCTCAGCTACTCGCGTTAAGCTATAGGGTCTAACGCCTTATAGACGGGCGTTAAACAATAGGGTTATTTTTTTTTGTTCGAGGGGTCAGAGTGTAAATTTGCTACCCCAAAAGGTTATTTATGTAAAATTTCACGAGTCTGTGCCTTCATGCTAGCTTGGCAACGTGAGCACGTGCATGTTGTGGGTCCTTGCCACCAAGAGTTGTTGATGCATGCATGGCCGCATGTAGCCCGCGATTTTGCCCGCAACCTGCGGGTGAGGAAGCTGGCTGGAGTTCCCAGGCGCCGCACGATACGTGTCCTACATTGGCGCGCGGTGTGTTGTCCATGTCTCTGAATGGATCTTGCTTGATAGTATCGTGGACATAGATCGTACACATCGTGTCGTGTGCTGCCATATGCACCGATTTTGTACTGATTTTCACCGAAGATTTTATTTGTGCCTAATTGGATCTAATCTATGAGCTAAAAAATTGAATGTAATCTAATCTAAAGAACCGGGCAGATCTTTGATTTACACCGGGTGCTGCGCCCCGAGGAGAGATCTCCCCGGGGGCGACACGCTGCGGAAGTGGTGGAGAAACATAGAATCGGCACTGTGAGGCTAACCCCTCTGATACCATGTGGAATTTTGTAGAACCCTAATACTGGGCCTTTAAAACTAAAGCTAAGGGACGGAGACAGACGACAGCCCCCGCGTCGCTCTCTCCCAGGGGCGACTCGGGCGGCGGCCCTCCCCCTTCGAGCAGCGGCTCCTTCCCAGCCCCTTCTCCCCCTCGCCGCCGCCACTTGTGGCCTCCGCCGGGCAAACGTCCGTGTGCAGCCGGCGGCGGCGGGGCTTGTAGGTTCTCTGCGGCGGCGGGAGTTGGGGATCTCGCGGTGGTGACGGCCGTCTCCGGTGCAGCTCGGGTCGGCGGTGGTGGTGGGGGGCTATGGTCGGCGGCAGTGCGGTCTGTGCTACCCAGGCGGTGCTCGATGCGTAAGGCATGGTTCCGGACGGCCCGCGGCTGTTTCAGATCCGTGTGCGCCCCGCTCGATCTGTCCTGGGCTTGCGGCGGCCGGCGTTGTGCTGCTCGGGATGCCCTCGTGGTGGTTCTAGGGAGTGCCCGGGTGACCGGCTGCTCCCTAACTTGGTGCTTGCCGGCGTGGTGTCGGCGGTGTCCCTAGTCTTCTCTCCCACCCGTCCATCGGCCTGCTGTGGCGCGCTTCCACGGGGGGTTGACTATTTCGACTTGCAGATGGCGGTCGTGAGGGCGGTTCGCTCCCTACGCGGGGTGCGGCCGTGGTTGGGTGGGGAGTCCTCCCCTGTCTTGCTGTCAGCGGCGGCGGGCGCTGTTCCGTCGTGCTTGCGAGCTTCATGGTTCTGCAGATGGCAGCCATGGATGCGGCATCCTCCTTTTATGGGAGTGCCGTGGCTGGGGTGGTGAACTTGCTGCAAGCTCCACCTTTTGGTCTCCCGAGCGTGCCTGGTGTGGTCTCCCTAGGTAGCCTTGGCTGGTGTTGCTCTTCGGTGGTGCCGGTGGACGGCACAACCTCGGCTACGATGTGCCTTTCGGTTGCTCAGTGGCTCTTCACGCAGCAGTATGTGCGCGTGCTCTACGAAGCTATCCAGGTGCTAGACTCGGCTCTGTGAGTCCCTTCGGCTTTGCCGGCGGCATCGTTGTCGTGTCGTAGACTCGGTGGTGGATGGCCTTTCGTCTATGGTTGGCAACACAGTTTTCGCCTTACGGCTCGCTGGTGTGGCGGCATGGACTCGGTTGCCCGTTGCCCTTCGGCTGCGCCGATAGCACTGAGATGTCATGGATGGTCTCGGTTGATCAGAGCTCTTCGTCTACGGTGGTGATGTTTCTCTTGCAATGTGCCTCTTGTGGGTTTGTCTCGCTCATCTTTGCGTTGGTTTTGCATGTGGCTGGGTGAGTTTTGTGCCTTCGGTTTGAGGCGTTGAACCAGGGTGCTCCTCATTAGGGACTTTCTTGGAGTCTTCTCCGATTTTCTTGTGTGTGTGTGCGTGCGTTTTGGGTGGGTGTAGGTATGCGCGGGTGTTTTTCGGTTGTGTTTCCTCTCCTTTGTACCCCATGTGTTCCGGTTCACTTGAACCCTATCTTGTAAAAGGCTGCAAAGTCTTATAGGCAACAAATGAATACAAATTCAGGTGGAGGGTCTTTTCCCTCCCCCGGTGACCATTCAAAAAAAAAAAAAAAACTAAAGCTAAGACATTATTACATTATGAGAAAACGCACCGTTGTTTCATGCGGAGTACTTTGCTAGGAAGCATGTACTATATGATTTTGGTCAGGACCAAAGAAGTCTGAAATACAATGTTGCAATAGGATTTCTGAATGTTGCTTTACGATAGCTTTCCAAAACCTTTAAAAAAAAGGGTGAATTCCGTCCTAAACAAGAATTAGACAACCTGTGAGTGAACACGTGAGGGACAGATCTATGCCAGTTGATGAAAGCCATGACGAAGCAATGTTGGTTTTCGATGATGGTCTCTTTTTTCTAGGTTATGATCACATTGATGGGTACAACTGTGGCAACGGCAAAACTGATGGGTACAACTGATCAGCAGCTGTGAAGCATGAACGAAGGTATACAGGATAGATACTTTCCTCGTATGCAAATATCACAAGTTTAAAATCGACATCAATAGAGAAGGAGAGCATCTACGGTTCTACCTTGTTTTAATTTTCCATTGTTGATCCAGTTAAGCCAGATACTAGTTCCATTCGTTCTTGGACATACTACATCACAACGGTCACTAAACTCAGAACCAACACATGGTCTGATCCCTTGAAGCGTGCTAGCGCACGGCAACAAAAGGCTATCGGTAGTGTAATCGCTCAGCCTAGTCAGTGCACCTGAAAAGGCAGCCACATAAGCCTTCAGTACATCAGAGCAAAAGCAGCGCTTTGCTATCCGTTGGTTTTACATTACAGTCATGGGTGATTACATAACAAGCTTCTACACGACAGGCGGGGCTACCGCCACAGCCCCAGCAGCTCACTTCCTGCCACGGCCCTTGGCCTTTTGGGGTTTCTTCTTGCTCTTCTGCTTCTTTGTAGAGGTTGATGCAGCACCCCCAGACGCTTCTCCGTTGTCAGCTTCATCGTCACAACATTCAGTCGGCTTGTCCCCTCCGTCAGTGTGCGACTGGACAGCCCCTGATAAACCCCTGCATCCTTGAGAACGCATAAAACTGACAAGCGCCGGCAGCCTGTTGTGGCCATCTGACATTAAACCCTCTTCCAAACATTGTGCACTAAGGCCTGTTTTCTCCAGAGCTGGAATGGCATCTCTAAGGAACTCGGCAATAACACTTGCATCTTTCTGCATATCGCTGGGGCAAGCTGAAAGGAAGGTAAGAAAACAAGAGCATTACAACATATGAAACTCACCAGAAGGGTGTACTCTCATCAATTAAGTCTATTTTTATTTCACATGTACCCTCCATCTTATTACCTCGTACAGCCTCCTGAAACTTTTCAGAAGGAGCATTGCAAGACTTGTTACCATCAGATTTTTCTGGCAATGGAGTCTTTTGCTTTGCAGAGCTTCGTTCATCAGGTGATGAACGCAGAAGAGCCATTACCTTGGGAACATCATACATATCTTCCTTGCTAATCATATAAGCATTTAAGTTTCGAACAATCGCTGGGCCTTTGGGTGAACCGACAATTACCATATGATCTCCGATTGTGGCGAGTGCATCGGCAAGAACTTTCATGAAGTTTCTCGGTGTGTGAGACCTCATTTGTAAAGCTTGTACGATCTTATGAGAGAACTCCAAAGGTAGATCCTTCAATATTTTACACTTCAAAAGGTTATTTGTGACCTCATAGCAACACCCCAGAGAAAAAGTAAGGATCAGTGGATAAAGTGTGACAACTAGTCTCAGGAGGACTGGTTTGTATGAACTACTAGAAGACGTTGTTGATGTCTTGTGTACCCATTCCTTGAGACTCTGCTTGTTCATCAAGATGGCCAAAATTGTCTCGTATATGAAACGCCCTGATGACAATGCCAAATGATCCAGATCAGCATCTGGATTGGAATCAGATAGCAGGGAGCTGTCAAGGTAAACCTTGCTGCTAGGGCACTCCAGCATATTCGCCAACAAAGATTTCGTGCAGCATATGAAATCCTTCTGTAATAAGAAGTATGATGAAGCCAAGAAACCAAGGCACTCCATAAGATCCACAAAGCACATTGGGGATATATAGTCTACTTCATCCTTCCAGTTTACATTGAAGGTAAATTCAAGAGCATGCCTATACTTCATGATCAGGGAGGATATATCAAGACCACTGTCAAGAAATTTCTTCAAAGAACGAAAAAAATCAGCCCACTCAGAACTATTGTCCAGGTACTGTAGTAGTCCTGAAACTAGTGCATCGTCCAATCGTGTTGCATGGAGCAGAAGCATGGTTATTCTCCCTAAATGCCCATAAGTCAAATTTTTATTTGCTGGCCGAAGATTTGCATCAAGGGAATCCGCAATCAAACCATATGCAGCTGGTGAATCAAGTAAACGCAGTAGGCTCCTCGTAGTTGCATCCCTCCACACAAGAGAAACTAACTCAAAAAAGCGACGTTCACAGAGGACAAAAAAGCTTCTCAGCTTCATGGAACTTTTTGGCACACTGAACTCTGATTCTTCCAAAAACTTTGCTACCTCATTTATAAAAAGGATAGTTCTCACCAGGGCATACGAAGATGCTGGCTTTGGAGGAACTTGAACAATGGACTCCAACTTCTTAAGTACACTCAAACCAACAGAAGACAGCTCATTCATCCAGAAATACTGTGCACATGCATGACAGTGAGGGGCATCCAATAAACATCTGTTGCCATCTTGCTGCAAAGAATTTCTGCCAGCATTAGAAAGCCAACTTGAGTTCATGTTAAGCACAACATATCGGTCAGCGTCGCCATCTTTTCTCAACCCGAAGTACTTAGTGCAGAGATCTCCATAAATAGCTGCATAATCATCTAATTCTGGACCATCAGCGTGGCGAAGATGAGATATTACTCTGATTAAGATCGACTTCCAGTAATTCCAAACATACAACAGTGTTTGGGGTGATATTTGCTTAGAAGCCAACAAATCACCACAGCTATTTTCATCTTCAGATTCTGGACCCAACTCCAAATTGTATCCTGAGGTTCGCGACTGGAGATGAACATCAAGAATCAAACGGGAAGCAAAAAGTTCAACTAACAAGTTTCCACATTTTCTGCCCTCAAGCAAACTGGAAGCTAAATTGGGAAGAGACTTATTCACATCTGAGAGTGCATCAGCTTCCAGGCAAACAAAGCAGTAGAAACACTCAGAGACCTTTTTCGCCATCTCCTTGGCTTTTGCAAGAAACTGTTCCTTCTCTGTATATCTTTTGGGAGGCCACCCTCTACCATTTGAAGACCACAAAGAGTCTACAATGATACGGAGGAGGAGAAGCCGAGTTGCATCCTCAAACAAATCTGCCTTCTCCAGCATGTCTACCTCCAGTAAGATGTCTCCTTTATGCTTTGCTATTGCTGCAGCTTCTAGGAAGTTACCCATTTCCATCTCTAAACTCAACAGTTCATCAACAAGATTCCTAGAGTGAAGGAATGTCCTCACATGATCCATAGAGCTGAAAGCTTTAACAAAAAGCATCATATGATTTATGTCACCACGCTCAAAATAATGTTGAGCACAGTTATCCAGATACTTCTTTCTAACTGCAGAAACCTCCAAGGATTTTGAATTCTCAAGAGAATGTTCCTCTTCCAACTGTAGCATAAACTGCAAGCCCAGATTGAATAATTGTTTTCCTTTCGAGCACATGGAGAAACACTTGGTGTAACATTTAGCTTTGAAGTACACTTCAGCTGCCTCCAGCCAGCATTCTGCCATAGCGAAACAGTCACCAGCATCCTCAAGTCTAGAAGTACCACACTTTTGCATATAGACCATACCTATGGCAACACAAGCAACGAAACGTTTAGTCAGATAGAGCTTCGCGGAGTGTGAGGTAAAACTATGCGTATCAGAACTAGAAATTAGCATGTCTGCAATTTAAGGGGTATCATTTTGAACCCACGTTTTGAAAGTTGATGGCATTTACTTATATAGCAACTCGTAAAAACAACCTTTCATTTGTAAAACGTATGGAATGATGAAGTCTCGTAGTATAATACAGCTGAATTATAGATAGTTGGCAGACCTGCTCTTTTGCTGTCACCTAATTTGATATAGCAAGCAGCAGCTTTCTCATGCATGCCTATGGACTCGTAGATCTCTGATGCTGTTTGCAGTGAAGCCTTGCGCAACTCCAAATTTGAGGAGATGACACGGTCAGCAGTTGATACAAGTCCGGCAGCTCTTGCCCACTTCTCTCTGTATGCATCACCAGCCTTCTCAAAACACATAGTCGCCATCTCGAATTGCCCTTCATTAAATAACTACAAAAAAAGAGAACTTGTGACATGGAATAACAACGGTAAAAGAGAAGTACAGAAAAACTGTAGGTAGGTACGCCACATGACCTAACAAAGAGTTTGTGTGTATAGAACAATTGTGAGATAAAAAAAACATGAAATTCCACGAGATAAAAAACACAAAAATACTCCTCAGTAGGCAACATCATGCGTAACACAATAAATTGACCAAACAATTAGATATCACTAACCTTGGTTCCCTGTAGCCTCCAGTCATCACTGCTGCTCCCTGTCTGCATTGCCTGAATGAGGGAAGAATCAAGTAATCTAACTTCCACAAGGCCCAGCTTCTTCCAGTAGTGAAACATTGGTCGACAATAATCGTCTGTATTTTCACATATCCACAGTCTTTGCTTAGTGCGTGTGATTGCAACGTAGAGTTGCTTCAGCTCTGAACAGAGAAGATAATGCTTGCTTCTGTCGAAATTCGGGTGAGAGATCTCCTCAGAGTGTGCTATAATATCTTTATCTTTCATGTAGCTATACAAAACTCTCCATTTGTTTCTTAATGGCGACGAACCAAAAAAGTTGTACAGCAGCACATCCTACACAATACCTCTGAAGTAAGTATACTCAACATTTTGAAACAGCGCCTTTAAAATTAAAATATTTGCGAAATGAACACATGTGAGAGTGAATTTATAAGCTCATACCTGAAACTCGAGGCCTTTACATTCAACAATAGTCAACACAAGAGCTTGTTTACCAACAAGATCAATAATTTGCTTTCTGGTAGCATCATCACGAACCAATATGACTTGCTCAGCACCAAACCCATGCATGTTACCATATTTACTTTTGCTTCCTCCAAAAATAGTCATAATTGCATTTTCATCGTTATCAGACTCTAGAAGCACAGGAGCTTCTCCATATACAAGTCCAGTCTCTGGATTAAGCTTGTCAACACTTGACGGGAAAAAGAAGTACAGGAGGCTCATGATACTATGTGCCATACGGAGGATGCCACAATGTGTGCGGAAATTTTGAGACAGTTGGAACATATCAGAGAGATGGACCCTTTTTCCATGTTTAAATCCTTGATTAAAAGCTTCAGTTTCTGCCAGGAATGCAGTATAAAAAAGTGAACGGATATCTTCAAACCTGAAATCGATACCCCTTGCTATAGTCTGTGCAGTGTCACCAGCAAAAAGGAAGCCTTCCTTGATGTTCCTGCAGACATACTTAAGAAGTGCTATTTGTGTCATGGTGAGATCCTGCACCTCATCTACGTAAACAAAATCCATCATATCTCCATTGTAGCCCTCAGATGCAAGGCTACTGTGAAGACCGTTGACAAAATCTGACAAATCAAATTCCCTGGCAGTGCATTTCATACTCTCATATTCAAGGAACAAATCGTAAATTATCTCTCTCTTCTCACTGTTCAAAGATGAAAATCTTTTATCTGAGAGCATCACATAATCTTGTCTTCCCAGCTTGCCAGTATAAGGCCTGCTTGCTTGATATGCACCCTTTATATGAGAAATTATTTCAGTGAAGACAGTGGACGCATCAAATTTCTTCGTAAGGTCTGCATTAAAACGAGGCCAGTAGAAAGTAGCAAATTTCTCATAGGTAACTTCCTTTAATTCAATAAAAGTTTGCACTGCATGAGATTTTGAATGGCCTTTATCAATGCTAGACTTCATTTCACCATAAAACGCCTCAAAAAATGATGTCCGGCGCGTTCCATCCAGCATCATCAAGAACTTTCGATATGTTATAGTAAGAGGATAGTGCTCATGAGGTAGATCACAAAAGTTGTCAGGAATTTCTGTGAACTCTTGCAGGTCATCCATGATGTCATGCATGTGAAGAATACTAGGATGATCAGAGACATCACCAGCACCAAATCTATGAAGGGTCAAAATAAATTGGAATTGATATCAGAATCCTTCTTGGTGTAGATCATAAAATAAGCGAAGTTCACACTTTTCAAAAAAATCACTGAACCAACTTGCAATGTATAATTAAAAACAAAAATAGGAGCAAGCATGGCTCGGTTGGCTAGTGGTGTGAGTGCATGCCTAGCCCAGCCGCGTTCATGGCATGGCCTGCGTAGAGGTGCTCATCGTTTGTCTTTCCCTTTAATACAAAACCACTGGGGTAGTCGCTATATGCATAGTGTTTTTTAATAATTTTAAAAATATATCTTAAAGAGAAATGTCCCTTAAGACGGATAAAAACATTAACCCTTCAAAAAGATATGACGAAGGGTCTAAGGAGTCTCATGTTAGAGATACAGTACAGCTGAGTACAGTGAAAAAGTATTTAAGCCAACTCATGCACACATTTCTATCCACTTTAAAAGATGTACGAATATCATTTACAAAATGGTACAGATATGTAATATTTTTAGGGGTTCATTTCAAAGAATTACCTTTTAAGCTTGCAGATGTGATATTTTATGGCTGAACACAACTTTGGGCTTACAGTGATGAACACTTGTTTCACAAAACTTTCTCCTGCATTCTTCAGTGGCACAGATAAATCAGCTCCATCCAAATTTAGACCTTGGGACGCAATCAATGAATGTTGCTCTTTTTTAATCAATTTCATTGTCAATATAGTGGTTTTTCCTGTGCCTGACCTCCCAAGCACAAAACTAGTGAAAGGAAATTGGATTATCACTTGCTCTTCATCAGTCAGTTCAAAAGGGATGTCGATTTCAGAGCCATCAGTAGCTGTCAGCAAATGCTTTGCGACTCCAGATGATAAAGAGTAGAACTTCATCAGCAAAAAGCTTTCGCTAACTTTTGAATTCTCCATGGCACAGGATGTATCCACAATATCACGCTCTTCATGAGCATAGCGAACAATATCATGCTCAACATCCCAAACCACAGGAACCTCCAATTTCCTGTTACCCACAACAAAAGGAGGGCCAATATTAGAAAAATGTCTACAGACAGTTCATTTGTGGGTGTGAGAACTATTTACAAACAGTGTATCTCTAAGCATGGAAGGTACAAACAAATACAAGGAACCAGAGTATAGCTCATTAACAATAAAACAACCCATACCCCTGCGTCTGCACTCTCCTGCAGTGATCCAGGTAATCATCCGTGTACATGGAGAACAGATTCTCGAGACGTTGAATAGTCCTTGCAAGATTTTGCTGTGACAGTAGGTCCCAAATTCTTATTATCTGCAAATACCTTATTTCGGTTTTTTCCACGTCAGTACTCCAAACAAGATACAGATCCCTGACTTTGTATACTTTTGCAAGATGAGATACACCAGGTACATCAAGGTTCTTAACTGTTGTCCTCCAACCATCTCCAAGTCTGATAAGCTTTTGGAGTACTTCCCTCTTGAGCTGTGATGATTTTAGTTTGGTGAAAGACTTTCTGAATTCATCGCTAAGAATGACCTGTTGAATTTATGAATACAAAAAATAGAACCTGAGAAAAAGCGCATACAAGGAAAAAAATGAAATAATAGTATGTTCTCAAGAAAAACTAGGAGGTCCACAATATGGTATACGTGCTCTATAGAAAAGAACCACAATAGTTGAAATATCATGGTACGAAGTAGAAAATTTAATTACAAACCTCTCACAATCGAATTACAGGAAAAATAGCCTAGCAGAGACAAGCCAACCAAGACATGTTTCCAAAATCTAAACATACGTCTATTCATGAGCACATATCGACTTGTAGAACGAAGTATATATTCAGAGAACCCTAACTCCCTGATAACAAGCATGAGCCTCATAAGAGACATGCACATACATGTGGTTTGTGTTCCGGCTATTTAAGTGCAGCGACATGGAAACAAGAAAATATGTTCAATGTCAAATTGGCTAAGACCATGGTACTTACCTTCCATCTGGTATTGCTAAAAGCCGCTGAGTCCGCATTAAGAAGATCAGCAAGTTCATCAAGCTCTTGCTTTACTTGCAAAACCAACTTACAGATGGTTGCATCATTAGTGGCACTGAAAACACATTTACGTTTCTCTGCATCGGCAACAAGGTCTGTCCACTCGGTTCCACTTTTATAGAGTGTATGAGCATTCCCAACAATCCAAAGACAGTGCCTGCAAGAAATAGAGCGTCCATCAAATGATTTATATCACAAATCTTACATACTTTCAACAGCAATTAGCAAGGGCCCACTAAAAAATTGATGAACACCTTGCTCTAGTAAGAGCAACGTTTGTTCTTTGGTTATCCGCAAGAAATCCAACAGCTCCTCTCTCATTGGATCTAACAGTTGATAGTATTATTATATCATCCTCTTCTCCTTGGAAACCATCAATGGACTTCACCCGCACATGAAAGCCATCACATGTATCGTATTTTTTGCCAAGTCGTGTTTTAATTGCATCAACTTGAGCATTATATGGAGAGACCACGCCGATGCTGAGCCCTTGGCCTATCCTTTTCCAAGCTGCATAAAAAAACTAAAGTGTTACTGATCTTGAGGGGTAAGGCTACTGAAAGATTTTTCTTCCTGCAAACTTAGTTGATTCTGTATCACCAAAAAAATTTCATATCACTGCTTTTCCACTCTGAAGTTAATAGAAGTTACTAAGATGGGTCCATGCAGAAACCAACGACTCTAATAGAGCATAATGTTACATCTTTCATGTCACCTACTTTATGTTTTCCATTATATATATATTAATGTAACATTGTCTGCCAAATAGGGCAGCAAAACTGAATTTTCATAAAGCCAGATTGATGCAATTACCATATCACAAGTTACACACTGAAACTGGACTCTTGAACATAGATCAGTGCGGTGAACACATTTCTACCAATGAAGGTTATGCAGTATGCAGTAAACGAAAGGAAGACCATGTAAGCATCGATACATTCCATGTTATTATATTTTCCATGTGGCTTCATATAATAATTACTAAGTACTCCCTCCGTTCCATATTAGATGACTCTCATATTTTATTTTTTATTTTTTTGATAAAGGGAAGTATATTAATATCGCGGAGATACAAATTACACCCGGCCTCTGCAACAACGCAATGGATGCACACAGCCGAAAGACAATAAAAAGAAGAAGAAGATGATGATGATGATGATGATGAAGATGACTCTCATATAGATGTATCTAGACATATTTTAGTACTAGATACATCTAGTTGAGAGTCATCTAATATGGAACGGAGGGAGTAGAAAGGACATTAAGACTAAAGATAGGATAGAGTTCAGCTTATGCATACATTTAAAGATGGTATGGATTAGGTGCAAAACAACAGCAACTTCAACCATGTTTCTCCAGCTGTTTCCCATGCCCTCTTTGTCTTCCCTTCCGTCAGTGACATTTATAAGCGTGTAGCTGCCAAAAGGGAGGCACGTGTAATCCTTACTATAGCTAGGACACAGGACATTGGGACCATCCAAAATCTTCTTCTCATAAAATTGAGCATTTGGAAATAGGCTGATACAAGGATTCATGCGATACTGTA
Source organism: Alopecurus myosuroides (assembly GCA_028641055.1). Taxonomy (NCBI): domain Eukaryota; kingdom Viridiplantae; phylum Streptophyta; class Magnoliopsida; order Poales; family Poaceae; genus Alopecurus; species Alopecurus myosuroides. The sequence goes on along the minus strand of CM054057.1, from coordinate 164,904,906 downwards.
TATTCAACAAATGTTTTTCAAATTTAAGCATAACCAATCTCCCATAAAGACTTGTCCCAAATCCAACTTCTTTGCATACCTAGAGATAAACAGTTGAAAGTATGAATTAAGATTATAAAAAACAGATTGATAACAAAAAAACATAAAAGAAAGATATGGCCTTCACAGTTTTTCAAGAAAAACATGTAGCATTTTACTACCAGAAGTTTATCTTGTTGATAAATACACCAATGACTAAGAAATAAAACAAGACAGTATAAAGAGTGAGAAAAAACCTTACTTTGCTTTTAACCATTGCGGTCAGCTGACAGTCATCTCCTACCAAAACAACATGTTTCACCCAATGCAGACGTAGTGGGATCACCAATTCACACTCCCGCACTTGAGCAGCCTCATCAACAATTAATACATCGAGGGGTTCCATCTCCATGTGATGCAACCGGTACGAACTAGAGACAGTAGAAAAAAGAAGCGTTGCATTATGTACGCAGTAGCTTTGGACCCAGTTTTTGTCTACTCCAGTGGGTAAATTAAGCGAGTGTAGCAGATCTTTAAGCAAGTTAAGGCATGTAGACCTTGCTCCATCCAGTTCCTTCTCAATGGAAGATATATGCTGTGGACAAACAGAGTTTTCAGTGGACAAACAACCAAGGCCCCTTTTCAAGCCCTCATCGGTCAAGTTTACATTGCACAGAAGGGCACCAAATTTTTCCAGCATATTAAGCAATGTAGATATATTTATGACACTATCGTGAGAAAAGCATCTTCCAGGAAGGTGAACCCGCAGACTCATTATGCATCTTTTAAGAGCTACTGATGTCACATCAAATTGCTTCTTTATGAAGTCCAGAAAGCACACCGGGTCAATAATGCCCTCGTCCTCAAGAAGCATATCATAACGTGAAGCACAGTCTTCAAAAAAGGACACCATTGAAGCCATTCTGTGCTTCCATCCAGACAACGATGAAAAGCATTCCACAAGTTCATCAACACGAAAATCCAAGAAAACATCCTGAATATCGTCGGTCATGTCCATGTTAGACCTACTTCCAAATAGCAAGATATCTCCAAGAGGAACAGGTAGACCATTCTCATCACAGTGCTCATCGAAATTCTTCAAGTTTTGGAGGAAACGAGTGCACACTCCAACAACAGCAACATTTGTGGGAGCACAAGTAAGCGTTCTGCATTTCAAACATGCCAAAACCCACAGTAAAGCGCTAACCGTCTTGGTCTTTCCAGTACCTGGTGGACCCCATAGAAGCTTCATGAGGTCCACATGCCCACATCGTACAGCTGAGATGACAGATTCAATGGCATCTACTTGCGACCGATTAAGCTTAATCGACTGTAGTTGCTCTGTGAAAGAAGCCAAACAACCTCCTTCCTGTTTAACACAGATATCACAAACATCCTCACCCTGCAACACAGCCAACAAAGAGGAGCTCGAGAAGTTAGGTACAGTACAAATTTATAATGGCAATGCAAGCAAAACTAAAACGTGAGTATTCATGTCAAATTACCAAATTTGTTGGGGCTAAGAGCGACTTGATTACTGTGAAATTGTTATTCATGTGTGTATCGAAGGTAAGTGCTTTCCATATCCGCATGTTTGTGGTGATATTATTGAGAAATATTGCATGTTTGAGTTTATTCAAGTCTTCTTCCAAACCAATATCCTTTGCAACTTTGACTCTGAAACCCTTCTGCTTCTGGTATTCATCATCCATAAAAAACTCAGTAACCATTGCCAAGCAATATGTCACACCATGGCGGTCTAAGTCCTCTGCAGCTTCAGGTTTCATGCTAGACAAAATAAATATGTCACCATTCCTCACAGCATAAGCCTCAGTAGAAAAACCAGCCTCATTATCCCAACAGTCCACATCCATAAAGTATGATCCATATTTTCCTGCTACCTCCATGGAAAGTATTTTCGACGAGGGTGCTTCCCTGATGAGTTCAAGGCAGGAGCACAAATCTGACCTTGTTTCTTCAATCAGAGGCACATGATACGATGTGAGATAGTGATCAAGGGAGTTGAAGTTGCAGGGAATAGTCTCAACCTAAACACAAATGAGAAGATGGTATAAATGAAACATGATTATAGCCAGCAAAATATTCACAAAACAGTTATCTGAAGTCTGAACACAAAAATGGCATGCAATTTATACTAACAGAAAAGTCAATGTCATCTACGGCAAGAACAAGTAATGACCAATACAGGGCTTAAGCTACTCCTATCACAAGGAGATTATTGTACTCAATGATACGCTTAACTTATCATTGCAATATAATTTCTATTTCGTACGACCAAATTGTACAGCACCACAGCATGTATCTCTTTTTTTTTTTCCAACTGACAGCATGCCTTACCTCTAGCATCACCCAACAGCCACTAACAACTTACGGCACGTATAGTCTGAAGTTTTCTGCAATGCTATCTAGTCAATATCATCTACTGCAAGATCAGGCAAGGACCAGTACAGGGCTTAAGCTATCACAAGGAAGTTACTTTCTTTTTCCGAAAATCACAAGGAGGTTACTACTGTACTCAACCATACACATAAAAAAAGTGTACTTACCATTATTCGGAGCATCCAACTGCCAACTCTTCGAATGCACGCAGATAAACAGATGATAGCGGTACGGTAAACGCGATTAACTATAAAAAAATTGACTTGCTTCTAGCTCGAAGATAAACTGTGCACGCGCATGTGTACACATCGCTGGCCCGTAGTCCGAACGTGCGCACGGGCACGGATTCGAAAGCCAGAAAAGGGGGCCGGAGCGGTTCCACCGATCGCGCGTTCGGAGCCCGTACGCGCGCGCGCGCGCACAGATTCGAAAGAAAAGAAATTAAGGGGGCGCTCAAGGGACTAGCGGCGCCGGCGCGCACAGATCATCGCCCGGAACTAGGGGCGCCAGCCAAGCCAAACGAGGGACGCACCTTGCCCCTGTAGAGGTCGTCGTCGGCGATCTCTGCTGCCGACCAGGAGAGCACCACGTCGTCCAAATCCATCTCCCCCATGCCGCGGCGCGCGGAGTCGGGGGCTACGGCCATCTCCCTCGTCCAGCGCCCTAGCAGCCGCCGCTCACGCGCGAGTACCGGAGCGAGCAGGCGGCATTCGCGAGGAGGAGGAGGAGGAGGAGACGGAAGGGCGGGTCTCCGCCGTCTCGTGGAGGGGTTGCTTCCAGTCAAGGCTGTGGTGCTGGTGGTGGGGTGGCAGTGCTGCCGCGGCCGGGTTTTGAGGAGAAAAGCAGAGATAGCGATCAATGGGAATGGGCTTGCTGCTGCTGCTGCGCAGAAATCTTTTGCTTCTGGGAGGGAGAAGAGATGCTACAGGAGTACTAGACTGAGACGCGAGAGCTTTTGGGGTTCTAGGGGGCGCCTCGGGCGCCGGGCCCTTTCTTACAGAGACAGTAATAATGCGGAGTACTAGCATTCGCCATAGTAAAAACTTAGATCCTGCTTGGTTGAGCGTATTTTAGGCAATACCTCCGTGAAAAAATATGTCTCCGTAGATTTCCCGGATCAGCGCTTGGTTGGTTGGATTTTTTCTGGTCCGTATTTTCCCACCTCACTATGGAAACAACCCCTCTCGTCCAGGGGGTCAGGGAGCAGCTGTCCCGGTTGCAACCGAATCCGGGACAAATGCCATGCTTTGGTCCCGGTTCGTGCACCCGGGGCAACAGGAATCGCCTGGGGGCATTGGTCCCGGTTCGTGGGGGACATATCGGTCCCGGCTCGTGCCACGGACCGGGACCAATGCCTAGCCATATGCCACGTGGCACGCGCATGAACATTTGTCCCGGTTCAGTCCACGAACCGGGACCAATGCCCCCTTCCCCTATATATACTGCCCCAGCCCCTCCCCCTTCCATCTTTTTTTTTGCTTGGAGGTTGTGAGAGGTGTGGTGTTAGTGTGTTTTATTTTACTATGCACACGAGGTGTGTTCGAACGAAATTCCCGAGCCGCACATAAGCTCACTGAAAATGGTATCTTCGACCGAGGTTAACAAACTTATCTTTTTCATGTGGTAACTGATACATAAAAAAGTAGTATTTGTCGTATTAATATGTTATTGTAATGTATTTTGATAAACTTAATTATACGATGCAGCTGGATGCACGGCAGCGATGGATGTATGGTGACCGACCGCACTTCCGAGTATATGGCAGGCCCTGAATGCATTTTCTTGCTGTAGCTCAGGCGAACAAAGATTATGGCTTCATGTGTTGCCCATGTGTTGATTGTCGGAACGTCAGAGAGCACTCTTCCGAAAGAATCATTCACGGCCATCTACTTCGGAGAGGTTTCATGCCAGCTATAATTGCTGGACGAAGCATGGAGAGAAGAGGGGTTGTGATGGAAGACGATGATGAAGAAGAAGAAGATCCTTTGTTCCCTGAATACGACGATACTGCAATGGAAGAGAATGGAGAAGAAGCAGGTGATCAAGACACAGGCATCAGAAGAGCCCGATGATGATCTTGGCCGAGTTATTGCTGATGCAAGGGAAGACTGTGAAAACAAATTGGAGAGGTTGAAGCTGGACAACATGTACAGGATCACAAAAAATTGTTGTACCCAAATTGCGAAGATGGTAGCACAAAACTCGGTACCACACTGGAGTTGCTGAAATGGAAGGCACAGAACGGTGTGACTGACAAGGCATTTGAGAGTTTACTTCAACTAATGAAGCCAAAACTTCCAAAGGATAACGAATTGCCTGAGAGTACGTACGAAGCAAAGAAAGCTCTCTGTCCTCTAAGATTAGATGTGCAGAAGATACATGCATGCATTAATGACTGCATCCTCTTCCGCGGTGAGAAGTACGAGAATTTGGATGAATGTCCGATATGCACTGCACTTCGGTATAAGATCAGAGCAGATGACCCTGGTGATGTTGACGGCGAGCCCCCGCGTAAGAGGGTTCCTGCTAAGGTGATGTGGTATGCTCCTATAATACCACGGCTGAAACGTCTGTTTAGAAACAAAGAGCATGCTAGGTTGTTGCGATGGCACAAAGAAGACCGTAAGAAAGACGGAAAGTTAAGGCACCCCGCCGATGGATCGCAGTGGAGGAAGATCGAGAGAGACTTCCCAGACTTTGTAGGAGAGGCGAGAAACTTATGGTTTGGTCTAAGTACAGATGGCTTTAATCCTTTTGGGGAGCAGAGCTCCAGTCATAGCACTTGGCCTGTAACTCTATGTATGTACAACCTTCCTCCTTGGTTGTGCATGAAGCGCAAGTTCATTATGATGCCAGTTCTCATCCAAGGCCCGAGGCAGCCTGGCAACGACATTGATGTGTATCTAAGGCCATTAGTGGAAGAACTCTTACAATTGTGGGGCAAACCAGGTGTACGTGTGTGGGATGAGAACGAACAAAAGCCATTTGACCTACGGGCGTTGCTTTTAGTAACCATCAATGATTGGCCTGCTCTTAGTAACATTTCCGGACATACAAACAAGGGATACAATGCATGCACACACTGTTAGATAATACTGACAGTGTTTTTTTGGATAAATGTAAAAAGGTTGTATACCTGAGGCATCGTAGATTTCTTCCGATCAAGCATCTCGTAAGAAAGAAAGGAGGGAAGCATTTCAGAGGTGAGGCAGATAACCGGAAGAAGCCTGAGCTGCGTAGTGGTAATGATATATTCGATATGGTCAAGGACCTAGAAGTAATCTTTGGTAAGGCTGCTGGCAGCCAACCAGTTCCGTACGGCCCTGATAAGCGCGCACCCATGTGGAAGAAGAAATCTATATTTTGGGAGCTATCCTATTGGAAAGTTTTAGAGGTCCGGTCTTCGATCGACGTGATGCACGTGACAAAGAATCTTTGTGTCAATCTGCTATGCTTCCTGGGCGTGTATGGGAAGTCCAAAGATACGCCAGAAGCACGGGAGGACCAGCAACGTATGAAAGACCCAAACAACAAGCACACGGATAGGCGCCATTACTTAAGCAGCTACGCTCTTACTAAAGCAGAGAAGGAAATATTCTTTGAAGTCCTTTACAGTATCAAGGTTCCGTCTGGCTTCTCGTCGAATATAAAGGGGATAATAAACATGGCAGAGAAAAAATTCCAAAACCTGAAGTCTCATGACTGCCACGTGATTATGACGCAGTTGCTTCCGATTGCATTGAGGGGGCTTCTACCGGAAAATGTTCGAGTACCCATTGTGAAGCTATGTGCATTCATGAACGCAATATCTCAGAAGGTAATCGATCCAGAAAGTCTGACAAGATTACAGAGGAATGTGGTCCAGTGTCTTGTTAGTTTTGAGCTGGTGTTCCCACCATCCTTCTTCAACATTATGACTTATCTCCTGGTTCACCTATGTGAAGAGATTCATATTCTTGGTCCGGTATTTCTACACAATATGTTCCCCTTTGAGAGGTTCATGAGAGTCTTGAAGAAATATGTTCATAACCGTGCTAGGCCAGAAGGAAGCATCTCGAAGGGCTATGGAACAGAGGAGGTCATTGGGTTCTGTGTTGACTTTATTCCTGACCTTAAGACAATTGGTGTTCCTGAATCGCGGCATGAGGGGAGACTGAGGGGAAAAGGAACGCTGGGAAAGAAAACAATGATACCTAGGGACGGGCATTCTTTGACCAAAGCACACTACACAGTTCTACAAAATTCTATGTTCATGGCTACGTATCTCGAGGAACACAAGAATATTGTACGGTCTGCAAACCCGGGGAAGGATGACTCATGGATTAAACGCGAACACATGGAGACTTTCGGAAGTTGGTTGCAAACACGTCTTATAAATGACACCACTGTTGAAGATCAGCTATACATGTTGGCAGGGTCACCATCTTCGACTATTGGGAGTTTTCAAGGGTACGAGATAAATGGGAATACATTTTACACGAGCTCCCAAGATAAGAAGAGCACCAACCAAAACAGTGGTGTCCGCTTTGATACAACAAACGAGAATGGAAAAAATGACACATACTATGGTTACATAGAGGAGATATGGGAACTTGACTATGGACCTTCTTTTAAGCTCCCTTTGTTCAAGTGCAAATGGGTCAACCTGAATGGAGAAGGGGTAAAGGTAGACCCGCTTTATGGAATGACAACAGTGGATCTCAACAATATTGGTTACAATGACGAACCATTCGTCCTAGCCAATGATGTGGCTCAGGTCTTCTATGTGAAGGACATGTCTTCCAGACCGAAGAAAAGAAAAAATAAGGAAACAAATTCATCATACGATGAGCCGAAGCGTCACATAGTTCTCTCAGGGAAAAGAAACATCGTGGGAATCGAGGACACGACATACATGTCAGAAGATTATAATAAGTTTGTTGAAATTCCACTCTTCACAGTGAAAGCTGACCCCACCATCCCGTTAAATAATGAAGATGCTCCATGGTTACGGCCGAAGCGATCATAAGCAAGGGACACGAAGAAAATTCAGAAGACTAGATAGGGATGTTGTTGGTGATGTGTAATAATAAACGTGGAATACATGATCAGAGTTCTTATAACGCAGTATGAACGAGATTTTGTTAGCCAAAATGATATTTATACATATTCTGTGATTATGAATGGAGTAGGTGCAAGTTTGACCAATAATTTGTATTGATCGGTCAAAAGCTGGCAAGCATTGAGTGCTTGACAACTATGACCAGTCTGACTTCATTATTATTCCAACCAGCGGAACACCCACCCACTTTTATGTTTCTCTCTCCTCCGTCTGTTGGTGATGTGTAATAATAAGCGTGGAATACATGATCATATAGTTCTGTTTGATCAGTATTTTGTATTGACCGGTAAAAAGCTGACAACTATGACCCATATCCGAGTATGAGATAACTGTAGGCAGATATTGCAGGAACACTTCGAAGTGATAGTACGGATACCATCCTGACAGATATTGTAGGATTATAACTACTTTGGAGATGTAGTATGTGTTGACACACGGTATAGAACAAGTGATTATGGCGGGCCTCTATTGTTATTCATTGGAGTTAACCAGCATAAACAGCCGAAAACAGTTTTGACTGACTGCTTTACATCGAGAAAAATGGGCTTGGCGAAGTACAATCTGAAGGATAACGAGTGGCTAAGTAGATTGTATGAGGATAGAGAAAAATGGGCTTTGCCTTATGGGTGTCATATATTCTGCGCAGATATTGCAGGCACACTTCGAAGTGATAGCAGGGATACCATCCTGACAGATATCCATAGAACAGAAATAGAGCTTCGGTACTTCTTTAACAGATATGATAAATTTTTGGAGGAGAAACGTCTAACTGAACAACGAAGATCCCAAATGTTGAAGGCGGAGGGGAGCGCGACGGCGACGGCGGACGAGCAGAGGAGAGGAAAGCGCGACAGCAACGGCGCGGTCTCCCCCGCCCGACCGCCCGTCTCTGCTTTAAGTCTGATGCTCCCGCTGAGGCTTGCCGCGTACACGGAAGTTACTATGTTTTCAAGCGGGGGTCGGGATAAAGGGAAAATACGTGTGGATGCGCAGATTAAACCTTCGAAGGAAAACTATGGTTTTTCTGTTGTAGACAAAGATCTCAAATTCACCGTGTCAATAAGGTACAACTCGCTTTGTCGAACTTTATATAAATCACCCGGGATGCCTTGTATGCTCTGGACTAACTCGGAAGATCACGAGAGAAAAAAAAATTATAACATTTTTATATTCAAATTATATACAAATGGTAAAATAATTAATAGTTTCAATAGTTAGAAAAATTATTTAGTTAAACGAAAAATGGATTTAAATTAGTTATGCAAATTCTAGTATTTTTCATGTTGGAATTTTTGTAAAATTCGAAAGTATATAGAAGTTGTTAATGTGCAAACTTAACAATTTTCAAATTTTGGCGCTAAAAACTTTTGGGCGCGCAGGGTGCCACCCCCAAAATTCGAAATATGTTTTTGGTCCCGGCCCGTGGTACCAACCGGGACCAAAGGGGCTCTAGTCCCGGTTGGTGGCACGGGCCGGGACTAGAGGCCCGGTTGTATAAATATCTCGGCCCTCTCTCCAGGCCGAGCGACCACCCAGGACAACGGACATGGCTTGGCGAAGCCCTGCCGGCGGCGGGAACGAGTAGGAAGATCCCGCCGGCGCTGGTTCCGCCGGCGGGGTTGGACTAGGGACACGTCTTTGTCGACACAAACATATATTAAAAAGGCCCGGGGGCCGTGCTTACATAGGGGGGCGGCGCGGCCACAGGCGGCCGGCCGTGCTTACATGCATATAGGGGGCGGCGGCACGGCCACAGGCGGCCGGCCGTTTCTTGGGGGGTGGGTAGCTTAGCCTAGGGGGGGCGCACCGGTGCCGATCTACTCCTCCTCGTCGGAGGAGATGCACTGGTAGGAGGGTGGCTGCCACAGGTGGGCAGGCGGCTGGGGCGGGCCCGCCGGGGGCTGCGGAGGCATCGGGGGCGCGTACGGCGGTGGTGGGGGCAGCACCTCCTACGGCGGCGGCGGTGGCGGGGGCAGCTCCTCCTCCTCCGGCGACCATACGCCGCCGGTCCAGGCCCAGCTCATCCCGTACTCCAGGCCGGGGGGAGCGGCTGCGGTGGCGGCTGGTCCTCGGACGCCTCCAGCTCGGCGTTCATCACCTGCCACCAAGGGGCAGGCGCCGAAGGGGGCGGGGGCGGCGGCATGGCGTTGGCGGCAGCGGCGGCCAGGACCGCCTCCCACCGCTTGACCTCGTCCTCGACGAGGGAGCGGCGGGAGGCCTCTAAGGCCTCCTCCATGTTGTCCCGGAGCTCCTGGTCGTCGTCCTCGTCGACGTGGGCGTCGGCGTCGTCCACCAGGAGCCAAAGCTCCGGCTCCCTCCCCGGCGGTGGCGCGGGGTAGTCCTCGGTGCTCACCTCCTCGGCTGTGGGGATGTAGGAGCGGCGGCGCTGCTCGTGCTCCTGCTGGAGCCAGGTGGCCCAGTAGGGGGAGCTCCGCGTGTACGCGCGGTCCCTGAGGAGGCGGGCCGGCAGGAGACGGCGCCGGCGGTCGATCTCCTCGCCCAGGGCCTCTCTGCTGGACGGGGCCGGCGGCACCGGGATTCTCTGGGGGTTGAGGTGCCAGCCCTCCGGGAGGTGGACGTCCGGCCAGAACACCCACTCCGCCTCCTCCTTCCGGACGTACCGGCGGAAGCGCTTGCCCTTGGGCGCGCCGCGGGGCGGCGCGCGTGACGCTGGAGGCGGAGCGGCGACGCGCGGCTGGCCGCCGATGCGGATGCCTCCCGGGCCGAAGCCGAAGGCCTCCGCCGGCGGCGGTGGAACGCCGGAGCGCGCGCCGCTCGAGGACCCGGCCTCGTGGTCGTTCCGGGGGCGCTTGCCGCTCGAGAACCAGCGGGACATGGTGGCTAGGGTTGCTTTGCCTGGGGCGCGGCCGGGGTGGATGGACTGTACGGGCGGCGGGGCCCCTTTATAAAGGACCCGGGGGAGGCTGGCATGCCAACCGGCGGCCTGAACGTGGCGGCGGTTGCAGGCGGCCATGAATGCGGGGCGGGAGCCGAGGCGTGGCGGCGGTTGCAGCTGGGCACGCGCGCGTGGGGAAGTGGAGGGGGGCGGGAAGACGAGGCGGGGCGGGAAGACGAGGCGGCAGTGGGCCCTTTGACCGTCCCTGTGGTCTTAATTTAAGGGACCGGGTTAGCCAGCCGCTAGGTCACTGGCCAGTGGCCCCTTTCGACCCCTGTGAAACGTTGACCGAACATAATAAAAGATGCGGGCCAGTGGGCCCTTTTTGACCAAAAGTGTGGCCAGTGGGCCTGGACGCGGTTGGGGAAGGGGAGGCCGGTTGGGGATTGCGAGACAGGAGCAAAAAAAAACGAAACGGAAAAAAAACCTGCTGCGGCACGAAAAAGTTGGCGGAATATTTTTTTTTGTAAACAAGTTATCCATCCCGGTTCCTAAAACGAACCGGGACGAACTCCCTGGCCGTCCCTGGCCCAGGTTCGCCACGTGGGCCATTCTTACCATCCCGGGTCCTGGCACAACCGGGACCAATGGGGGAGGGCCATTTGTCCCGGCTAGCCCATCCTGGTTGCACAACCGGGACAACTGGCCATTACGACCCGGGACAAAAGGCCCTGTTTCCACTAGTGCCTCTCCATTCCTTCATAGTGCGTCGGTAAAATATCACGGACCTTTGAGGTTCCGTATAAAATCTGGCGGGAACGTTGGGCCCAACAAAACAGGCCAGCAAATATGTCACCTCCGGATAGTAAACCTACATGCCAAGCGGGGCCTTATGGTAAAAATACGGAGAGTAGTAGGTCGTGTGTTCCGGTCTTCCGCAGTCTTTCTTTTTCCGCTGGTCTTGGACAGTTTTTGTTTGCTTCTCCCGTGCGGAGGCGAGGCCAGGGACAGGATCAACGGTGGCCAGCGACCAGGATCAACAATCGAATTATCTTATACGGAGTACCTGCAAAAAGAAAAACTATCTTCTTGCTGGTAACTTTTCGTACTATAAAAAAACTATAGACATAAGTTCAATTTACCCCCTTAAACTTCTCCTAAAGTTCACTTTGCAACCCCCGACTCTCATTTGGTTCAAATTTCAACTCTGAACTCTAAATATGTTTGGAATGCACTCCTTTCACCGATTAAACGGGTTTTTTCGCCACGTCTAATGATTTATTTCATGTACGCCTTAAGCATAATATACCATTTTGTGTACGTAACTCCTCGCGTCATACCCGCTCAAATGGTGAAAAGGGTGTATTTGAATCAGCTTTTAAACTTTTGAGGTGAAACTTGAACCAAATGAGAGTTGAGTGTTGTAAAGTGGACCTTGAGGAGAATGTAGGGGGGGGGGGGGTAAATCGAAGTTCTCTAAAAACTATATTTGTTTCCTCTGAGATACTAGATCTTTACGAAGGATTTCGCATGTTTGATTCCAAGTCAAACTTTGTGGAGTTTGATATTTGTTTGGTTCTTGACAAACTTTAAAATTGGCACTTCATTATCCTTATGAGTTAGGGCATGACGAACACTCCACGTTGGACGCATGCCTCGACCCTCCACGCAGGTTCGGGTGGTCCGGGAAAATGTATAGCGCTTGCAGACCAAAGCGATCTCTTGCAGAGGAGGTTGGCTCCCAAAAGAGAAATATAGTGATAAAAGAAGGGAAAGGTATGCTCACATGAGCTACATGGAAAGAAACCTATGTAGGAGAGAGCGCACCGGGTGAGGAAAAGTTCTCTGGTGGGTTTTGGGAGTTGCAGCTTGCATTAGAAGTTTGTGATTTCAGTAGATGTTCCACCTAAATTTTTTTCCTATGTGGATCATGGGGCGGTGGCGTACGGTCCCCCCCCATAAAGCATGCCCTTATGACTCATCTCTCATAGAGTTGTTATTTTATCAACTTCATCACACTTTGTTACGTTCAATTTTCCTGTCGCACTTGTGGAACAAAACACGCCTGATGTATTTCTTCCTTTCTGTAACAGATATCTAAGTGTGTCAATACGATTTTGTGAGAGCATCCCCAGCCGTTGGGCCATTTTTCGGCGGAAAATGGCGTCGTTTGGAGCCTCGCCGGCGCTATTTTCAGCCGGGGGCGACGGTTCCCAGCCACGAACCCAAGTCCGCCCCAACCGATTGCTTTTCGCCCAAATTAGGCATAGTTTCCACTTTTTGGCTCAAATTCATCACAATTTCGGCATAGCATGATTTTGTAGCCAAATTCGCACCCCAGCAATGTGCAAGAACATCCTCGAAAACGTCCGATGTGACTTCACCTGAAAGTGCATCTGGAACCGCTCTCAGTGCTGATTTTCGGCACAAATTCGATACAACATAATTTTTACCATAAAGTTTGTCGCACAAATCAATACATATCAAATATTTCAATGTAATAAGGTCATAATTTAACAAGTTTTGAACACAAATTAAAACACATCAAACTGGGGGTTACCCTTGAGCCTCCATAGATGCTCCACCAGATCGTGCGGCAACTCTTGATGCACCTATGAGTTTCCGATCTCTTGTCGCTTAGTGAGGAATGCAGCCCATGTTGTCGGCACCTGATGGTCAACAACTGCAAGAGGAGCCTGCCTGAAATATGGTTCAGTGTCAACCACTAGGTCATCCCGCTCGCTCTCAGTGACATGTTGTGCAAGATCACACATCAATTCATCACCTCCCACATGTGAGATTTCGACGAGGTTGGAGCAGGGTACCGGATAACAGCAAACCGAGCTTGGAGCACACCAAATGCCTCCCCTACATCCTTCATCTAAGCCTCTTGGCGTTGAGAAAACCAAGAATTCTTGCCTCCTGACACAGGGTTCGAGATAGTTGAAAGATCATCTTCCGTTTTGATAATTGATGACAACATAACTATAGGACTAATGTCTATCTGAGAGTACTTGCAGGTCCTACTTGATATATATGAAAATGCCCAGGTTCATCATGTATACAATCTCAATGGGTTACAAAAATGTTTCTAATGGAAAGAGCTCGAAGAAACAAAGCTGGGGTGCCATTTCTGCAAGCAGCGGAGGCTCCGGTGAAACCACCGGAACCTCCGCCCCATGCATTTCCAAGCTCTTCTAGGCGCTGGCCTCTGGTGGAGCATCCGGTGTGGCCTCCGCTAAAAACACCTTCGAGTGCATAAGAGAGGAGGCTGCAGTGGACCTCCGGTGGGCGAAGCCTCCGCTGGCTTCACTGCCCCACTGTGGGGTTGGCCTCCGGTGCTACATCCGGTGGTTCCTGCGCTCAAAGTACCTTCGGGTGCATACGAGCGAAGGCTCGAGCGGAGCCTCCGGTGAATCTCCGGTGGGTGGAACCTCCGCCAGCACCACCGGAGCCTCCGCCCTGCGGGATCCAGTTTGAAGAAAATGAGATGCGCATGTGCGCGTATGTGAAGACCACCGGAGCCTCCGGTGCTGCGTGGACTGCACAACGGCCACTTTGGGGAAGAGGTATTTAAAGCCTTCCCCTACCTCATAAATGCTCAAGCTTTTCCCACTCTCTCTCCTAGCCATTAATGAAAGCTTCAACCTCCTAGATCTCCCTCTCCAACCACCCAAACACTCCGAAACTTTGTGGAGAGCTAGAGGAGACCTAGATCCGTGATTCCACCAAACGGATTCAAAACCATCCACCACATCCTAGTAGATCTAGAATCCTACTTGAAGCCTAGAAACCTTAGTAGATATTGTGCTTGTAGCTTCCACCTTGTTGCAAAGAAGGTTCGGATTGCTTGAGAGCCTCCATCCATCTTGTGGAGTGTCCTCAAGCTCGTGTAAAGGTTTGGTCAACGCCTTCAAGTCGACCTCATAGTGGAAACGAGATTCTCCCTCACTGGAGAAGCTCAAGGAGAATAAGGTGTGCACAACCGTGCTATTGAGGAGCGCCTAGGTGGCTCCCCACCTCTCCAACGTAGACGTACTTCTCTTGAGAAGGAAATACGGGAAACATATCCTTTCCTTTTTGTTTACACTTGTGGTTTATCTTGTTACCTTTCGTTTTACTTTCGTTGCGTATCTTATTTGCTCACATAGGTTGCTCACCTAGTTGCACATCTAGAGAAACTTATCTTATCTTGCTTAGCCCTACTAAAAGGAAAAGAAAAGAAAAATTGGTAGCCAACCTATTCACCCCCCCTCTAGTTGACCATAGTGCACTTTCAATTGCTATCAGAGCCTCGGCTCTTGCTAAGGGCTTAACCGCCTAAGAGTATAATGGTCAATGAAAATGATCCCGACGGTTCTAGTGCGGAAATCGCCAAAATGGCCGACACTATAACTAACCTACAAGAAACGGTTGGAACCATCCAAACCGAATTGTCCAAGGTTAGCTCTAGTGTTGGTTCGGAGGTTTCTAGCATAAAGAAGATGTTGGAGGCCATGATGGGGAAAACCAAGGAGTCCGAGGAACCACCTCTCACCGTCGATTATGTTAGCTTGGATGATGAGTCCATTTAGGACATCGCCGAGATGGAAGCTAACATTGTTTTAGCCAAGGCGAAAGCCATGGAAAAAGCCGATAAAAAGGCTAAGAGCGGTGGGAGCTCCGAAGTCTCCAAGTCTCAATTGGCTAATGGTTTGGGGTCTAACTCAAAAGTTCCACCACCTCCCAATTATGACTCTATCCATCCCATTGCCACAGTGCCACACATGGTAAATGTTGGAGTTCCTCCCATGCGTAACACTAATGAATTATCCTCTTGGAAGTTCGATATGGAGTCTCATATTTCAGGATCTTGCACCGCGTTGTGGAGAAGTGTCGGACCCCGAGATATACAAACTGTCATGTGCTCCTAGCAGTGGACCCACAAGGGCTTCAGGGTTACCAGCCCCGGCCGCAACAAACAACGGCAGGCAGACCGGATTCATCGGCACGTAGTCCGGATCCCCGGTCTACTACTCCTTGTGTCCATGCTAGTCATAACCAGATATGTATACCCAAGCGTCCACGAGTCGGATGAAACTGAAGGAACGGGACCAGAGTTATACAGAGATGCTATGTGTCCAGAAAGTGCAACAACAATCGAGGGTTACTGGGGTTACCTCGCCCCAGGCCGGACATCTCCGGCAGGCGGGCTCGGACATGGATCATCGGCTCCACAACCCCTCGACTGCGACAACTATGCAGGCATAGCCAAAACTGTATAACAACGGGCTCGAGACCAACAATCGATCAAAGCAGTACTCTAGACATGAAAGTTGTATTAAACAAGGCATACTAGAGTAGCTTACACGCAGAGGTTACAGGACCAACATAGGTCAAGAAACCCAACATTACAACAAGCAGCGAAAGCAAAGATGTTGCTATACAACAAGAGCAAAAGGACTAGAGTCCGAAACGTAAGCAACACAGCCAAACCCATACTACAGATACCAGACTGCTGCCTGGGAACCCCTAACTACTCGTCGACGTCGAGGTAGAACCCCTCTTCAGCTGCATCGCCGAAGTCTGAAACAAAACAACAACGAAGCAAGGTTGAGTACAAAAGGTACTCAGCAAGACTTGGCTTTTAAGGTTCTTTGCATAAAGCCAACTTTGTTTACCGAAGTTGAGGAAGAAAAGCACGTGTAATAGAGCATTTCTAAAACAGAGGAGGAATCTACTCAACTAATGAGATCATTACGTTCTTTAGTCCACCAAGTACTTTCTCAACCCCAGACTACCTTATGCTACAAGAATCACCCCTCTCGACGTAGTCGAGGAGGCATCCTTCATTCATTGCCAACAAGTTTTAGTCATTCCGTTAGAGTTATCTATGACCCCGTGACTTTCACCAAGTTGTCCATAACCGTGGACACGGCTTTCCGAAAGATTTATCCCCGCAGGGTGGTACACTTTACCCACACGTATCGACCGACTCTTAATGCCACACGGTAACGCTCCTCTCTAAGAGCGCGGCAGAGTGTGGTCGACCACGGCCTTTTCCTTGCTTAACCCTTTCCACGAGTCAACCCAAACAGGGCCACCCCGTCAACAGGGAGTTGGCCACCTCCTGACGGCACCTGTTCTGTGAGTCGGAACAAGATCCGTGTACGTCCATCACTGGTCCCGGTCACGCTCTAGTTTTCTCCAAAACCTTTTATGACACACCCGCAAATGGAAAACTCAAACTATGTGACCCATGGAAGTGATCAAACAAGTTAGTTAGCCGAGCGCGGTCAGTTAGGCCCCGCGTGTGGTTGCACGCTCAGTCTTGGCTTCCGCGGCGAGACCTTAAATCCTAGGGTTGACGAGTACGGAACGAATAACCACTACCCAAGTGGCCTCCCGTGCTAGCCTTAGTCAGTTTCATATGCTCAGTACTCACAAATATAACAACATACAAGGTTATCGAAGTGATCCAAATCATCAACCGGATGAAGTAGATCAGAACACTAAGCATGGCTAAGCATAACACACAAGGCTCTACGATACTCAAACAACCCTAGTCATACTAGGAGGGTAAACAGGTATGAAGGTGACATGTGAGGGGGAGGGTCATGCAGTGGATAGGTTAACTCTAACGGACTCAAAACCAAGTTGAATCGAATGCATGAGTAAGAGGTTGGAAGACTCAAAACATGGGGTAGCCATGAGGTGGTGCTTGCCTTGCTCGTCGAAAGTAGAGCTTGGGTTGTCGTAGAAAGCTGGGTCGACCTCCGGATCTCGATCTACCGATAGCGAGCAACACCGGAAAGAAGGCAAACAATCAATACTTGACGACAGTTCAATGCACAATATGTATGCATGAGTAAAACAATGCAATTGAAATGAAGCTTAAAGGAATAGAACAGGAAGCTAGGGTTTCGCGCCGTGAATGACGAACACCGGAGGGGGAGAAAACCCTAAACTGGAGATGTGACCAAGCTAAGATGCTCAAATGACTTTGTAAACCTCATAGTTGGATTGCATTTGTTTCACTGATCAAAATGGTATATTACACTTAATTTTCTATTTTTATTGAATAAAAACTTTATTTTCAATATTTAATTGAATTAAATGTATGCTATAAAAGTGGCTTCATTTTACACTTGGTTAACATGTATGAAAATGGTATGGATAAATAGCTCTCATTTTTCTGAACACATACATATTTTTTTCATAATTTTTGGAGCTATAAAATGGAAGTTACTGAATTTACGAATATTAATTATATCTGGTTTTTCTATTTTCCTGCGGGCCCACTGCACAGTTCAAAAAGGACAGGGGATGCCACTTGGCGCGCCACGTGGGCAGGTGATGTCACAGTGACATCACCGTGACCTCACGGTGGCCGGCCGGTGGCAGAGAGTGGACGCCGGCGACGATTCCGGCGAGCCCCGGGCGCACCGTCTGCGGCACTGCCTTCCTCTCGTCGAGAGGAACCCGTAGAGGGTAGCCTCGCTTGCCCGAAGGCAACGGCGGCGAGCCGGCGTGGAGAAGCGGCGACGGACGGCCTCGGCTCCGGCGAACTCGTCGAATCCGAGCCGGAGGGGCTCGACGGAGGGGTTGGGGAGGGGCAGAAGCTCACCGGGAGAACGAGGAGGAGCTCGACGGGTCCGGAGGTGGCCGGAGATGGCGGCGCGGTGGAGGTCTTCCGGCGGCCGGAGAGGAAGAAGGAGGCGGCGATTCGCGCGCGCTAGACCATCCCGGCGGCCGTGCCTGCTCGAGGTGAAGGAGGAGAGCGGCGCGGTTCCGATGAGCCCAACGGGAAGGCCGGGGAGAGAGCGGAGCGGCGGCGGTGGCGGATCGACGGCGGCGGCGGTTTCGGTGAGGGGGAGAGGGAGACAGAGGGGGAAAGGTTCGATGGGGGGAAGTTCTGGGAGCAACGCTCGATCTGGACGACTCCCTTGAGGGGCTCCGGGCCTCCACGTCGCAAAGGATGAAAGCAGGAGGTGGCGCGGCGGCGGTTGCCCTCCTGTCGCCGGACAGGAGGAAGACGACAGGGACTTTTCAAGAAAACCCCCTGGGAAAAGTGAAGGATTTACAAAGAAGTCCCTGGGAAATTTAAAACAGAACCAAAACTGAATTTTGAGGGCCTTTTTGTGAGGCAAAAATTGCACAAAAATAGTCGTTGGAAAGCTCTTCAAATTTGCCTTCTTTCTAGCACAAGGTTGGATCATTTTGAAAAACTTTGCAGAACAACTTTGTTTGAAACCAGTTTAAGTGATTTTCTGGTAATTCTCTGATTAAATTTTAAAAGCAAACTTTTGGTTCATTTTTCATGCATGCATGCCATGTACTCAACACCTCTCTTTATTACACACAAAAGTAGGGCTGTTACAAGTCTACCCCCCTTACAAGAATCTCGTCCCGAGATTCCTAGGTTTTAGAAAAGAAATCGGGGTACTTAGATCGCAAACGATCTTCTCGTTCCCAGGTTGCTTCGTTCTCGGAATGATGCGACCACTGAACTTTGAGGAACTTGATAGTTTGACTACGAGTTTTTCGTTCGGCCTCATCGAGAATACGGACAGGAACCTCTTTGTAAGAGAGATCATCCTTGAGCTTGATGGTTTCGTGGTCCACACCACGGACAGGATCTTTGAAGCAACGTTTGAGTTGCGAGACATGGAATACATCATGGACATCCGGAAATCCTGGAGGCAGCTGCAGTTGATATGAAACTTGACCTCGTTTTCCAATGATAGGGAAAGGACTGATATAACGAGGAGCCAGTTTGCCTTTGATTCCGAACCGTTTTCCACCTTTCAGAGGTGTGACTCGAAGATAAGCTTTCTCGCCAATTTCATAATGAACATCTTGGTGATGACGATCATAATAGCTTTTCTGGCGAGATTGAGCTGTTTTCAGTCGTTCACGAATGACGCGAACGATTTCTTCCGCTTCCTTGATTACATCCGGACTAAAGAACGATCTTTCACCGGTTTCAGACCAATTCAGCGGAGTTCGGCATTTGCGGCCGTATAGAACTTCAAAAGGAGCTTTGCCCAAGCTAGCTTGATAACTGTTGTTATAAGTGAACTCGGCAAATGGAAGAAACTTCTCCCAATCCTTACCGAACGATATAACACAAGCTCGGAGCATGTCTTCAAGAATCTGGTTAACTCTCTCAGTTTGACCACCGGTTTGTGGATGGTAGGCGGTGCTGAAGGATAGACGAGTTCCCATGGCTTTTTGAAGACTTTCCCAGAATCTGGAGACGAACAAACTGCCTCTGTCTGAGACAATCCTTTTTGGGACTCCATGAAGGCTGACTATTCGTGAGATATATAAATCTGCCAGATCGGAGACTCGAATAGTCTCACGAACAGGAAGGAAATGGGCAACCTTTGACAGACGATCAATCACTACCCATATAGCATTGTGCCCCTTTTTGGTATAGGGAAGGCCGGTGATGAAATCCATACCAATCTCATCCCACTTCCATTCAGGAATAGGCAGGGGTTGAAGAACACCGGCTGGTCTTTGATGTTCTGCCTTCACACGACGGCAGACGTCGCATTCAGCAACATACTGAGCGATCTCTCGCTTCATACGAGTCCACCAGAATTTCGGACGAAGATCCTGATACATTTTGGTGCTACCAGGATGAATAGAAAGAGGTGTGTCATGAGCCTCTTGGAGTATTAGATTTCTCAGATTTTGGTTCTTGGGTACAACCAGACGGTTTTTGAAGTAGACAATGCCTTGATCATCAACAGAGAAACACTTAGCAGCCCCGCTGGCAATGTTCTTCTTAATCTTAGCAATGCCTAAGTTGTTCTTCTGAACATCTTTTATTTGATCTTTGAGAGAAGGTTTTATTTCCAGGTTGGCCAGATATCCGGAAGGAACAACTTCAAGGTTCAGCTTGGAGAACTCCTCATGAAGAGAAGGCTGGGCTTGCTGTATCACCAAGTTGTTACAGTAAGACTTCCGACTTAGCGCGTCAGCGACGACATTTGCTTTGCCGGGTTGATAGTTGAGACCCAAGTCAAAGTCCTTGATTACTTCCAACCATCTTCTCTGTCTGAGATTCAGATCCGGTTGGGTGAACAGATATTTCAGACTCTGATGATTTGAGTATAACTCACATCGGTTTCCAAGGAGATAATGACGCCATTGCTTAAGAGCATGAACCACGGCTGCTAGCTCAAGATCATGGGTTGGATAATTGTGCTCATGTGGTTTCAGTTGACGAGAACCATAAGCCACCACATGACCTTCTTGCATTAACACACAACCGAGTCCTTGTTGAGAGGCGTCACAGAAGATGACAAAGTCCTTGCTCGTATCAGGAAGAACAAGCGCAGGAGCGGTAGTCAGTTTGGTTTTCAGAGTTTGGAAACTTTCCTCTGCTTTTTCTGACCACTCGAACTTTTTGCTTTTCTTAAGAAGTTCAGTCATAGGTTTGGCAATTTTGGAGAAGTTCTCGATGAAACGACGGTAATAACCTGCCAGTCCGAGAAAACTCCGAACATCCTTGACTGACTTAGGTGTTTCCCAGTCCAGAATTGTTTGGATCTTATCTGGAATAACGGCAACACCTTCAGCAGACACTACGTGTCCGAGATAGACGAGTTCTTTCAACCAGAACTCACACTTGGAGAACTTGGCATAAAGCTTGTGCTCACGGAGTTTGGACAACACCAAACGCAGGTGTTCAGAATGATCATCTTCGGTTTTGGAATAGACCAGGATGTCGTCGATGTAGACCACGACGAACTTATCAAGATACTCCATGAATACCGAGTTCATAAGCCTCATGAAGGTAGCTGGAGCGTTGGTAAGACCGAAAGACATGACGGTGTACTCGTAAAGACCATAACGAGTAGTAAACGCCGTTTTAGGAATGTCCTCCTTCCTGATCTTTATTTGATGGTATCCTGATCGCAGGTCCATCTTGGAAAAGACAGTTGCACCAGCTAACTGATCAAAGAGGTCATTGATTCTTGGAAGAGGGTACTTGTTTTTGATGGTCACTGCATTCAGCGGCCGATAGTCAACAACCAGACGTGGAACGTTGGTATCCCGCTTCTTGACAAAGATAGTGGGACAACCCCAAGAAGATGTGCTAGGTTGGATGAAACCCTTTTCTTCTAACTCCTCAATTTGGCGTTTCAATTCAACCAGCTCCTCTGGGGCCATACGGTAAGGCCTTTTAGACATAGGAGCGGTACCAGGGACAAACTCAATGACAAACTCCACACTTCGATCAGGTGGCATGCCAAGTAACTCTTCAGGAAACACATCAGGGAAATCACTGACTACAGGTAACTCATGAATTTCAGGAGGGTAATCACCTTGCATGAAGTACAGCTGCAGTTCAGGAGAAAGTCGTGTGCGTGCTGAAGGAGGAATGGTGAACTCAGACCAATAGTCGATGATGGCACCAGAAGGATGTTTCAAGGTGAGGCATTTTGTTGCACAATCCAAAACAACTCCATATTTAGCAAGCCAATCCATGCCCAGTATGACATCAAGGTCAGTAGATTTTAGGGCAATGAAGGTTGCAGGGAATTGTAAGGATCCCACCTCAACCATGAGCTCTGGCGTAACCATGGTGGTTTGCCAGTTGCAACCAGGGGAGTTTACCATTAACGGTTTTTGCAACTTTTCGAAAGGTATCCCATGCATTTTAGCAAACCCTTCTGACATGAATGTATGTGATGCTCCAGAATCAAATAAGGCTAAAGCCGAAATTGAGTTGACACGAATCGTACCCGGTAAGACGCTTGGATCATCCTGAGCATCCTCGGCAGTCACATAGTTCAGACGACCACGCCCATCACCAGCAGGCTTTGCCATTTTCTTAGGAGGAGGAGGTGCACGTCCAGCATGATTCTGAGGGCACTCCCTCGAGAAGTGACCAGGATGGCCACAGCGGTAGCACACATTGCTAGGAGGAGCGGCAACTGGAGGACGAGAACCTTGTCCACCACCATAGGTTGATGTAGCAGGTGGAGCAGGTGGACGAGGAGCAAATCCAGATGGCCTTGGCTGAAACGGAGCCCTGGGAACAGCGCTGTATGGAATGAACACACGGCGCTTCCTCTTCTGACCAGAGGGTGAAGCACGGGAATCTCCAGCACTCTTCTTTATAGCAGTATCCATCTCCTTTTTGCCACGTTCAAGAGTGATGGCCTGGTTGTAAAGTTCCTGGAAACTCCGGAACTTGAAGGGCAGAAGCTCGTAACGAACAGTTGGGTTCAGGCCCTTACGAAACAGATCCTGCTTGTCCTCGTCGTTAGTGACATCACGAGGAGCATAGCGAGCCAGACAAGTGAACACACGACCATAGGCCTCGATACCCATACTGCCCTGAGTAAGATCAAGGAACTCCTTTCTTTTACCGTCCATGACTGCCTTCGGGATATAAGCCTCACGGAAAGCAGTGCAGAACTCTGCCCAGGTGACCTCATGATCGGGCGCCTGCAATGCCAGAAAGCCTTCACACCAAGCACCATCAGCACCTTCAAGCTTATAGGTGGCGAAGTTCACACGGTCATGTTCCTGGACACGGAGAGCGACGAACTTGCGCTCCATTGTGCGAAGCCAGTCATCGGCATCGAGAGGCTCAGTGGAGTCAGCAAAGTAAGGTGGCTGAGCCTTGAGGAAGTCCACGAGTGTAACGCCGGCAGCACGGCGTTCAGTGTTCTAGACACACGCTCCAGAAGTTGTTCGTTCCTCAGACGATTAGTTTCGATGCTCTGCAGCACCTGCGCCATTGTGGGTGGCGGCGGAGGTGTTGGCTCAGGGGGAGGGTTGTTACGGCCACGAGTACCACTCGACATCCTGAGTAAAAGGAAGAATAATCATGAATAACACATCCATGGAAAGGATACAATGGATCGACATGTAATAATTCCAACGGAACAACAAGATACATGCCAAAATGTAGTGGAACAGAATGAATGAACATGAAGTGTATCATTTCATCAACATGGAGACAACATATTACAACATTTATTGAAACCGGTCGAAGTACAAACCATACATAGTGGCGGTACAAGCTCACAAGCTTAAGTACATACAACACTGAAAGAAAGTACGGTAGATACACATCACCGAAGTTCTGCTCCTATACATTATTTTTCTACAACTTCGGGTTTCGAGTACATGAAAGCAAACATTACTCTAGCTGGAACCGACAACGGTCTCAGTATCCTCCGAAGTCGAAAGGAAGTGGAACCGGAGCACCAGGGTAGCGACGAACAGACTCGTCCTGCGGTCCGTGGAGAGACTGTGGTACACCACGCACCATCCTAGGCCTCCTGAGGCGTCCACGAGGGGGAACATCACCTCCAACATCTGGAGACGCAACCGAGGAAGGCACAAGTACAGCTGGAAGCTCTATCTCAGAGGCCTGAACAATACCACTCTCAACGAATGGCCTCACTCTAGCCGTCACAGTCCTGAGACTAGCTGCAAGGGTGTTAACTAGTGCACTAAGCTCACGCTCGCGACGAGCATAAGCAGCAAGGAGATCAGCGGTGCACCTAAGTGTAAGATCTTCCTCCTGGGAGGAATCAGCAAAGGTGTGAGTGTAACACCCCTCAAGACTAGCATCAGAACCAGGGCAGTAACGGAAGGAGCTATGCTCGTGATCTCGATAGTGGTAACGAAGCTTATTAAGACAGTGCCGTGCAGCATCCTGCACAACCATCTCAATGGTGAAACCAATACCCTCAGCATAGTGCTCAGCAGGAAAGATGGTGCCATCTAGCTGTGGGAGACGGACACCACACAAGTACTGGGTCTGGTGGAAGTCACGGTACTCCTCATACACGGTGTACACAGGATACCAAGGGGCTCCTATGTTTGCACAGGCTGAGGCTAAGAGATGAGGAAAACCTGGAACTCCAAGGCATAGTGTATGTCGAACAACCTGACCAGAAGGCATCTGAAACCAAAGACATTTTCAAGATGTCAAAAGACATGAAGAAATGACTTGAATTTGGAACTATAACAACCTGAGACATAGTACTCGGAAGAAAAACACCCAGCGGTTTTACTCCTAACTTTTGAGACAACAACAAGAAAACAACACACAAAAACAAATGAGATACGATGACTCAGAGTTAGAGCGATACCAGGTAAGGAGCAAAAAGAATCCTAAGAGGGTTTTCATAACTCATTTTGTCTTTTCAAAAATAGTTTTCACAAGTTCTAGACTCAACATCGACCAACAGCAAGGGTTTCCTACAGGCAGTCCTGCTCTGATACCAAGACCTGTCGGACCCCGAGATATACAAACTGTCATGTGCTCCTAGCAGTGAACCCACAAGGGCTTCAGGGTTACCAGCCCCGGCCGCAACAAACAACGGCAGGCAGACCGGATTCATCGGCACGTAGTCCGGATCCCCGATCTACTACTCCTTGTGTCCATGCTAGTCATAACCAGATATGTATACCCAAGCGTCCATGAGTCGGATGAAACTGAAGGAACGGGACCAGAGTTATACAGAGATGCTATGTGTCCAGAAAATGCAACAACAATCGAGGGTTACTGGGGTTACCTCGCCCCAGGCCGGACATCTCCGGCAGGCGGGCTCGGACATGGATCATCGGCTCCACAACCCCTCGACTGCGACAACTATGCAGGCATAGCCAAAACTGTATAACAACGGGCTCGAGACCAACAATCGATCAAAGCAGTACTCTAGACATGAAAGTTGTATTAAACAAGGCATACTAGAGTAGCTTACACGCAGAGGTTACAGGACCAACATAGGTCAAGCAACCCAACATTACAACAAGGAGCGAAAGCAACACTAGTAGAGAAGTGCCTTTCTATGGAATCGATTCTGTGGCGCACCCCTATTCGGTGTGCCACAGAAATGTAATTCTGTGGCGCACGGGTGGGCATGCGCCACAGAAAACAGGAATTCTGTGGCGCACGGGACCGTGGTGCGCCACAGAAAACAGGAATTCTGTGGCGCACCGGATGGGGGTGCGCCACAGAAATGAGCTGGGGGCCCACACCAATAACTTTACACTCCCATTCTGTGGCGCATGGTGGTCAGTGCGCCACAGAAATATGACATTTCTGTGGCGCACCACTGCCACGTGCGCCACAGAATTCCCATCCGAAAAAATTCTGCCCTCACGCACCAACTCCACCCCCCCCCCCCCGGGAACGCCTTTTCTAGTTTTTGACGGAAGAGTTGGCGGTCTAAAAAGCATCAAAAAATAAATCCCTTATAGATGCACGGAGAGTTTAATGTCTACTTTTTTATCAAATTTTGAAATATGAATTTCGACTTTCTGAGCAAAAGTTTTATAAAAAAAGTAAAATGGGCATAACTTTTGCATACGATGTCGAAAAAAAATGATCAAGATATTAAAAAAAAACTAGAGAAAAAAAGAAACCCTCCGAAAAAATCGGCCTGTGAGCTTTTTTTAGAATCGCCAAATTCCAAAAGGAACAAAAGTTATGGCCGTTTTAAGATTTTGACTAGAAAATAAAAAAAAAAGAAAAAGAAATTCTGTGGCGCACCAAGGGGGGGTGCGCCACAGAATTGGGAGGCAGATTCGAAATCTGCCTCCTCCCCTCCTTTTCTTCACTTCTCCCCTCCACTTCTCCTCCCTCCACTTCTCATCTTCTACCTCTCCTCTCCTCCACTTCTCATCTTCTACCTCTCCTCTCCTCCACCTCTCCTCCTCCACCACCACCACCACCACCATCACCACCACCACCTCTCCTCCTTCTCCTCCTCCACCACCACCACCACTCCTCCTCCACCACCACCACCACCACTCCTCCTCCACCACCACCATACTCCTCCTCCACCACCACCACCACCTCCGGTGAGCTCCTCCTCCTCCTCCACCACCACCTCTCCTCCTCCTCTTTCTCCTCCTCCTCCACCACCACCTCTCCTCCTCCTCCTCCTCCTCTATCACCACCACCTCTCCTCCTCCTCCTCCTCCTCCTCCCCACCAACTCCGGTGACCCCCATCCTCCACCCACCAACTCCGGCGAGCATCCGACGAAATCCGGCGAAATTTTGAAATTTCGAAAATTTCCCGCGGCCAGATCTGGCCGCCTTTTTTTTTTGAAATTCAAAAAAAAATTCTGTGGCGCACCCCCCCTTGGTGCGCCACAGAATTGCAATTTTCTGTGGCGCACGGCTGAGGTGCGCCACAGAATTGACATTTCTGTGGCGCACGACTGAGGTGCACCACAGAAAAAATTCTGTGGCGCACCCCTCTGGCCCCTAGGTGCGCCACAGAATCCTAATTTGGTGCGCCACAGAAAGGCCTTTTCCTAGTAGTGCAAAGATGTTGCTATACAACAAGAGCAAAAGGACTAAGAGTCCGAAACATAAGCAACGCAGCCAAACCCATACTACAGATACCAGACTGTTGCCTGGGAACCCCTAACTACTCGTCGACGTCGAGGTAGAACCCCTCTTCAGCTGCATCGCCGAAGTCTGAAACAAAACAACAACGAAGCAAGGTTGAGTACAAAAGGTACTCAGCAAGACTTGGCTTTTAAGGTTCTTTGCATAAAGCCAACTTTGTTTACCGAAGTTGAGGAAGAAAAGCACGTGTAATAGAGCATTTCTAAAACAGAGGAGGAATCTACTCAACTAATGAGATCATTATGTTCTTTAGTCCACCAAGTACTTTCTCAACCCCAGACTACCTTATGCTACAAGAATCACCCCTCTCGACGTAGTCGAGGAGGCATCCTTCATTCATTGCCAACAAGTTTTAGTCATTCCGTTAGAGTTATCTATGACCCCGTGACTTTCACCAAGTTGTCCATAACCGTGGACACGGCTTTCCGAAAGATTTATCCCTGCAGGGTGGTACACTTTACCCACACGTATCGACCGACTCTTAATGCCACGCGGTAATGCTCCTCTCTAAGAGCGCGGCAGAGTGTGGTCGACCACGGCCTTTACCTTGCTTAACCCTTTCCATGAGTCAACCCAAACAGGGCCACCCCGTCAACAGGGAGTTGGCCACCTCCTGACGGCACCTGTTCTGTGAGTCGGGACAAGATCCGTGTACGTCCATCACTGGTCCCGGTCACGCCCTAGTTTTCTCCAAAACCTTTTATGACACACCCGCAAATGGAAAACTCAAACTATGTGACCCATGGAAGTGATCAAACAAGTTAGTTAGCCGAGCGCGGTCAGTTAGGCCCCGCGTGTGGTTGCACGCTCAGTCTTGGCTTCCGCGGCGAGACCTTAAATCCTAGGGTTGACGAGTACAGAACGAATAACCACTACCCAAGTGGCCTCCCGTGCTAGCCTTAGTCAGTTTCATATGCTCAGTACTCACAAATATAACAACATACAAGGTTATCGAAGTGATCCAAATCATCAACCGGATGAAGTAGATCAGAACACTAAGCATGGCTAAGCATAACACACAAGGCTCTACGATACTCAAACAGCCCTAGTCATACTAGGAGGGTAAACAGGTATGAAGGTGACATGTGAGGGGGAGGGTCATGCAGTGGATAGGTTAACTCTAACGGACTCAAAACCAAGTTGAATCGAATGCATGAGTAAGAGGTTGGAAGACTCAAAACATGGGGTAGCCATGAGGTGGTGCTTGCCTTGCTCGTTGAAAGTAGAGCTTGGGTTGTCGTAGAAAGCTGGGTCGACCTCCGGATCTCGATCTACCGATAGCGAGCAACAACGGAAAGAAGGCAAACAATCAATACTTGACGACAGTTCAATGCACAATATGTATGCATGAGTAAAACAATGCAATTGAAATGAAGCTTAAAGGAATAGAACAGGAAGCTAGGGTTTCGCACCGTGAATGACGAACACCGGAGGGGGAGAAAACCCTAAAGTGGAGATGTGACCAAGCTAAGATGCTCAAATGACTTTGTAAACCTCATAGTTGGATTGCATTTGTTTCACTGATCAAAATGGTATATTACACTTAATTTTCTATTTTTATTGAATAAAAACTATATTTTCAATATTTAATTGAATTAAATGTATGCTATAAAAGTGGCTTCATTTTACACTTGGTTAACATGTATGAAAATGGTATGGATAAATAGCTCTCATTTTTCTGAACACATACATATTTTTTTCATAATTTTTGGAGCTATAAAATGGAAGTTACTGAATTTACGAATATTAATTATTTTCTGGTTTTTCTATTTTCCTGCGGGCCCACTGCACAGTTCAAAAAGGACAGGGGATGCCACTTGGTGCGCCACGTGGGCAGGTGATGTCACAGTGACATCACCGTGACCTCACGATGGCCGGCCGGTGGCAGAGAGTGGACGCCGGCGACGATTCCGGCGAGCCCCGGGCGCACCGTCTGCGGCACTGCCTTCCTCTCGTCGAGAGGAACCCGTATAGGGTAGCCTCGCTTGCCGGAAGGCAACGGCGGCGAGCCGGCGTGGAGAAGCGGCGGCGGACGGCCTCAGCTCCGGCGAACTCGTCGAATCCGAGCCGGAGGGGCTCGACGGAGGGGTTGGGGAGGGGCAGAAGCTCACCGGGAGCACGAGGAGGAGCTCGGCGGGTCCGGAGGTGGCCAGAGATGGCGGCGCGGTGGAGGTCTTCCGGCGGCCGGAGAGGAAGAAGGAGGCGGCGATTCGCGCGCGCTAGACCATCCCGGCGGCCGTGCCTGCTCGAGGTGAAGGAGGAGAGCGGCGCGGTTCCGATGAGCCCAACGGGAAGGGCGGGGAGAGAGCGGAGCGGCGGCGGTGGCGGATCGACGGCGGCGGCGGTTTCGGTGAGGGGGAGAGGGAGACAGAGGGGGAAAGGTTCGATGGGGGGGAAGTTCTGCGAGCAACGCTCGATCTGGACGACTCCCTTGAGGGGCTCCGGGCCTCCACGTCGCAAAGGATGAAAGCAGGAGGTGGCGCGGCGGCGGTTGCCCTCCTGTCGCCGGACAGGAGGAAGACGACAGGGACTTTTCAAGTAAACCCCCTGGGAAAAGTGAAGGATTTACAAAGAAGTCTCTGGGAAATTTAAAACAGAACCAAAACTGAATTTTGAGGGCCTTTTTGTGAGGCAAAAATTGCACAAAAATAGTCGTTGGAAAGCTCTTCAAATTTGCCATCTTTCTAGCACAAGGTTGGATCATTTTGAAAAACTTTGCAGAACAACTTTGTTTGAAACCAGTTTAAGTGATTTTCTGGTAATTCTCTGATTAAATTTTAAAAGCAAAATTTTGGTTCATTTTTCATGCATGCATGCCATGTACTCAACACCTCTCTTTATTACACACAAAAGTAGGGCTGTTACAAGAAGTATACTCCGTGGATTTCATCCTCATGATGCAAGCAACTTGACTCCAAGAGAAGACGTTGAATTTCAACTCAACAAGACCGCTCTTGTCACTATCCAAAAGGCTCTCCCAAGAGAACATATTGAACACATCCGCGGTGTCAAGACCGCCAAGGAGGCTTGGGATAAACTTGACACCTTGTTCCAAGGCAATGCTAGCATCCGATCATCCAACTATGATGTTGCTCTTGACAAGTCAGAGAATTTCGTTATGCTTGAAGATGAAAGTCCCGAGGAGCTATATAGAAGAGTTGTCACCCTTGGCAATTAATTGAGGCACTTTGGAAAAGAGGAAATCTCCGATGAGTGGATCAAGAGGAAGTTTGTCAAGGCCATAACTCCTTTCGAGAAGAACCTATCCACTAGAATTCGAACAAGATCGGACTACAACTCCCTCAACTCCATTGGTGTCTTAGTGAGTTCATAGCCATATCCCTATCTCACAAGAGCGCGGATGATGCTCTCGCTCGCTCAAGAGGAGTTGGAAAGTCTCCAAACCTCGCCTTGAAGTCTAAGGCGGTTGCTCCGATAGAAGAAGTGGACGAGGATGATGAGGACTATGAAGACACATACAAGGGTGCTCATAAGTGCATCGCTCTTGCCATGCATGGTTATTGGAAGAGATGGGAGGCTTACAAGACCGGTGCTCCTAGACCTTCAAGAAACAAGATCTACAAGAAGGGGGAGCGGACAAGGACATGCTTCAATTGTGGAAGTGCAAATCACTTCGTCAAGGAGTGTCCGTTTGATCCAAGATAAGAGAATCAAGGTAGGCTTATTCGCAAGGACAAGAACAAAGCTCCACAAAACAAGAATCCTTCTAGAAGAGTCCCAAGGGCTCTATATGTTCAATAAGGCCCCACACTAGAAACATACTACTCCGGAGATGAAGGAGAAGATGAAGTAGTAGGTGTTTCCCATGTCACCATAGATACGGCTTCCTCTTCATCGGTCTCTCTATTTGAATCCCCCAATGAGAAGGCATTGATCCGACCTACATGTCTCGTGGAAAAAGCCACCGCGGTAATATCTTCCACCTCCAAGTCTATTGCTACTAGTTCTCCCTCATTATTGTATTGTGTTGAAAACATTGTTGATGGTGAGGAGGCCAAGAATCTAGGCTCTTGGTTATGTAGTCTTGAAGGTGAAACCAAAGAAAAGGTAAAGGCCCTTTTGAGGCAACTTGATGATGCTAACTCTCTCATAGATGAGAAGGAGGAAATCATCATGACTTTGGAAAGCCATGGTGGTGGCCATGAGAACAATGACAATGAGCTTGTAGAAGCTCTTGAGAAAGAGAAACCCATGAGGGCCTCTATTGAAGAGAGACTATCTAGTCTAGAGGAGACTTATGCCATTAGTGTTTCCAAACTTAGGAAATACAATGAAAAATATCTTGCTTTACTTAAAATCTTTGAAGAAGAAGAGTTGAAGCTAGGAATAGCTCATGAGGAACTTGTTGAGCATCATGAAAAACTAGAAAAGGAGTTCACGTCTCTTAAAGAAATTCATGAAAAACTCACCAAGTCTCAAAATAAACTTCTAGCTCAACAATCTAATAAGCAAGTGATATCTTCTTCTAATAGCATTGCTATCATGACTACCTCTTGCACTACGACTAACATTGTAGGAAAAGAGAAAATTCTCAATGACGCCATAAGCTCTGAAGGAGATAAGAAAGGGAAGCAAGGACTTGGCTTTGTTGCCAAGTCGAAGAAGAAATCCAAGAATGTCACCTCCTCCTCTAAAAATGTTGTCTTTGTGAAAGAGGGAGAGGTGACCAAGGAGAAGGAGACCAACGCCATTGTGGGTGGTGATATCTCTAGGGGGAGCATCACTCACAATGATTTCGCCGGAAAATATAACCCATCTTATGTCCTCATGAAATCTAGAGATGGTCATGTTTATGCTAACTACGTTGGTACTTCTTATGGTGATGATTATCATTGAAGTATTTGGGTTCCTAAGACCCTTGTTACTAACAAAAGAGGACCCATTGAAGGATGGGTACCTAAATCAAGAAATTGATCTCTTGTAGGGAAATGCTTCTGGGTCGAGTAGATGGACGGTGGATAGTGGTGCAGCCCAACACATGACCGGAAGAAATGACGCAATGAGTAATACTGAACCTCCATTATCTCATCTCAATTGCGTCACGATTGGTGAAAACTCCGAGCTTAAGGTATTGGGATGAGGCAAGGTGGCTATCTCAAATGATTTATCAATTGAGAATGTTGTCCTTATTGAGTCCCTTGGTTATAACTTGATGTTCGTTCTTCAACTTGCAAATTGTGGCTTTACCTCTTTCTTTAATAAAGAGAATGTGATTGTCACTTGGGAAACAACTCTTAAAGTAGCCTTTGTTGGGTTTGTCGAGAACGGAATGTATGTAGTGGACTTCTCTAAAGGAGACACGTGTGCCGCGACATGCCTAATGGCTAAAGTTATGTGGGTTGGCTTTGGCATCGCCGGTTAGCCCACACCAATATGAGGATGTTGCATGACCTTCAAAGTGGCAATCATGTTCTAGGACTAACCAAGGCTAAGTTTTCTAAAGATCGTGTGTGTAGCTCTTGTGCCTTTGGGAAGCAACATGGAGAACTTCACCCAACCAAGACCAATATCTCCACCACAAGAATTCTTGAGCTCATTCACTTAGATCTCTTTGGTACACTATCTTATGATAGTCTCGGAGGAAAGATGTATTGCTTGGTGATAGTGGATGATTATTCAAGATATTGTTGGGTGTATTTCTTCAAGAGGAAAAGTGAAACTCAAAATAGAGTCATCGAGTTCATCACTCTAGTGGAGCGCCAACATAATGCTTCCATATTAGCCATCCGGAGTGATAATAGCTCGGAGTTCAAGAACTATACCGTTGAGGGGTTTCTTAGTGAAGAGGGAATTTCTCATCAATATTCCACTCCTTATACTCCTCAACAAAATGGTGTTGAGGAGAGAAAGAACCGGACTTTGATGGATGCGGCTAGGATCATGATTGCGGAGTTCTCTTCTCCCTATAACTTTTGGGCCGAAGCCGTCTCCACCGCGTGTCATGCTACCAACCGTTTATATCTTCGCAAGATCTTGAACAAGACTCCCTATGAGATTCTCACGAGCAAGAAACCAGATGTATCTTACTTCAAGGTCTTCGGTTGCAAGTGCTTCATTCGCAAGAAAGGTAAACGTTTGTCAAAATTTGAGACCAAATCTTACGAGGGTATCTTTGTTGGCTATGCCACAAACGCTCACGCCTATAGAGTCTACAACAAGTCCACCAGACAAGTTGAAGAAGCTATAGACGTGGTGTTTGATGAGGATAATGGCTCCCAAGGTGGGGGCGTATAGATCATGGTGTTGTAGGAGATGCAATTCCTCCCATCGTCATAAGAAGAAACGGGATTGGTGAAATAATCCCCATTGATGGTTACCGGATGACAGAGGGAGAAGGACTCTGCCCCACTCAAGTGGAGCCATTGACTACACACATTGATGCACAAGCTACTCAACAAGATGCACCAAGCCCTCAAGCTAATGATCAAGGTCAAACGAGTAATCAAGGCCAAGGTAATGATCAAGGTCAAACAAGTGATCAAGGCCAAGCTACTCTTCCTAATCATGATCAAAGTCTCTTCATTGTTGATAGAGCTCAACCTAGTGGTGATCCTTCACCCATTGTTGATCAAGGGAGAGATGAAGATGGAAAAGACTCCGATGAAGAAGGAGATTCTCAAGCTATATCCAAGGAATATTTGGATGAGATGCTAGCTCGTAGAGCAAATAGAAGGCTAGAGAATCTTGAACGAGCGGGCCACACGGAGGACAAGATACTTGGGAAAGTTCGTGGAAGGGTTGTCCCTAGAAGGCAATTGTAGGATTTTAGCAAGGCTCATGCTTTTGCCTCTTTGATTGAACCCGAGAAGGTCTATGAAGCTCTCGAAGATCAAGATTGGCTTGAAGCCATGCATGATTAACTCAATAACTTTGAGCGCAACAAAGTGTGGAAGTTAGTGCCAAGACCTAAGGATTGCAAGAATGTTATTGGCACCAAATGGGTGTTCAATAACAAGCAAGACAAAGATGGTATTGTCATTCGAAACAAGACAACATTGGTGGCTCAAGGGTTTTCTCCAGTCGAAGGTGTTGATTTTGGTGAAACCTTTGCCCCCGTAGCTCGTCTTGAATCCATTCGCATCTTACTTGCTTATGCATCTCATCATAATTTCAAGTTACAACAAATGGATGTTAAGAGTGCTTTCCTAAATGGTCCCATTAATGAGTTAGTATATGTCAAGCAACCTCCGGGTTTCGAGGATCCCAACCACCCCGATCATGTCTATTGTAACACCTGGGGTGTTACCTTTCGTAGAAAGTGTTTGTTTCCTTTTGCTTTGCATCACATGCATCCCATGAGCATTGCATTCTGTTTTTCAAAACAAATCAAAATTCAAAACAATTTAAACTTTCACCCCCTGCTCAAAATTTCCAATTTCAAAATTTCAAACTAAACCACTCAATTGTTTTTCACTGGTTGAATCTTGTTTTAATCAACTTGCCTGTTACCAAAATTTTTCCCCTTTTGTTAAAAACCCTAATGGCAATTCAAAATTTCAAAGCAACTCAAACCTACTTATCATTTTTCAGTATGGGTTCACAAGTTAAACAAAAATCTTTGCAAACAAAGTAAAGTAAATAATGCTTGCAATTTCTTGAGCTTATTAAATAGAATTTATTTATTTCCAAAAATTCCCAAAACAAACCTTATTTGAAAATTCAACTAACCACTTTAAAATTCCAACTAATAATTCCAAGTTTGAGAATAATGCTAACATTGCTTCCATTTTTTCTTTTTTGAAAGTAATAAAAATATTTAATGAACTAAACCCCCCCAAATTCCATTCCTTTTCCCTCTTTCATTCCTTTACAAAAAAAATCAACTAATAGAAAAAATAAAAATAAAAGCCAAGGAGAAGTGCCAGCCCACCCCATCCTCTCCTTTTTCTTCCCCCTAAGCCCACTTTTCTTTCTAGCCCAATACCCCTTTTCTATTCTGTCGTCTACCTCCTACCTGTCGTCAGCTGTACGACCACCACAGAACCCTCCGATCACCTCCTCCCCCCTCCGGATGCTTGCCGTACCATGGCTTCCCCCTCCTTAAGTATCCCCTTCCCCCCTCTGCTCTCAGAAACCCTAGCGCCCCTCCTTCCATCGCCGCCATCCTCCATCCCCTCTCTGCTGGTCCTCTGTTCCTCTGAACCCGCAACCACCGTGAACCACCACCTCCTCCCCTCACCGCCGGTAGCCCTGGGCACCTCGAGGAGCAACCGGCGATGGGAATGGAACCGCGGCAGTCTCTGGAGTCTCCCCGTCCCCTCGTCGCTTGCCGGGAGGGACCACGGAGCCCGCGCCGTCGCCGGCAACTCCCTCCGTTTCTGCCTCGACGACTGAACGGCGACAACGAGCAGCAGGTGCGCTCCGCCTCCTTTCCTCCTTACGATCTCTCTCTGTCCGCCTACACACGCCCCACACTCGGGCAACCGCAAGGACCAGCACGCCCAGCGCGCGACAGCAGCCGGCCACCGCTGCAGAGTTCGTCGACGTTGTGCTTTTCTGCTGGAGCTGTATCTGAATTTTATTCAGGTTCAATGTCTAACACTAGCTGAACCACAAAAGTCCAACTCCTCCGTATCTGAACACAACAGCGAGCCACACTGCATTGGTTCAGTTCCGTGCGTGCAGCGAGGCAACCAGGGTTCGATCCCTGGGGACGCCCCCCACCTTTTTCACATTTTCCTTCCGCGCTGACCACTGGGCCCCACACGTCATACACACTCCTGCCACGCGCGCGTACAGTGGACACGCTGGCCCCGTGGCCCACCGTGCAGTGGCTGTGGCTAGCTGCTGCACGGTGCAAAAACATTTAATACGTTTCTGTTTTATTCTAAATGAATTTAAATTGCAGAAATAATCCCTAAAACTACACCTTTAATAACTTTTAATCCATAAATCTAATAAATAAAAGTTGTATATGTTTTCTGTTCCAAATTTAATAATCTTTCCAAATATTCCATTTGTGTACTGTTTTGACAATTCCAAATGCATTTAAAATTCAAACTTGAATAATTCAAATGCAAATTTCTAAAATCAATAACTAATTCATTATTAATCCAATAAATGCAAATAAAATATGTTTTCCATACCTTTTCACCTCACCTTTTCAAATATAATTTTTGTTTCCTGGTTTGAATAATTTAAATTGCCTAAATAATTTAGTACTTGTTTAGTTCATCTAAATTTGATAAAATCATAACTTGCTCAATATAAAATAATTTTGAACATGCAAAATATGTTTTCAAACCATCAAAGTGTGAACTTTTCAAATGTGAGTTTGAAATTATGTTTTGAACAACTAAAACTTCGATTAAATTCAAACTTGTTTCAAATCCATTTAAAACTTGTTTAATATTGTTTAATTCATAATTAAATTACCCTAATTCCAATTTCAATATTTGAAACATGTAAGCCACCTAAAATTTTGTGTTCTAATCAAATATGAACTTTGTTATCTGTTTTGAACAATTTAACTTGCTGAAAACAACAATTGCTTGTGTGACATGTTTAAGTAACCAAACTTTCCACACTTAACCAATAATTTCCAAACCTGTTAAACCTTATTTCAACTGGTTCTATTGTTGTTATTTTGTTGGTTTCCTCATCCATGCATCATGCTAATCCACCTTCACCTGTTGATTAGTTGGAAAACAAATCATCCAACCATAATTCCTGGGTTTTCATATGCAACCCAAATTGCATATGGGTCCATTTAAATCTGTTTATCATGTCAACTAGTTTATTTCTATGCATCCATTGAATTGTCATGCATCCATATCTAGATCATGCTGGATCTTTTGCTGTAGTAGTAATTGTTGCATCCGGTGTTTGTTCGAGGTTCATTGCTTTCTTCCCGGATAGGACGTTGAGATGATGTGAGCAATGACAAGTTCTGCTACCTTGCGGGATCTCAGGCAAGTATACTCACTTGCTGCCATATGGCTGCCTTTCATCACTTGTTACCGATATTTTCCGTTGTTCTGTTCTGCTAGCCTTAGTAGTAGTTGTTTCTGTTACGAACCTATCACATGAATCCTTTAACCCTGATATTGCCTCACCTCCACACCTATAACCATTGCTTGTGCCCGTGTCGTACTAGCATGCTTAGGTTGTTTTGCTCGAGTCTGTTACCCGTTACTTTCTGTTACTATTTCTATTATGTTCTGGGGGCTCGATGTTTAATCAATCAATCAATCATGCTACTGTTATTGTTAAATAATAATTTGACGATAAGGCACCGGCAGGAGGCCCTTTGTGGTTTTGAGGCCTGCTAGTGTCGACCCTAATAGGAAAAGGGTCTTGTCTACTGATCCATGATGAGCACACTACCCGCATGTGGGAAGCGAGTATGGGCGCCCCCTCAATTTGACTCGATTCGCATCTCGTCCAAATCGCCTCATTTAGTTCGGGTTTTCCATTTGCTGCATGCATGATCTTGCGAGCCCTTGGATCCCGGGTGGAACTTTCGTAGTCGGCATATAGGGGGACACGGTCTTAGAGTGCTATGAGGGTCCCTTTTCTTCGGGGCTCGATTAGCCGTGCGCCCAAGGTTCTTTGGGCTTGATGCGAAGAAGAGTTGAGTTGTGTAGAGTACCTCGCTTGGTGGGTTAGCTCCCCATCTGGCGGGTTATTCTTGCGTGTACGGCCAAATTGGTGCAACCCTGCAGGGATAATCTTCTCGAGAACCCGTGTTTTCCGCGGTTATGGATTACTTGGTGAAAGTACTGGCTAACAAGTACTCAGGACAACTTAAACCTAATGATTAACAATCTTTCACCCCATGATTAACTACTTGACTAGTAATAGGCTTATTGACACAATAATCTGAACCATCATTAATCCAACTGTGTGAGTTATCCTCGGATTGCTTCTTCGGATAAGGGGCGAGATCCAGGATGGGTTTGTTTGAAGTTATCTTTCAGTTGGTTACAATACTCGATCTTATCTTCTTTCTGTTAGCCGGAAGTTGTAGTATCTCTCTGTAGTTGGTTAGTGCAGCCTGCTGTCGCTTATTTGCAATAACCCCTTCCTTCCCGTTGATCCCAAAGTATTTGTATCTTGTGATGACTGGCTACGCCGGTATCTTGTGAGTATGGGTTTGATCCCCCTTGCCAGTACTTAACCGTACTGACCCACGAATCTTTTTCGTGGCTGCATATTCAATATTGCAGTGAACAGGTTTGAAGTCTGACGACGTTAGCTTGGGAATCCCTCCGGCTTGGCCTGGGCAGGGATTGGACGCTCTCCGTTATCTTCAGGACTCTTAGTCCAATTTGTATCTTGTCCGTAGACGGACGATGTGTTGTTTCTTCCGCTGTTATTTGGATCTTTGTATTGTATCAGTTGTATCCCTGGCTCGTCTGAGTCATCTTGTATCTATCTGTTTCTGTTGTAATTGTGGAATATTCGTGAACTATTGTAATGTTATCACAAGTGGCAACCTGGAATCGGTTATTATGTGGATTTTGGCGGGAATGCTGAAATCTGCATAGTGCCCGATCTCGGGGCGTCACATCTATAAACTCGATAAGGCACTCTATGGACTTAAGCAAGCTCCACGTGCGTATTACGAGCACCTTAAAGAGGTTCTAGTGGATCGTGGGTTTAATGTTGGTTTAATCGATCCCAACCTCTTTACCAAGACGGTTGGAGGTGACTTTTTCATATGCCAACTCTATGTCGATGATATCATTTTTGGGTCTACTAACACTTTGTTCAATGAAGAGTTTTGCAAGCTCATGACCGATAAGTTTGAGATGTCTATGATGGGAGAATTGGAGTACTTCCTTGGCTTTGAAGTACATCAATATCATGAAGGAACTTTTATCAAACAAGCCAAATACACTCAATACATGCTCAAGAGATTCAATATGCATGATGCCAAGCCTATGAAGACTCCCATGTCCACAACCTTTGACTTGAAACCCGACCCCAACGCTAAAGAGGTAGATAAAAAGGTATACCGCTCCATGATTGGCTCTTTACTTTACCTTTCTGCATCTAGATCGGATATCATGTATAGCATAGGTAAATGTGCAAGGTTTCAAGCCTCTTCGAGGCAATGTCATGTGGAAGCGGCTAAACGAATCTTTCGATATCTAGTTCATACCCCAAATTTTGGTCTTTGGTATCCCAAGGGTTCAAGTTTTCAGCTCATCGGGTATTCGGATGCGGATTATGCGGGAGAGAAGACGGATATGAAGTCCACATCCGGGGGTTGCCAATTCCTTGGTCGCTCCTTAGTGTGTTGGTCTTCAAAGAAGCAAAACTGCATTGCTCTCTCCACCACCTGTCGTAGGGTGGTGAAGACAGATGCCATGGGATGGCTAAAGAGTTGGGGCCGATGGACGCTGTAGGTATCCCGGGAGGGATTGCACGTCGAGTAGACGCGCACAAAGCACTGCAAACACCTCGATCTATCCAGGTTCGGGGCCCTCGTGTGGAGGTAACACTCCTACACCTGCCTATCTCTCTGTATATGTGATGTCCGAGTAGCCACAGTACAAATCAGGCTCTCAGCCGAGTAGCCACTCGCTTGCTCTCTTTTCCTCTAGCGCTAGCTCTTGCAATAAAATTCTCTCAGGGGCAACGTCCCTCGCGCAGGAGGGGGTTGGCACCTTATATACTGGTACCCAGCCGAGTAAACAATGATTAAAAGGTACACAATGGGACGTCTCTACTGTGACACAGAGCACGCCTCCGTGTTCCTGCTGACGCCATGGCGAGAAGTCACCGCGCCGTCCGGCTGACAGGACTTGTCCACCCTGTCAGTCTCACAGAGTAGGCTCCCGACACGTCTTGTCCCCCTGTCAGTGACAAGACATGAAAGGTGCCTACCCTCACTGTGCCCACGCCGTAACGCGGATAATCATGCGTCTTGTAAGTTGAACCGCATGCCTGTACGGCTGCGGGATACGCAGGATCTCGTCAGAACGGCTCCATTAACTTCTTGCCCGAGTAGGATTGCAAACCCTCTACTCGGACCACTTGTTCTCTACTCGGACGCTTATGATCTTCCTGAGTATCTTCTCCTGGCCTTCATTAGTTATCACCAAGTAGAGTCTACCGGGTACTAGATACCCGAGTAGCCGCCTACTCGGCCAACAATACTTTGACCTCTGTTTTACCACCTGCCTTACCCCTACTCGAGGGTAGCCCCCCCGACATTAGTCCCCGAAGCTGGTAGAGTCCAGCGAACTTGTTCGTTGGGCCCTGCCAGCTTAAACCAATTTGCCTTTGTGAAGGAGTGAGGCCGAGTTGCTCCTCAACTCGGACCCATAACTCCTACTCGAACTTCTCCAACTGTGGTTATTGGAGAATTCCTCTTGGAGCCGAGTAGAGCACACTCTGCATAGTGCTTCCGAGTACTTTACACTTAGCAAAATTTTCAACACGATCCCGCTCGATCCAGATCAAATCCATCTTCTCGTGTCCATGTGGGGCACGTGTCACGCATCCACGCCCCCGACGCCTCGGTACTAGTGCTACAACATGCCACGCGCCTGTCACTGCACCCGGGGCCCACAGCCCGTTAGGTCACTTGATGCCGATGCCACCACTGCACCACCTCCCAAGAAGAAGAAGGCCCCACCCCGAGAACTCGTGGAGCTCTCGGATGACGAGGGGAACCAGGAACTGGAGGGTAGGACGCAAGCGTCCTCCCCAGTTACAGAAGAGCAAGA
Organism: Alopecurus myosuroides; assembly: GCA_028641055.1. Classification (NCBI taxonomy): domain Eukaryota; kingdom Viridiplantae; phylum Streptophyta; class Magnoliopsida; order Poales; family Poaceae; genus Alopecurus; species Alopecurus myosuroides. The sequence goes on along the minus strand of CM054057.1, from coordinate 164,864,466 downwards.
CCCTGGCGCCGAGAACACTGGCGCCGGGAATGAGACTGAACGCGCCTCCGAGCAGCCGCAGCCCAATGCGCAGTCGGCTGCCCAGGATGCCACCACCAATGAGAAAATGCCAACTCCTCCAGCTACATCAGCTGAGGAGAACACTGAGCGCGCTGCCGAGCAGCGGCAAGAGGACACTGCCCTGGAGCGGCCAGATCCTGCTGCTGAGCGGCAGCCTGAAGACACTGCTGCAGAGCAGCGCGACCCCGCTGCCGAGCAGCGGGTAGAAGAACCTGCGGCGGAGCCGCCCCGCCAAGACACAGTGCAGCCGGATGCTGCACCAACTAGCCGGCCACCTGCAGCGCCACTCAGCAGGTGACTCCACCAGCCAGCCAAGTACCACCACCTTCTCAGCAAGTACCTCCGCCAGCCCGCCAACTACCTCCACCTTCTCAGCCAACACCCACACCCAGCTCCAAGAAGCCCGCCAATACGGCTGCGGTGCCAACTCGGCAACAGCCAAAGCGTGGCGCTGCGCAAGCTGGGCAGCAGCTGCTGCTCTTCAAGCCATCCGGACCTCAGCCTTCTGGACCCTCGCAGCCGGGCGCCCCGCAAGACGGACAGGCTGGGCAGCCGGCCCAGAACACCAAGTGGGCCCTGAACCAGAATAAGAAACCTCCCAACCCGAACGTCAAGCTGGTCCCAGCCAATGTCACCTTTGGTCCTGAAGAGGAGCATGATGCCGGCGCAAGTGCCAGCGAGAAGGAGACAGAGCCCACGCTTCCTGAGTACTGGAAGCAGCTGCAGGAGCGCCACAAGATCCATATGTCAAAGGAGGCCGAACGGATAGCCGCTCTCAAAGAGCGAAGGGCCATGACCCGCTCCAAGTCAAAGGGAAAGAAGGACTCCCTAATCATCAAAGAGTTTTCCTCCCGCGACAGGATACCGAGGAGCTTCCTGAAGAGGGCATTGCTGCTATCCTGGACCGGGTAGGCCACATAGAGAAGGTTTGGGATAGCAAGGTACTCGGCCATGCCTCCTGGGATGGTGTTGAGTTGGGCAAACTCGACAACTACTGGCTGGAGTGGAACAAGGCCGACATCGGTCATGTTGGCATGGCTGTGGCTGGTCCTTGTAGCACACTGGCCAGCAAGCTGTTCGTCTTGCGCAAATCCGTTGAGGATATCGAGCAAAGCTACGTGGTAAGTGTTTTCTTCTTTCTGAAGTTTCCGAGTTGCCAGTTTCTTTTTCTCCTTTCTTCTCTTAGCCACTACCCCAGTCCCCGAGATTCGGGCCGAGTAGGTGAGGCTCAACCGAGTTGATATTTAATCGGGCCAAATCTTCCAAAAACTCATACACTTTCCTTCTTCTATGCAGGATAGCGTCTAGGAAAGGAAAAAAAAATCCGCCAGCTTCTCTGGTCTCACCGCCAAATCAGAGACCGGAACCGTGTTCTGGAATCCGACAAGAGCGATAAGGACGCTTTAGAGAAGAATGCCCTGGACAACTCCCTCAAGCATTCTGCTATTGAAAGTAAGCCTTTAGCATTTCGGTTCGTGCGTTTTGTGCTTACGCCCGTTTTTTGCTTTTTGCTCAACTGTTGTCTTCTCTGTAGGCGCGCTCAAGGCCCTGGTGGAGAATCACCAGGACTATGAAGTTATGTCTGCCTCAACGCAGAGTAAAATCTCTTCTCTGGAAGGTGAGCAATCTTCTTTCTTATCTGCATTCACTTTTTCTCACTTGGCTACTCTGCTAACAGCACTGTGCTACCCGCAGAAGAATACGAGAACTTCCAGGAGCAGCATCTGCAATGCCTCACTCCTGCTGAAGCACATCAGCAAGTTCGGGTCTGAGAGGCCGAACTGCAGAAGGAGCGCGAGGCCGATAAGGCAGAGTTCGAGAAGATGCAGGTTGAGCTCAGAGAAGCGCTCAAGACTGCCATTGATGTTGTGACCGAGAAGAAGGAGATGGAGAAGAAAGCCGCTGCCGAGAAGCAGGAACTCCAGAAGGAGATTCAATCTCTCCGAGAAAGGAACCAGACTCTGGAGGGGATTGTCAATGACTCACGTCGTATCCAAGACAAGAACCTCCGAGAAGCGGAATATTGGAGAACCAAGTTGGGAGCCATTGTCCTGGAGTTAGCATGTGAGTTGCCGCTACTCTTCACTCTACCTAGCCTTTATTATTCTGTCTCTTTCTTCTTAGTTTCTTTTCTTTTTAGTTTTCCTTCTCTGATTTGAACCATTGTTTCCCGATCCAGATATCTTCCCGGATCTTAGTGCTGCTGCTGAGACCGCCGTGGAGAAGGCGAGAAGGACCAGAGCAGCATCCGGGTTGAACGTTGACGACAACTCCAGCATGGAGGATCATCTCGTCAGCCTCAAGACCCGAGTGCAATCTCTGAAGGGTCTGGGCACCACCATGGTGTCCACGGCAATCAATCTGCACAAGCTGTTCTCGCCAGAGCGCCAGATTCCTGACACCATCACCGAGATGGCGGCCAACTTGGACCACGTCAAGGAGGAATTGAAGAAGTGGCGGGCTTCCGCAGCTCGGGCAGGAGCTGACGAAACTCTTCATTTTCTCTTATCCTGGTATGAGAACCTCGATCTTGACAGGATCCGCTCCCGCCGGAATGGCTCAAAATGGACCAAGGATCCGGATTGCGTTCTGCGCCAGAAAGAGATTGCCTACGAGCTGGCTTCCTGGGCGGAAACGAACAAGTACCTTGACGGCCCCACCGAGCCAGATAAAGATGTCGAGGAAGAGGAAGACGAGGGTGAGGCCGAGTTTGAGGAGGATGCCGGTGAAGACCGCAGCCAAGGTACAGAAGCAGAAGATCATGAAGAATCTGAGCACTAGTCAGCGGAAGACGCAGAGGCCGAGCAGCGCGCCAACGCTGAGGGGATCGGGTTGGAGACCGGCTCGAAGGCCCGAGTAGAGCCGCAGTCCGCAGCTCATGAGGAGGTTTTCGCCACCAAGATGGTGATTGAAGAACCTGCTCCCGAGCTGAGCTCAAGCGAAGCCGCTACCGAGAATGCCGCCTCTGGCATCTACCCGCTTCCCGGCTCCTCCAATGTTGCTCCCGAGCCAGGATCTGCTACTCCAACTTCTTCCGCGCCGGAAACTGCTTCGACAACTCCCACACCTGATCCAGTGGAGCCTACCCATCCTGCGACGGACAACACTTCCTCGACTGTCGTTTAAGTCTTGCACGCTTATCTCTGAATAACCTTATTAGATCCCCGGGATGCCGGGTGCATATGTAACAAATACATTTATGTTTCTCCTTGCTACTCAGTTTTATTTGGTTAACCCTTAGCAAGACTGGCTTAATTCCGGGTTGCGTTTTAATGCAAGTCCCCGAGTTGCATTTTTCATTCACTTAGTCTATTCGTCTTTGCTCTTACCTGCCACTTGTGGCTTTTTTGGTAGTCGAGTCACAAGATTTCCTAAACCAAGTTTCAGATACTTAGCCACTTAGAAAGTTGCATGATAACGCTGCCCACAACTTAGCCGGAAAGAGACAACAGAGAAGTAAATAACACCCTACTCGGTTGCTACACTCCTCTTTTCCTTAGCAATTTTTCGTGTGTTTATTGACCTTTGGCTTGTTCTCTTGCTTGCCATGATGCCGGGTTGCGGACAGCAGCAGAGTCGAAGAGTTGGCCCTTGGGTTTAAACACATTACTAGATATGCATATGAAATTATAAGTAAACCAACCGAGTAGACAAAGTAAAGCAGAGTAAAATGACACAGAGCAAATTTGGACAAGGGAGTCCCCGAGTTTGAATTCGAAGTACCGACTAGAATTTTAACTCGGTTGAGGAAATACATACAATGTTTGCTCACGAATGAAAACGGCGGAGTAGAGCTACATTCTAGGGACGCTTGGATTCCTCTCCTTCTCTATCCGGTCTGTTCTTCTGTGGAGCCCGTGCGTCAACTAGATAGTAGGCATCATTGTGCAGAGCCTTGCTCACGATAAAGGGCCCTTCCCACGGAGGGGATAGCTTATGCACCCCGGCTGTGCGCTGCACAAGCCTAAGGACCATGTCTCCTTCTCGGAAAACCCTTGGGTTTACTTTCCGGCTATGATAGCGCCTCAGACTCTGCTGATATATGGCTGAACGTGACAGAGTTAACTCTATTGCTTCTTCTAGCAGGTCAACGTCGTTTTCTCGGGCTTCTCTTGCCTCTTTTTTAGTATAGAGTGCTACTCTGGGTGAGTCATGCTCTAGGTCAGTGGGCAACACGGCCTCAACTCCATATACCAGGAAGAATGGTGTGTATCCGGTTGATCGGTTAGGGGTAGTCCTTAGACTCCACTACACCGCCGGCAACTCGTCCAGCCAACAACTAGGGGTTCGCTGTAATGGCTCAATTAGCCTTGGCTTTATCCCAGATAGTACCATGCCATTTGCTCTTTCAACTTGCCCATTGGAGGCTGGATGCGCAACTGATGCAACATCTAGTCGGATGCGCTTCTCCTTGCAGAATCTTGCAAAGGCTCCCTCGGCAAAGTTTGTGCCATTATCAGTGATGATGATGTGCGGATAGTCGTATCTCAAAATAACATCCTTGAGAAAACTCACAGCTGTAACCCCATCACGCTCCCGAATAGGCTTGACCTCAATCCACTTCGTAAACTTGTCAACCATGACCAAGATGTGAGTCATGTTGCCTCTAGCAGGTTTGAAAGGGCCTACCATGTCCAAGCACCAAACTGCAAACGGCCAAGTAATGGGAATGGTCTTCAACTCGGATGCTGGCATATGAATCTTTCTTGCAAACCACTGGCATCCATTGCACTTTCTCACTATGTCTTTCAGCTTGTCTCAAGGCAGTGAGCCAAAAGAATCCATGCCGAAAAGCCTTGTTGACCAGAGACTGAGAAGAGGCATGATGCCCGCATTCTCCTTGATGTATCTCTCTGAGAATCTCTTCTCCTTCCTCTGGCTCAACACAGCGTTGCAGCACGCCAGTAGGGCTCCTTCTGTGTAGCTCCTTGTTGATGATGGTATAGCCCTTGGATCTTCTCTGTATTTGCCGGGCTATGACCTCGTCACTTGGCAAAGTGCCATCCCTCAGGAAAGACAAGATGGGCACAGCCCAACCCGGTGTGGTCCGAACAGGGAACACCGGTTCATCTATCTCCATTGGATCCGCCACCATTACTTGCTCCGAGTTGAGGACGAGTCCCCGAGTACTCGGAAATGACCCCCTCGATGAATGCGACGGTCCCCGAGTTAGGAGGGGCAGGCCCCGGGTTGCAGGCGCCAGTCCCCGGGTTGGAGACCGCAGTCCCCGGGTTCTGTTTTGCAGCCTCCCAATCAATCTCCATAGGAACAGCTTCTGAACCCGGCAGCGATGGAATGAAGATGGACTCCGAGTTGGGAGATGGCTTGATAGATGTCTTTCTCAAATGCTCCAAGGCAATCCCAGGCGGGATAAATTGTCGGGAAGACCCCAACTTGGACAGAGTATCAGCTGCATCATTCTTAGCTCGGTGTATATGATGAAACTCACAGCCATCGAAGTATCCGGTCATAGTTTGCACCAGAAACCGGTAGGATGCCATGTTGGCATCCAAGGCGTCCCAATTGCCAGATACCTGCTGAACCACCAAGTCTGAGTCGCCATAACACACGATACGCTGCACCCCAATCTCCTTGGATACCCTTAGGCCATGTACGAGTGCCTCATACTCGGCCACATTATTGGATGCCTTGAAGTGTATTTGCAGCACATACTTGAGTTGATCACGCTTGGGTGACGTAAGAACTACGCCAGCACCCAGCCCTTCCTTTACTTTGGAGCCATCAAAATGCATCTTCCAGAAATTGGTTTCCGGCAAGGGAGGCTCATATTGCATCTCGGCCCAATCCACCAGAAAATCTGCCAGAGTTTGTGACTTGATGGCTTCTCTTCTCGCGTACAGAGGGGTGTATGCGGCTAGCTCAATTGCCCACTTTGATACTCTACCGCTTGCATCCTTGTTGCCCATGATCTCCGAGATGGGAGCGGTGCTCGCCACCGTGATGGATGCTCTTGGAAGTAATGCTTGAGCTTCTTGGCACCCAGGTACACACCGCACCTCGCTGAGATAATATACTGGCCGCTGCACTGTCTTGCCTCCCTCTTATCTTTCCACCACTATTACCACACTCACTACCCGGTTGGTAGCCGCAATATAGAGCAGCATTGGCTCTTTGGGTAGCGGGCTTGCCAGGATAGGAGCGCTACCCAGCATGGTTTTGAGTTCTTTGAATGCCACATCAGCTTGTGGTGTCCAGACAAACTTGTCACTCTTTTTCATGAGATGATAGAGAGGCAAGGACTTCTCGCCCATTCTTCCCAGGAAGCGGCTAAGAGAAGCCAAGCATCCGGTAAATTTTTGCACATCCTTCAGTGATCTCGGCAAAGACATGCTCTCTATAGCTTTTATCTTTGAAGGATTGGCCTCAATGCCCCGGCTGGATACCAAGAAGCCGAGTAACTTGCCAGCCGGGATGCCAAAGGTGCATTTAGTCGGATTCAGTTTCATCATGTACTTGCGCAAGCTAGCAAATGTTTCCTCAATGTCACTAAGCAGAGTATGTGTTTCTTTCGTTTTGATGACAATGTCATCTACGTACACCTGCACATTCTTGCCGATTTGGTCATGCAAACATTTTTGCATGCATCTCTGATAGGTAGCCCCAGCATTCCTCAACCCAAAACACATAACACGATAGCAATAAGCCCCGTACGAGGTAATAAAGGCAGTTTTTATTTGATCATCCGGGTTAAGATCTATCTGATGGAAACCAGAGTAGGCACCTGATCTATGCGGGGTAGCGGAAACGGGTCCTTGGGGTAGGCCTTGTTCAAGTCGGTGTAGTCCACGCACATGCGCCATGCCACCTCGGCCTTGGGGTCCTCCTTCTTCTTCTCAACCATGACCGGATTGGCCAGCCAATCCAGATGCAACACCTCCATGATAAATCCACTTATCAGCAGCTTGGTGATCTGATCACTGATGGCCTTCCTTCTTTCTGCCGCAAAGCGGCGCATTGCCTGCTTAATCGGCTTGGCGTCTGGGCGCACATGTAACGAGTGCTCAACCAACTCCCTTGGGACACCCGGCAAGTCCTCATTGGACCATGCAAACACATCCCGATTCTCATAGAGGAATTGGATGAGCTCGCTTTCCTATTTCTCGCCCAACCCGGCGTCAATGATGGCAACATGGTCTGGGAACTCAGGGTCAGCCTGGACCTTCTTGGTCTCCTGGGAAGCCTGGAAAGCAGCTCCGTACTGAGAACTCGGCATGCCAGGTGCACCGACTTGAGCTGCTTGAGCCATAGCTACCACTTCGTGCATCTTCTTCTTCTCCGCTGCAATGACTAAAGATTCCGCCAACAGAGATCTGGCAGAAGCGCACTCCAGGGAACGCTTGTAATCACCCGAGATGGTGATGACACCATTGGGACCAGGTAGCTTCATCTTCAGGTAGGCTGCATGGGTTGAGGCCATGAACTTGGTGAGTGCAGGCCTACCGAGTAGAGCGTGGTAGGGGCTCTGAAGATCAACTACTTCGAACTGCAGGCACTCGGTGCGGCAGTTCTCCCTGGTGCCGAATAGCACATCTATCCAGATGCGGCCGATTGGAGCACAAGACACTCCCGGCACAATGCCATGGAAAGTAGTCCTGCTGGGTAGCAGCATCTTCTCGGCGAGGCCGAGCTTCTCCAGGGCATCTCGGTACATGATGTTGATGCTGCTGCCGTTGTCGATCAGTACCTTGCTGAACTTGACATTCTTCTTGGTTCCCAGAAAAGTAGGGTCCACCACTAGCGCATATGTACCCGGATTGGGCATCACCCTGGGATGATCATCTTTGGACCAGGTAACCTCTTGGTCGCACCAATGCAGATAGTGCGACACTACCCGGATCACTGCGTTCACCTCCATCACGCGCTTGCGCTGCGACTGCTTGTCATCCGGCTCGGTGGTGAATACCATGTAGCTCTCATGGTGCTCCTGGTACTGGTTCCGGTCTCCACAACCATCATTGTCGTTGTTGTTGTTGCCATTTTTTTTGTTGTTGTTCCTGTTGTTGTTGCGGGTGTAGAAGTTGCGGTTGTTGAAGTTGCGGTTGGCTCCCTGAGCCACTTGATTCACGTTCTCCCTTCTCGGATTCTCAGCCGGCCTGGGAGGAGCTGCCCAAATAGGCTGCGTACATTGGATCCCGAGAGCGGCAGAGGAGGAGGAGGGGGCATCTGACCAAAGCCTTCACTCTTGATGCAGTCCCACCAGCTGGATTGCCGGGTGGTGTGGTTGGCTGGCCTACTCGGATGCCGAGTATGGAAGCTACACGGCCCATCCTTCATGTTCTCAAAGACAAATCTCTGAGCATCTCCGGAATCCGGTTTGCCGTTGCCTTGCTGGGGGGCATTGTACTGCTTCTTGAATCCCTGGCCCTGATTCTGGTTCTGCCCGTATTGGGCTCCAGCAGTTTTTTGTCTTTGGCTACTCCCAGCAGCCGTAGTGTCCTGGTTCACAGCATTCACCTGCTCAGAACCATACCGAGTATCCGGTCGGTCATCTCTGCGCTTGTTGCGGAAGTCTTGTCGGTCATGGTGCCTGTTGCCATCTTGGTTTCTCCTTCTCGGCTCGAAGGAATCTAGCAGAGGCTGAGTAGGGTTGCCGAGTGCATACATATCAGCTATCTTGATTGTCTCGGCGAGCGTACTCGGTATCTCTCTCTACAGCTTCTGCCACAGCATGCTGCCATGCCTACAGTCTTGAGCAAACCAGGCGATTGCCTGTGACTCATTCACACGTTCACATGTGTTCCTCAATGTACTCCACCGAGTAAGGTATTCTTGGTCAGTTTCCTCTTCCCGCTGCTTGCAAGCCGAGAGCTGCTGCGGCCTATTCGGCCTCTTGTACGTGCTGGTGAAGTTGCTGATGAAGGCTTCCGAGAAGTCAAGCCAGCAGTTGATACTGTCCTTCAGCAAGTTATTGAGCCAGATCCGGGCAGGGCCCTCCAGCATCTGTGGGACGTATCTCACAGCCCATCTCCGGTTGCCGCCTGCAATGTGCATAGCGGTAACGTAATCACTCAGCCAATCATCCGGCTTGGTGCTCCCATCATAGCACTTGGTCCCTCTGGCCAGGTGGAACTTGTTCACGGAAGACTCTCCCATGATCGGGTGGCCAAAACAGATTGGGCCGGGTGGCCCCTTCGTCTCGATTTGCTCAGACCGATGATTCCGGTCCAGCTTGTACCTTGCATCAGTGGGCTCCAGCATCCGGTCACCAAGGCGATCGATGACATCTCTTGGATCAACATACCCGGCTTGCTCCATTGCCGAGTAACCATCGTCATAACGATCCTGCTGTACAGGACCGGGTTGGCCGCCACCACCACTCCTTGCGGCTGCACAGCTTGCTGAACCGGGTTGGCAGCCTGACGCCGAGAAGGGCCTTCCCCCCATGTGAATAAAATATTATCTTGGCAAACATCTTTATAAACATGTTTTCAACTCAACTACCATTTTGAAAATTATTATGATATAAAAAAAACTAGAGGATTGTTATCTTTAGTAATTCTCAATGTCACCAAAAATATTTTCACCAATCATTAAATATATCATATGAATAAAGATTATTTAAGTTGCTATTCAAATATCAAGTGTCAAACAATAGAATATATTTCATAAATTGTTTTGGAAAACAAATATTTACAAATGTGGTAGTCCTCTGATAATTATTATCAACTTTCCTATTTAATTATTTTCTACAATTAAAAATGGCATAAAGTTGCTATTAAGTGATTTAGTAATATGCTAAAATTATAAAATATACTAATGGGTTGAAATTGTTTTGAGAAATAATATTTGACCTAAATAATGTATCTGAAATATTACAAGACCCAATTTCCATTTATTTAAATTTTCTATTTTAAAATTTGTATTAAGTAGCTATTAATGTTTGCATCATATTTTAAAAATTATAAAAGATGAAAACACTCTGTTTTGGTTTTGGAAAATAGTATTTGATCATTATAAAGCTACTGAAATTTAATTTGACAAATATTTATACTTTATAAATTTCTAAATTAAAAATCACATTAATCACTATTAAGGAATCTTTTCAATTTTCAGAAATTCAAAAATAAAATATGCTGAAATGTTTACAAAAATGATATTGTTGGAAAGGTATTAATATTTCAAGATTTTAGAAATTTAAATGAGGTTAACTGGAGTTATAAAACAGAAGATATAAAATAAACAAGAAAACATGAATAAAAAAAAGTGATGACGTCATGCTGGCGTCATCATCGTCTTCTTCCTCTTCCGTCCATTTCCAAACCGAATTGAAGGAGAAATAAATCTCCTTGATTCTTCCGTTTCTGCCTCCGATTGAATGCCCCAACCCTGCCCCTTTATACACCTCCTTCTCCTCTTCATTTCCCCCTCGAGAGTCCGCTCGATTCGTGCCCCCAGGCCTCAGATTTTGCTCGCCGGAATAGCTTCTGTCCGCCGCCGTCCTTCGCGAATTCCGGCCATCTAGGTGAGCCTTCGCCCCCGGTTCCTCGTCCTTTACCTTCCCCGTGTCTTCGCGCACCTCCCTCACCTCTCTGTTCTCCTTTTTGTGCATCGATGCCACCGCGCCATCCACGACCGAGGCGCGCTGGAGCTACGCCGTCTCCGACCGTGCGCCGTCGTCGTCTAGGGCCTCCAGGGCGCACGGCATCAGCGCCAAAGTGCTCCCCGCGTCGCGCAGCACCTCGAGGTGGCCTCCGTTGAGCCCGAGGACAACTGGAGCACCGCCACCGCCAACCTTCCGCGAGCAGCACCGCCGCAACCTCCATCTCCGGCGACCTAGATCCGGTGAGACCCCTCCCACTCTCTCTGCCGTAGGATTCGACCAACGTCCTAGATTAGATCGTCCCCGAAGGGGTACGCAGTCGTTAGATCTAGATCCAACGATCCAGTTTTAGACCGACTTAATCCAGTCAGCACGCCACGCCAGCATCCAGTCAGCACAAGCAACCAATCAGGAGCTCCCACGTGTCCTAGCCTTTTATTCAAATTTCCTCCCGCTAGAATTAATTGGCAGTTTTACAGATTAGTCCCTGCATCTTAGATCTATCATAACTTTTGATCCATAAGCCCAAATTTAGCAATCTTGGACTTTTTTAAAAGCCCTTGACATCTAGAAACTTTTGGCACAGGCCAAATGCAAATTTTACAAACTTAAATTTGTTCAAATTCAAATATGCTTGTTTGATAAAATTTGGCATAATTCAAATTCTACAAATCCAAAAATTGTAAATAAAATATATTTGGAAACCTTAGGATGTGTACTTTCATAACCTCTGTCCCAAAATAATTATTGATCAAATTAAAATTGAGTTTAGAATTAAATTGTCTGTTTGAGTATTTTGACATAGAATTATTTCTATAAATAATTAGAAAATGTTTTCATAGGCAAAGTTGATTATTTTGGTAGCCTTTAACCAGAGACATCATTTCCCAACAATTTTGGACACCCTTGGACCATGACCATGTATTTTAGCCAAAAATCCATCATAGTAGTCCATCTAGTTATTATGTCTTAGATTTTGTTTCTATTTCTTTCTACCATTGTTTGTTGTGGCCATTTTTGGATCCAAGACCAAGTCCCTAAAATTACCAAGTAGTGAACCTCAAACACTGGCACCCTAGTATTCTATCTACTTCTCCATTCCCCTATTCTTGCTTCAAGAAATCATCAACTTAGCAAAATGGAGATCAAGACTCAAGCACAAGAAGAAAACTTCATTCTGAACTTAGTTGAAACATGAAGAGCTACAAGGAAGATCAATGAAGAAGTTTTGAAGAAAAGACTTGGACTCCACACCTAGAAGAAAACTCAAGAAGTACAAGTGTGAAGAAATTTAGAAGAAAACATCTCCCCCTCTCTTCCTATCCTTCTTCTTATTTTCTTTCCAATTTGACTTAGTGGTATTTGTGCCCATCCCATACCCAAACCAATTAGTGAAGTGAAAGCCCTGAAGAATTTATCAAGACCAAGAGAAGAATCCATCCAAGGAAACAAGACTACAATAGAAGCATGAAGATGATCTTAAAGAAGGCAATCACATGGGGTCTAGAAGCAATCCATACAAGTTGAAGAATAACAAGTTATTTTTGTCCAACAATTGACCCAAATGGAAAACCCAAGACTTAGTAATATTTTCCCTTGGATGATGAAGTTAGTAGGCCTACCCTAACCACAATGGAAAATACTAACATAGTCACTCAAATATTTTTGAAGGTGAATATGACCAAGTATTTGCATGTATTACTTTAGTTGAAGAAGTAAAATGTTTATTATTAGTGAACTCTTGGAACTTCCTCGACAAGTATGGTGATAATAAAGTTAGATCACATCAAACTCAACCTAGTCCTTCCCAAGTAAACCATTGGAATTTCCTTAACAAGAATGAGACCACTAGAGAATGAATCTTTCAACTCAAACCTAGACCTTGTCCTAACCAACTTGGTTAAGCCCCTTTTGATATGTTAGTTGCTTTTCTACACTTGTATGTTTGTTTGCTAGGATGCTTGTTTATTCTGCTATTGTGTTTTCAATGAATAGATTGTACGGAGAGCAACGATGTTTTGTGAAGAGAGTGTGATATCTTCACCAACTTCAACAAGGAAATTAACACACCATCAACTACCCATTATTTTCTATATGCATTAGTTGATTTTGAGTAGTATGCATGATAGGAGATTTTTAATAAGTTATATTATGCTATGCTATATCCTAGTAGTGTGTAGCCATCCTTATACCTTGTTATTTTGATGCCTTGTACTTAGTAGATGCTTAGCCTTGCTACAAAAAAAATTGTTTTACTTGATGATGAGGAAAATTACTAAGTATAAACTTCAATGAACCACCTGGGTGGATTTGGTTATTTTGGCTGATGAGAGTTGAGTGTCTCCCCGAGGGGTTGTTCACTGAGGATGCCACAAGGAACAAAGTGATTATGATGTTCCCCAAGTTTAGATGGCCTTCCAGTGCAGCCTTTAGTCATATGGGCTCTGTCTTGATCAACTAAGTTGAATGAACTCACTAGCTTACCAGCAGATGTAGCAAAATTATAGGTGGAACGGTCTTGCCGGTGGGTTTGGACTTCTTCTTCTGAAAGATCTCGTCTCAATTCTCTCCTTTCCATGATGCACTCCGGGTGTATAGGATGTTTGGGCTAATTGAAGACAAAGGGTGAAAGTGCACAACCTCTGCAGAGTCAACAAAATAAGATCTTAGCCGTGTCCCCGGTTATGGACAACTATGAGCAACTGGATAAGGAATGACGGAAGAATCTCATCACCAATTTCAATAAGTAAAATTTGACCAAGTGAACAGTATTGTGGTGCTTGGATCTTAATCCAATGTTGCCACCCTTTTGAAAAGAAAAGTTGGTTTTACAAAAGTGATAGGAGAAAACTGGCTTTATGCAAACTTAGCCAAAAACTTCACTCAGCCAAATAAGCATGTAGTATTAGTCTTGCCATTTATATCCACCATAGTGTTACTTGCCAATACATTAAATTGTATTGACTCCTTTGTGGCTGCATATTCCATATTGCAGATGTTTCTGAAGACGAGTGAGGATTTCGTTTAGGATCTCGAGACTATCGCCAACATGTCTTGCCTGTGGCACATGAAGAAGATGGGCCCAATGTTGTACTATGTTTTCCGTTGTATATCTTTGTTTTCTGCTAGTCTTCTAAGACTATGCAAGTTGTAATATTATTTTGTAAAGACTGGATCATGCGATGTAATAGAATTTGATGCATTTGCATGATATTTCATTTTGTACTGTGGTGCTAGCAATTGATCCAGGGACTAGCACAGTAACACATGTATTCCATCTTTATTAAACGTTGGGATGCTACATTTTCCTATCTTCTGCCCAGGACCAAGCAGCTTCCTCAGGCATCCGAGTCTTCTTCTTCACTGCTGGATTCCTCAGGAGTTGTCGGGATTTCCTCCTCGGGGTAGAAGGTGGAGATGTTCACCATATTGGGGATCTTGGTGGCGTGACCTTTGATTTCATCAAATATGCTGGTACTCTGAGCATCCGTATATCCTTGCGGGATGCCGGACGCCACGCGCCAAGATTTGGCAGTGGGGTAGTGCATACGCATGAGCCCAAGGGCCATGCGTGCACCACCACGAGCCGCGGAGCGGAGCCACGACTCCTTGCGGTTCTCCACCTCCACAATAGCCTAAGGAAGTTTGCTGACTTCCGAGAGCTCCCCAAATTTCTCGGGAATGTACTTATTAATAAGTAGCATCCCCGCGGCCTTGAGCACGGTGAAGATTTTCCCGCAAGCCCGGATTCTCTCAATCCGGGTAAGCTGGGGGCTACCTTCTGTTTCAATCAACAAACAAATTTTAGGAAAAAAAGGAGAAGGGAAACAAGGAAAATCCGGTAAAAGAAAAGTTACTTACCGAGAATCCGGTCCATCTCGGCGCCTTCTTCCAGGCGCTGGTTCAGGGCATTCTCCAGGTCCCTGATTGTAGCTTTATCTTTCTCGGCCTGGCTGGAGGCCTTAGATTCGGCAATGCCAACAGCTAGTTGGCTAGCCTCCAGTTCCTTCTGAAGCTTCACAGTCAGCTTGTGAAGATCCAGGTTCTCGCGGCGGAGGTTCTCGGCGTTGCCGGCATCTTCAGCAATTTGTTTGGCTTTCGCCAAAGAAGATGAAAAGCAAGGAAGAGTTAAAAACTTGGAAAATTACTTAGAAAAACTCACAACTGAAAGCAGAGAAATATTTTACCTGCTGATTCACTCAGCTGTTGCTGAATGGATGTCAGTTCTGCCTCCTTATCTTCAAAAATAGAAAGAAGGGTTTCACCTCCTTGTTCTTGATGGTAAGTTTACCGAAAACTTCCATGTTGATGTTTTCAGCAGTTTGCTGAAACACAGAAAAGTGAAAAAAATGCTTAAGTTAAAAACAAGCATAACAATGAAAAAAGCACTAAGACAAAAGTATGCATTTGACTTATTGCTTGGGGGATAGAGATATTACCTGGCTCATCCGTTGCAGACCCGACACATTTTCGTTGAATTCTTTTGCATACTCTGCAAAAAGAATCCCGACGTGGCAGAGGCCGTCCTGGATGACCTGCCGAGGTGAAAATACGAAGTTATTCCTTACAACAAACCCGCCTGGTGGCAAAGGACGGATTAAGGGAGCAGGAGCGAAGTGTTTTGTCACCCACGGTTTTATAAATCCGTGTTCGTCAAAAGGCTATTTTTTCACCTTGAATTCCTTGTCGAAAGTCGGAATGGGATCCTCCTCAGTTGTATGAGAAGGGCCACCCATTTCTGGCACCGCCCTTTCCCTCGTGTCCGTTTCCGGCACAATGGGATGGCTGGTCTGCTGGGTTTCTTCTTCCCTGGCAGCAGTGTTTCCTTCTGCGGCTGTGACCGGAGTATCTGGAGCAGCAGCAGGAGAAGGCTGTTGTCCTCTACGAGCCACATATTTGATTTTCTTCCGGCCTTTTGGCTTCAATGTTGTCGGAGCCAGGCTAGAAATATAAAATCTGAGATGTTAGAATTCCGAGAAAAGAATAAGAACTCCTGCGACAAAAAGCAGAGAAAAAAGCAACCCGGATGATTTAGCTGGAAGTAGCAATGGGAACTCCGTCAAGATCGATTACCTCCTGAGTAGCGGAAGGCTTCTTGCATTTTTGTCTGCCTGCAAAGTTGGCACGCATTGTGTCCAACTCGTCATCGGTTGCAAGGTCCGTCTCAGGAAGATCGACAATTTGTTAAAAAAAAAAGACAAAGTCCAGGTTCAAACAACTATCCGAGAAAGAAGAAACGCAAATCCAAAGACCAAAATTAAAAGATATACCTTTGGAGCCGGGTTTGTCGCCGTGTACATCGGCTGACTTTCCTCATATTGGTCGCGTGCTGCGACCAACTGGTTGACGCGCTTCCTCAAATCTTTTGCCGTCAAAGACTTGTCCGTTGTGCGCATGGCGTCTTTGGTTCCCGAGTACTCGCACAAGAGCCAGGGACCATGGTGGGCCAGAGGCTGAATTCGCCTATCTAACCAGCATAGGACTGTTTCCATGCCGGTGAGAGGAGGAGACGCAGAAACGAGCTTCGCGATGCGCCGTTTGATCCTTAGAAGATCCGGCGGCAAGGTTTGAACTGCGTCCACTGCCCAGTTGTCTTGGGGAGTGGCAGCGCAGTTGGCGAAAGGTGGAATCCCCGTTTCCTTTCCAGGAAACGGGACGTCTTGGTGGTAAAAGAAGGAACCCGTCCAAAACTTGACAGATTCCGAGGTTTTGATCTTGGGGAACCAATCCTCCCTAAATCGACGTAGGGTGAAGGATATGGTTCCGCAAGTCAGGAGTGCGCCCTCAGACGGGTTTCGCTTAACCCCAAAACAATACTGCCAAAAGTCTAACCTAGGCTCTAATCCTAGATACCCTTCAAAGAGGCCCTGGAACCCGGCTAGATATAGAATGGAATTTGGAGGAAGGTTGTGGGGCTGGATGTTGTAGTGGTTTAGAACTTAGAGGAAAAAGGCGGAAGGTGGAAACCCCATACCTCGGCTGATGTGCGAGGTGAGGAGAACCCTTTCCCCAGCTCTTGGCAAGGGCTCGGAGTCGTCCTCCTCGTGCCGCCATTTCCCCTTCAGAATCAGCCACTCCTTCTCCATTGTCGGAAGGAGGGAAGGAGCCAAGTTGCATCGGCTCCAGTTCCCGGACATCTCGCCTTCGTCTTCCGCTCCGGCGGCGGCTGCAGCGACGAGCTCCTCGCCAACAAGGACAATCTTTTCTTCCGCCGTTTCGGCGGTGAAGGGCGGAGGCCGAGCGGAAGACGATGCCGCCAAGTTTTTGGCCGCGAGAAGAGAATCCTCGCGGGCCAGATCTCCGGCAGGTTCCTTCGGCGTGTTTGCGGCGGCGCGGCTCGGAGAATCGAGCTGGGGATCTATGTCGTTTATGATCTCGTCGATGTTGCGGGCGAAGGTGTTCTCCTCAGTGGCGTGCAGTGATTCGCCAGTGGCCATTTGTGGGCAGCGCGGGGAAGATCCCGAATCTCCGATGGTGAATTCCGGGGACGGTGGGGAACGAACACGGGCTCTGCTCGCACTAGTAAGTCCTTGGCTCGGGAGCAATGGAGCTTGAGGGCTTGGAAGCTGGAAGAGAGAGCGGAAGGGCAACCGGAGTGCCTGTGGGTGGCTATTTATAGCCGGAAAAGCGTTAAGATACGTGCTAACGACTCTTTTGACCGTTAGATCTGCGACGCGTGTCACGCCAGAAAATCCAGGAAATGAGGAGGCGGAATGATAAGTGATATCTCCTTGTTTCCCGCGAGAATCTGTCAGAGACACGTTTCAAGATTTGACTGAACCCAAACGTCCGTGATGTCAGAACGTTTTTATCGCTGACGTCACGAGGTTCCTTCTCCACGAAGGCTCGTGGAAGAAAAGCCGGATTCTGGTAAATCCGAGTTTTGAGTTACATGTCCAGAAATTCTTTCTCCACGAAGGCTCATGGAAGAGAAACCCGGATTTTTATGAAATTCGAGTTATGCCTTATGAATTTTTGGGAAAAGAAGAATCGAGAAAAACGCCAGCATTTATTGGATTGACGAAGCATGGCAGAATCAAGTCTCAATCCTTCTTGGGGGCTACTTTCGGATATATACTGAATAGGGGTATATCCGGCATTGTCCCAAAGAGCCGGAGTACTAGGGTAGCCTGATTGGTAATGGATCACAGTCCATTAGGCGGCCCAGTAAGCTGACGCACAGAAGCCGGATTCTAAAAGAACCCGGACCACGGCCCAAAGTGGTGCGGCTTGGAGTAGAAGACAGATTCCTTCTTTCCAAGTTAAGATACTTTCCGTAGTCTTCTAGGTTTCCTTTCTGTAAGCCATAACCCTGCTATTATATAAAGCCGTACGGGAGAGAAGAAAGACAACAAATAGACAATTAGCTAGAAGACAACTCGCCGAGAAGTTGATCCTCGCCGAGTTAGCAAAACGCTACTCGCATTGTACTTTGTATAGTTTAGGCTTCAACCGTGATTTAGTGTGATTGCTGAAGTAGGAATGCCGCCTAGTTGCGACGTACCGAACCTGGGTAAATTTGGTGTTCCTGGTTGTTGTGCTACCACGTCCCCCCCCCCACGTCTCTACCCGTAGGCTCATGGCACCCCAGTCTATGAATCCTAATACGATGTCTCGACAATTAGGGTTCAACTAGCCATGATGAGTTGAAGACCCATCATGGTTGATCAAGTTTTAGATTTCGTTGTTGAAGAAGATACTTCAAAAGATATTTAGTTTCTCTTGTAGATATGGCATATCCACAAGGTTTTGATAAAGCATTCTAAGTAAAAGAAAGTTTTTCTTTGCAAAACTTTTTTGAAGATCATATCTTCAAAAACACCATTCTCCGGTACCTCAAAGGTACAATCATTACCCTTTCCGAGTACCTCCCAGGTACAACTCCAAAAACATTTTTCCAGCTTTTTGAAAACATTGACATAATGCTAGCTACATGGCCATTCAACTGTACATATCCGAGGACGCGGCTATTCTGAATAGTTTTATTATACAGAGGTGTACACAATCCACAAGATCAAATACATCCTCCGTGAACAACCACGGACTATCCAAGACAATATGCAAACATCAAAAACTAAATGGCTACCTCTTCAACTGCGTTTGTTCTCCCCGGCAACGAGTGCGTCAGCCGTATCGATCCGGTTTGCCCTGACAACACACCGCCATGACATGAGAGCCAACTGTTTCAACCAGTGGTGAACTTAATCCCACACTTTGGAATGTCCCATGTTTTCTTTTCTGGCGACAATTCAGTTCAGGGGACTCTAACCCCTATAGCACATTGAAATAGACATGGACTAACACCGACAAGCTTTTAGTTAGACCACGTTCCCATATTGAGGTAATGTGGCAGCACGTCATGGTTGTCCGGCGAAGACTAGGTTATGTGTCATTTTTGGAAAACAAGTTGAAAACAATTCCTCCTTCACATACCTCCCTCGGACAAGGTCCCACCTTTCCTCGGGTTTTTTTCCAAAGCTTTTGTTTTCCAAAACATCAAGTTAAAATGTCCACTAGGGGAATTAAGTTAATTAAATGATGATAATAAAATATATAAAGGTCTTGGTAACACCAAGATTATATAGTGGCTATAGCATATTAGATACATAATATAGATAGTGGTACATTCCACTTAAGAAAATAGTTTTTGAACCAAACCTTTGTAAAACTTCAGACGTAAAACATGCATGATAGATAATGATAAGTAATCAACAAGCAAGCATTTAGACTGGCTTGCCTTGGTAATGGTCTTGGTCTTGCTCTTCAAATAAACAAGAGTTGCAATAAAAACCTCCCCGGGAATAATATCGTCTTCGTTATCTACCATCGTAAAATATAAAGAAAAAACCCAATCAGAACCAAAAAAAAGGCAAGCATTTGATAAAGAAGTAAACATAAAGCAAGAAATTCATCAAACAAATACACTTAAAATACAAAAGCACTAGGGTACACACCAATAAGAAAAACATGCACAGACAATACACATGAATAACACTAGAACATATGCTATGGATCCTCAACCAAAATGGCATGGGTCCAGTGGGTGTGCCACTCTCATAACATGGATATATAAGGTTAGATGACTCTCTGGTCATTCATGAGGATGAACAAAATAACAATAAAAAAACTAGAAACAACTATAAATGCATAAGAAAATAGAAACAAGCAGTACTACAAGCATAGAGTAACACATGCTTTTCTATACACCGATAATTAATATAACCAGGGGCTAAGCAACATAATAACGGAGAGATATCAATACTAAACATGTCATGGCAGCACTCACTACATTTAAATAATCATGGAGCAAAAAAAACTACTAAAACTAGACATGGAAAATGAATATTTAGACATGCATACACGCATAACCATAATAGATCATCAAACATGGTTTATTATCACATGACCGATCTATAAGATATCATCCATATAACAGAGAAAACAACACCTAGGAATGCTAGTAATATAAAAATAACAACCTAAACAATTAATGAATAACTAAGCACACAACTAGCAAATATGGCATAAAAACACCTAAAACTAGCAACGCATGCCAAATGATCTAGACCTCATTCAATCATTAAAGCAAGTATGATATGACCCAATATCAGTATCTATGCTATGGCAAAGAATACTAAAGCATTTACTCAAGTCATCAAGATAAAAAGAAGATATCAAATATTAATCTCTCATTACTAGGAAAACAGCCCTGTGAGAATTAAACTATAAAAAACATGGCTTTCACATCCTATTTACTAACATGCTAGTAGCATACATAAAACACAACAAAATGATGGATTACCACCTGCTACGCCTTGATGGTGCGTTGACGGGGAGACTTCTTGATGATGATGAATTTTAAGTCCCCGGCAAAGGCGCCAGAAATTCTTGATGCTTGTGATGGCGTGTTGGGAACCCCAAGAGGAGGGTGTGATGAGTACAACGGTAAGAATATACCTCAGTTAAGAACCAATGTTATCAATATAGTAGGAGAAAGAGGATCTTCAGAAGGTTGATGCCACTAACGGTGGTGATGGCGCCTCACCGGTGTCAGCAACAACGCAGAACCTGCACACAACACAACCAAAATACTTTGTCCCAACGGTACAGTGAGGTTGTCAATCTCACCGGTCTTGCTAAAAACAAAGATTAGAGTATAGTGTGGAAAATGGTGTATGCTTTCAGTAAGTAAAGAAAGCAGGGAATTGTAGTGGTTTGTTTAACAGTGTAGGAAAAATGGACCGAGGTTCATAGGTTCACTAGTGGTGTCTCTCCATAAAAGATAGCATGCTTGGTGAACAAATTACAGCTAGGCAATTGACAAATAGAGGTTGCACTGTAGTGCACATTCATGACATGATGAATACTATGATATTTAGTGTGGGCATTACAACAATATACATAGACCGTAATCCAACTGCATCTATGACTAATAATCCACCCTCAGGTTATCATCCGAACCCCCTTAGGTATTAAGTTGCAAGCAACAGATAATCACATTAAGCGATGTGTGTAATGTAAGAAATGATTGTGCACGCGGGCACTCACACCGCTGTTTTCTCCCTAGTGGCAGCAGTACATCCTCCCCCATCACGTTTCTGTCACTCGAGCACAGGCCAAAAGGAGGCATGAACCCAACTATCGAGCATAAATACTCCCTCTTGGAGTCACTAGCAACTACTTGGCCAGAGCAACCACTAGCAACAGAAAGCATGCAAGATCACAAATAATATATGCAATAAAGACTATAATCAACTTGGCATAAGTTCAATATTCATCGGATCCCAGCAAACACAACACATAGAATTACATAAGAACAATCTCGATCATGTTTGGCAGCTCACGAGATCTAAACAATGAGGCATAGGAGGAGAAGATAACCATCTAGCTACTGCTATGGACCCGTAGTCCAAGGATGAACTACTCACGCATCACTCTGGAGGCAGGCATGGTGATGAAGAGGCCTCCGATGATGATCTCCTCTCCGGCAGGGTGTCGGGAGACAGCTTCAGAACCCCCCAGATCTAGGGTTGACGACGACGGTGGCTGCAGAACTTTTCGGGGATTTTTTATCAGGTACCTAGGGTTTTCCTTGGAGGGGAATAAATAGGCGAAAGGGCGAAGTCGATGGGCCACCAGGGTGGCCTCTCCACCCCCAGGCGCGGCCAAGGGGGGCCGCGCCTGGCTATGGTGAGGGCCCCCTGGTGCCCGTCTTCGACTCCTCTTCAGACTTCTGGATGCTTCCGGGGAAAATAGGAACTTCGGGATTCGTGGGGCCCAATTTCGAGAATATTTTCAGAACAACTTTTCTGAAATAAAAAACAGCATAAAACAAGGAACTGGCACTTGGCATCTTGTTAATAGGTTAGTCCCGGAAAACGTGTAAAAATTCTATAAAAATGGGAGAAAAAATGTAGCAATTGGCATAATATCAACATGGAACATCAGAAATTATAGATACGTTGGAGACGTATCACCACCCTACACATGCTAGGAGTCACATTTATAACAATAACATTATAACACAATAATTAATAAAGGCATAACAATAAATGGCAGAAAAGGGTTAAACACTAAATAAATCACTAAGTCTATTCTGTAACTCCTAAAATCATGAAAACTAGGATTAGGTGATCCTAGTCACTAGCAAACCAAATTTTTTTTTGATTCACATAAAAATTCATCTCCAAAAAAATTAAATAAATCACGTAAGTGCTTTCTGGCCTGAAACAAACATGCATGGAATTTTCACACAACAACTCAAGTCAACACAAGGTCCCTTTCAAAAGATAGGTATAAACAAGGGCTTTCCAGAACAGTTTGGTTTGCAAAATTTTGATACATAAAACTCAAGTTATGGTTTTATTAGTGAAAAAGAGTACTTCTGTCATTTACTCAATTTCGCCTAAAATACAGCGCAAAACACAAATCTGCAAGTTGGAGGTGGTTAAGAAATTGTAGATATACCACTGGTATTTTTGGTTTGGAAAGTTTTACTTATTTGCATTTTCAATTTGATTTAAACCAAACAGCTAGAAACAGATCTGTTGGAAAAGAATTAACAACCTGTAGAAAAAAATAATATCGGGCTGGAACTGCTGCAGAGTGGG